>CAKNXH010002292.1:81331-184351 GCA_932178445.1 Andricus quercusramuli
AGAAAATTTCCTTTTAGGACCAATACATTCTTTTTGGATTACATCAATTTGGAAAGTCATTATTATTATTTTTGTACAGTTCACGTACAAGCACTGGGATCTCATTTCCACCTACCTGTGAGGTAGAGTTTTTGTTGCGTTTTTTTTTTTATTGTGGTTTACAAACGAAAGTTCAAGTTCTTTCAAAAATATAATTTAACATTCCATAGTTAAATATATAACAATTCAAAAATCGCTTTTTTAAGTTTTATTATAAAACTCATTATTTCTGTTAGAGATTGCTTTACTCAGCCCTTGAACTCTTATATTTTGAAATATATCTCATGAAAAGTGAAAGTTGGAGTGCCGATAAGAGGCTGGACTCGCGCTAGGCTAGACCACTTGAGATTTTTTACGTGGGTCCAGACCCATCTGCGGGTGGGAATGGCTTGTACGTGGTGAACTCGTTTTTAAGGGTCCCAAGCATCCTCAACTGACGGGATAAACTCTTTTTCGTATACGCAACCCCATAAATACTACCCCCTGTATATTCAAGAAAGGGACCCTCTCTATATGCACTTGTTCTACAGAATGAGCAGTAATGAGCCAGAAGTACTATGAGGCAGTTGTGTTTCGAAATTCATCATGGCTTCAACATGTAAATGTTTTATATGCGAAAAAAGTTTGAGTGTATGTGAGACAGTCGAAGTAAAAAGTGGAATTGACAATCTTAGACGAGTGAGTGAAATTCGCAAAGATGGATACATGAACTTATTACGAAGGGCCGACTCGATAGAAGTACATACAATATGTAGACTGGAGTATATTAGGCAGCGTAATATTAATCCAGATTTAAAAACATCACAAAAAGATCCAGGAAAGAATAATCCAATTTTGCGGTCTGTCGAAATATTTAATTTCAAGACAAAAGGCCTGTTTTGTGGCGAAAATTGGGACCCAGAAGCAGAAAAAAAGAAAATGAAAAACCTACGTAACCCCATTTACATGGTGCGTACTATAAGTCTCAAATATATGATTTCAATGGATGCTACAAGCCGGAAGGACGAATGGGGTGAGCAAGTATCAAGAGGGATGAACAGCGTATCATGCCTTATAGCAGAAGATGCTCGTTACCATAAAAAATGTTATTTTAAATTTGCACAGATTCCATCCTTGACTAAGAAAAGAGGAAGACCTGAAGATCAAAATTTTGTTTCTGCATTCGGTGAACTAAGCTCCTTTATTGATGAGAGTGATGAATGTCAATTCACACTTAAGGCATTGATCAGCAAAATTGAAGAGCATATGCCCGATGGATCATCGGTGACAGAAAAATCATTAGAAGCAAAATTACTTACTACTTATTGGGATCAGGTAATGTTTGCTAAAACTCGAGCCAAACCAACAATTGTTTGCTTCCGCGGATCGGGATTCAAAAGTCATAAATAGTTGGTATACAAGTCCATTAGGCAATGAAGGAGAAGAACGTATGAGAATTGTGACTGCAGCGGGACATATAGTATAAGAAGATATTCGAAGCACTCCATATAACAGATTACCCAGATGTCAAGGACTTTATGTGTGAAGCAAATGCTTCAATTGTACCCACATTGCGTAAATTTCTAGATACAGTTATCATAGCAGGTAAAAAAACTGATGCTGAAAAATTGCAAAAAAAACGTCTATAGCCATCGGTCATGCTATAACTGCAGCAACAAGACCTCGCTCATTTATTTCTTGCCTATTACTTTCTCTGGCGATAATTTTATTCAGAAAAGTTGCGTCAAAAAATATTGTAAATACAGTTGCAGCTTTGAGTTTCTGCTCAAGCTAGAAGGATGTCGCGCTATTTGAAGCATCTGCTGTTAAATCTTGGAAACCTGATTAAGACATAAATTCCTTTTTCCAGTATATTTTTGACAACGCGGATTACAACATAAAAAGCTTAACTGGGAAAGGTACATTTCATTCCATGGGTTTAATAAAATGCATAAATCCGGCAAACAAGGTTCTAGATCAAGAAATTTGCAAATTGCGAAGTGTTCCTTCATCTAAAGAGATCGCAAGTATACCGGTCAAATCCCAATACAAACAATGTCTAAAATTTTATCAACAAAAGAAGATAATTTTTATTCCGAGTAATATTATCAACCAATGATCAGTGGAATAGGCCTATAGGGGAGACCACAATAAAAAAATCGCACCAAAAACTCTACCTTACAGGTACGTGGAAATGAGATCCCAGTGCTTGTACGTGAACTGTAAAAAAATAATAATAATGACTTTCCAAGTTGATGTAATCCAAAAAGAATGTATTGGTCCTAAAAGGAAATTTTCTGCTCTACAAATTGTCTTCTGAGCATTTTTGTCCAAAAACTACCCTTTTATGAGTTATGGGCCGAAAAATAAGCGCGCGAGTACGTTTCGCACCATACGCTAAAACATCCCCCCCACTCCTGGAGCTGATTATGCATCACCTATGGCCTGTACAGCAAAAGTGTATAAAACCTTTTTTATTGCAAATTCTATTTTAAATATTTTCACCTGTATTCATTTTTATCCTTCGACGCACCCTTTCGTATATAATAGCCAAAAACCAGCGCTACTACCCGTCTAAGGGATGTTTTTCGAGGCTAGGGGTGTATGCGGCGCCGATCTGATGGGGAACTTTTTTGGTATTAATTTCTAATGCCTTCAGGGACATGATTGTGAAGAAAAAAAAACTATACCTTTTTTTTCTGGAAA
The DNA here is from genome assembly GCA_932178445.1 of Andricus quercusramuli. Taxonomy (NCBI): domain Eukaryota; kingdom Metazoa; phylum Arthropoda; class Insecta; order Hymenoptera; family Cynipidae; genus Andricus; species Andricus quercusramuli. Next base: position 84,056 of record CAKNXH010002292.1, read on the forward strand.
AAAGTCTAATTTCCCCGGACTATCTTGTAAAACCCCGGAAACGTCTAAATCGCAGACGGAGGAATAGTAAGAAGCAACAGCTCCTCACATCTCAGGAAGTAGCGAATTCCGCTCTTCCCAATGTGTCTTCACCTCGGCCTCCCCTTTCCGTAACCACGAAGCCGTTAAATCCCGGTACCGTTTCTCCACCCAGGCTACCGTCTCCGCGCCCGGTTTCCGTTAGTTTGGAATACGACCCGCACCCTGTATCTACATGGGCGCTTTGTATCCGTGCACTCTCCGTGTTTCTCGGTTGACCGGATCTCGGAGTGCAGACGGCCAACCGTTTTGGTTACTTTGCGCGAAGATCAAATGTCCCTAGGTGGCCACTGCTGGTTTGCAAGATGGCTGCACGGAGAGTGCACGGATACAGAGCGCCCATGTAGATACAGGGGCAGTATCCGTTGCTGGTTGGATTCTCTCGGCCCAGAATAAGACCCGGAAAGTCCGGCTTTTTATTCGGTCGGAATTCCGAAAGAGCGAATTCCGGAATTTCCACCGAGTTTCTTCCCTCTAGCTCCACCCCGCGTCCGCCTAGAAGAATTAACAATCCCGGCTCTAGCCGAGCCCCCGACCGAAAATCTCCCCTCGGCGACGGAACTTTTTTGCAGGCTAGAAAGGAGTTTGGAAAGTCCAGACAGGGAGCTTTTACTCATCCCCGTAGGAAGCTCACCAGTGAAGTTCTCCCCCTCTCCACAAAATATCTCGGTCAGGCGTACCTTATTCTGATCAACAGCAGTTTTCCTCAATTTCTACCATTTCGGCACAATATAATTATACAAATTATATGAAAATTCAGGTAATTTTTTCTTTATTATTCGATGGCAAGTGAATATTCTTCATTGGAAAGGAATAAATATCAAACAAAGTATTGAAATTTTTCTTCGCTCCTCCTGCCTTTCTCCTTTTGTTCGAAACTAGGGCCTCTTCAATTTCTTCTGGACCGCGTACAATCTGTATATGTATATTTATTTATATGTATGCATACTATTAATTTATTGCAATAAATACATTTTAACTTATGGTGTTTTCATGCCTCTGCCGACCAACTTTAAAAGACATGGTAAAATTCAAACAGTCTTTTTATATCTCTTTCACTCTTCTAGGCTTAAACACCGGATAGGAATTAGAATTAGCAGAGGTATGAAGACCCAACGTTAATTTTATATTTCATCAGCTCAGTAATTGTAGACGAGAAAATTGTAAGCGATTTGATTCAGAAAGAAATGGGTCACTAAATCAAATCAGTAAGAATTTTTACAGATTCACTACGCACACTAAAAAAAAAATTGGTAGTAGGCTAGGTCTCTCTTCGACGGTTGAATTGAGATCTTCTCCAACTGTTTCCTGCACCTTTTTATACTCATGTCGCATGTACATCATTAGTTGTAAAGGTGATATATTTGATTGGCCAGAGCTAAGGCAATGAGCTCTATTGCGTCCTTGCTTGCTTCTGTTGTCAGACATATTATTATTCCTACTAACGGTGGCAATAGTTAGACCGACATCAGCTATCGAAGGACCAGCATGAGAACTAGTACCAGCGGAAGAACTGGGACCAGCATCAAAACTAGGATTAGCGTCAAAACTAGTACCAGCGTAAGAACGTGGTCCAGCGTCAAAACTCGAACCAGCATAAGAAATAGGACCAGCATCAAAACTAGGATTAGTATCAGGACAAGGATCAGCACAACAAGGACCAGCATGAAAGAGACTCGATTGATGGGTACAAATGATCTCTTCCGGAGAAGAAAATTCTGGAATCTCGATGTCTGCGTCATCTATGGCTATTCTATGTTTGTCACGAAGGTACGACTGTGAGCAAAAAATAAGGTGACATTGCATTTTTTTATGAAATCTTGATTTATGCTGCCAAATCTACTTCGCTCCCTTCGAAGTAATCCCCCTCCGACACAATACACTTATGCCAATGTTTTTTCCAATCCCCGAGGCATGCCAAATAGTCATTTTATTGGATGGCATTCAGAGTGTGCAGCGATTCACGTTTAATCTCTTCAATCGACTCAAAATGGTGTCTCTGGAGCGGTCTTTTGAGTTTTGGAAAGAGGCAGAAATCACACGGTACTAGATCAGATGAATACGGTGGTCGCGGAAAGATCTGGGTCGAGTTTTTAGCGAAATCGTCTCGAACAACCGATGCAGTGTGAGATGGCGCATTATCGTGGTGCAAACCCCAAGAGTTTGAAACCCAAATGTTCCTTACAATTGTTCGGATTGATCCACATGAAATTCCAGCCATGTCTACGAGGCCTCTAATTGTCAATCGAAGGTTTTTAAGCATCAAATCTTAGAGTTTTTCGACGTGGCTTTCATCCGTAGAGGTCGATGGTCGTCCAGGGCGCTCTCTTTCTTCAACTCGTTCTCGGCCTTTTTTGAACTGTTTATACCACTTGTTAAAAATTTTTTCGCCATAGCCTGGTCACCAAAGGCCTTCTTCAATATTCTCAACGAATCTGCGGCAGAAAATTGATTCCGCAAACAAAATTTAATGTAAATTCTTTGCTCAACAAATTCAGACATGAAAATCGCCGAATGCACTTTTTTATGTGTAAAACCAAACGTATCTAAACTACTTATGAATATTTTGACGTGAAATTTGGCACATATATCAGAGACAGAACTGTCAACATAAAAATAAAAAGATTGATCGAATTCGATATACCAGAAAAATTTAAATCCAAATGTTACCTTATTTTTTTTATCACAGTGGTATATCAATGAGGCTATTTGCGACCTTTTCACGTTGTGGCAGATGGGGCAACGATATAACGTCAGAGCAGATCTCCTGAAAGAAGGATCGTTATCTTTGTAGCTCATAATGGGGACGGAGTTTCTTTGAATAGGATCAGTTATTCAAAGTTTCATGTATTATAAAAATGAAAAATCAATCATTTGTATTTGTTTCAGAGACAAATCGTTAACTATTCTTTAGTTTGAAAATCAAATTAATACACTTAAAAATTATCGAAAAAAATTCATTTTTTGTTGCATTCTTCAGAAACAGATATGCATTTCAATCATGTTAATAACTTTCTTTAAAACGAACGTAGACTGAAGAATTAACTATTTCATCTACACTTCGTTTACATTACTGTTTAATGTTTTAGTTATTAGTCCACTTTAAATAATCAATGTCTGATCTTCCTAGAAGTACACTTGGAACGACTCACACGTTACGAATCAAGGATGCAGTTTTGTGACGTGTGCCTTAAAGAATCTTTTTCTCCCAAATTTTCTAGGGCATTGTGGACACGTTATGTCCGTTTCCTCGTTTGTAAGAACGACTGACGATTTTAGGTAGGTTGTGAATAATTTTTTATAAAGATACAGTGGTTTTCGTGGTACATATTCATAGAAATGCAACATTATTCATCAAAATATTTGTTGTAAATTGTCTCTTTCTTATAGTTGGGCAGAGTCTTCCTATGCACTGAAACGGTCAGCATCAAATCTTGAAAAGTATCCTCCTGTTTTGTGAGGTGTCTGTTAAAATCATGCATTAGCTTGATAGATCGCTCCGAGTGGTCGTTAACAATTGATAAACTATCAATGGCAGCTCTTGCCGGATGTATGGTGGCTGCTGAGATCAGTGGCAAGCGTTAAATTCCATGAAATCACTGCTTAACTCTAATATTTTGAAGAAGTTCATTGAGTTAACAGTTCCTAAAGTCAAAGCTTGCACATATAATGGACTGCCGTTCAACAGATCAAAAAGTAATCAAATGTAATAAATGTAATATTCATACCTGAATCTGAGAGTGCTATGTGATGAGAATCCTTAATTGAAATTTCTCTGTTTTTCCTATAGTTTTTATTTCCTGATCTGCTTTTGATTGATGCCACAAGAGCGTCTATTTATTCATCTGTCAACGCTTCATCGAAGCTGGATTATCAAAACCTCTACAAGTGAAGTGATTGTTAAATTTGTTTTTTTTTTCAGACTGAAAAGGAACTTTATTTACTTAAGGTTCTATCGACCTTAGAGACCGTCCATATATTACGTAAGCCGTTTTTATTTTGTTTATATCGTTGTTTCCTTCTCAACTTTACAGCAATTTTTTCTCGTCTTTATTAAAACAAAAGAAAAACGGCTTACGTAACATTCTCATCCAGACACTCGCTCTTCGTGCTCGATATTTGATTTAAAAATCATTTGAACCTTGCATTCCACGCTCGGTTCTGTGCAATATGATAGAAACAAAAAAGTTTGAGCGCACCCCTACTAAAAAAAAGTCAGGAATCGTCGGAAAAAAAGTCAGGACTTCTGACCATTTCTGACCACTTTTGTTACGTTTCTTGGTAATAACCGTACAAAGAATTTTCAAACCTTGAAAAAAAGTGGTCTCAAAAATGTTAAAAATGTGCTCACTTTTGAATTTTTATTCAATACAGCTGACTAACGAACTTGACCTTTATTTTAGGACACTTGAAGAGTACACAAAAGGTCAATCCAATCTGCTAATTTTTTCGAAAGTTATCGTGCTAACAAACTAAAAATCTTCAGACAGACATACAGACACGTTCGTAAGAACCTGTTTTTAGGATTCAAGGAGTCTCAAAATGTGGACGTTTGACAAAAATTGGGGGGGGGGGGGTCAAATTTGACACAAATTTAATACCTTCTAATTATAGGATGAGAATGTAAAAACTGTATCGACATATTTCTTGAAGTACGAGGAAAGAAATAGGCTCAAAAATGATTACAGACACAAAAAGAGGAAAGTTAAACCACTAGTCAAAGAGAGTAAAGAGAAAATCAGAGCAGAAGAAGAGAACAAAATACAAAACTACTTTGAAGGAATTATGAAACTATTATATAAACAGTTGAAGGAAAGTAAAAGTACAGAGTTTGTCAGCATGAGAAACACCAAAGGTGAAATGCTATATGATATAGACGGGATAGTGGACGCTTTAAAAGACTCATTTAAAGAACTATTAAGAGGTGAAGATATAGGACAACAAAACTGCGACATAGAACATAATGCATTAGAAACCCCAATTGAAAAGGTCTGTGTCACTGAGGTCAGATATATAATTAAGAACTTGAAAAACGGTAAGGCTGCTGGTATAGACAGTATTAGCGCTGAAATGCTTGAATGCGGTGGCGAGTACATACCTCACAGGTTGTGCGAATTAATAAACTTATGTATCGAGACGGGAGAAGTCCCAGCCGATTGGAGAAAAGCGATTATCGTACCAATATACAAAAGAAAGGGAGATAAAAGCAACTGCAGTAATTACAGAGGTATCAGCCTACTAAGTACCGTAAGTAAAATATACTCAAAAATATGTATTCGCAGGGTAATGAAAATCACAGAAGAGGAGATATGGGAAGTCCAAAGTGGATTTATGACAGGAAGATCATGTACAGATCAGATATTTAGCCTAAGACAGATCACAGAAAAAAGCTTAAGAGTAGGAAAGAAAGGTTTCTGTGCATTTATTGACCTAGAAAAATCATTTGACAAGGTGAATAGAAGTATCCTTTGGGAAGTCCTTAAAGAGTACAGAGTAAATGGAGGGCTCCTACAAGCAATAAAAACAATATAGACAGGTAGTAAAGCGAGCGTAAGGGTAAATGGGAACCTGAGTGACTGGTTCGATATTATGCAAGGCGTGAAACAAGGATGCGTTATGTCCTCGTGGCTATTTATCATACTCATGGATAAGTGTCTAAGAACTGCCCTCTTCGACGAAGAAAGTGTAGATCTCGAAACATTCAAGGTACGTGGGTTAGCTTTCGCAGATGACACGATTGTTATGGCTGCATCAGTCGAGGACCTGCAAAGAATGTTGAATAAACCTAATACAAGCATGAAGAACATGGGCCTCAAAATTAACGTGAATAAAACGAAAATTATGGTGTTTAAGGGAAAAAGCGAGAAAACAATATGCAACATTGTCCTAAATGATGAGAGATTAGAACAAGTTGACAAGTACGTATATCTAGGTAAACTATTCACTAACGACGGAAAAATAGATGGGGAGTTAGATAGGCGCATAAATAAGGGTAAGCAGGTTATCGGTAGAGCAGGGTCCATCCTCACAACTAAAAACATATCAAAAAAAGCTAAAATGGCCATACATAATTCTATATTCATTCCGACTATACTATACGGTAGCGAGACATGGACCTGTCAAGAAAAGGACAGGAGTAAAATTAACGCGATCAGCATGTAACCTCTGCGCATAATATGCGGAAAAATATTGATGGACAAAGTCCGTAACGAGATAATACTCAAAGAATATGGCACAGGAGAGACACTAGTAGATCTATGGGAAAGAAATCAGGTAAGGTGGTTCGGACATCTTGAAAGAATGAAAGATGAACGACTGACCAAGCAAGTGTATAAAGGTAAGTGTTAACTGGCAAAGTGAGTAGAGGGGAAATTATTGAAACATAAGGTTGGAAAGTGAGGAGATGAAAGTAGGAGAGTAGAGAGGAAGTAGAGGGAGTAGAAGAGGGAAAGTATAGGAAGGAGTGATTTGAATTACTTAATTAATGTCTTAGTAAACTTCGAAACCATTTTATTATGTGTTTTTTTATGTACATGTGCATATCTTACAACATATAAATGATGAGTTATTTCATAATCTTATATTTCAAAGAATAGTAACATGATTGTAGTGGAAAAGACAGCCCTTTACCATGCAGTCGTCGCCATAAAATTTTTTGGCTGCATTCATCAAGGAAAGTTCAAAATCCGTGATAAATATAACCTATTGATGTGTAAAATTGATATCGAATTACGTGCGTTTTAAGGTGAAGGAATTTTAATGATACTAATAATAGTAAATATTCCTTGTGTATAAATAATTCTAAAATGTCTAAAAATGTGTTCAGTTGAACAATAAATAATTGAAAAGTCGGTAATATTAATGTGCAATTAATACAGAACAATAAATATTGGAAAATCGTAATATTTGCAAGAAAATAAATGTATGATATTTATTAATAAACAATATTCCACTATCAAGAAAATAGAAAATTAAACACGTACCCAGATGGAATCGACAAATCGCCCAGTACTGACTAACCGTTATCTCCACAATCAGGGTAGTACTTGCCGACGGTATAAATATTTAAAAAATGAAAAAATACTTTAAAAATGTGATGCATGAGTCCTAAATGTCGAAAAAATATGGATCTCGCGAGTATAGTAATCGCGAAAACAATTTTTTTCTGATTTTTTTTAAGAAAAAAATTCTAAGTTCCATTCTTATGAGATATTGTAAATGTTTGAAAAAAATTAGATTTTTTGTAATCTTTATAAGTTGTAAACTGTTCTAAAACACCTATAAAGCCAAACAATAGAAGTAAATTGAAGAGGATTTTTTTTTTCTAAAACGTACAAGATCTAAAATTTTCTGATTGAAAATAGTTATAACCCAATGAATGACCCACTAGAGTTTCAACCCCCGTCCCCTACGCGTTTGGAACTCATCCCATACCATGCCTTAGACTTGAAAAATTCATCAAATTTACCTTAATTCCTGGGGTCAAAACTTCATTGTTGATACTAAGTCTTTTCAATGCTAAAAGACACACCAAAAACTTGTATCCCTGCAGCTCATTTGGAACTCACCCTATATCGTCCCTTAGAACTGAAACATTCACCAAATTTAACCCTAATTCGTGGGTTCACAACTTCATTGTTGATGCTAAGTCTCCTCAACGCTTACAGGCACCCAAAATCTTTCATCACTCCAGCTTATTCGGAAATCATCCTATATCATCCCTTAGAATTAAAAAATTCACCAAGCTTACCTGATTCGTGGGGTAAAAACGTTATTACTGGTGATAAGTCTTCTCAATGCTAAAACACACCGCAAAAACTTTCATCACTCAAGGTCTTTTGGAACTCACTATATATCATCCCTGAGAAACAAAAAATTCATAAAATGTACCCTAATTCGTGGCGTCAAAAATTCGAATCTTTTGGACTTGGTTTTATAATTGATTCAATGAGAGGAGTGTCATGAATTGCTATGGCATTCCAACAATCACGTGTTTCATAACGTTTCATAATAACAAAATCAACTGTTTTTATCTGACGTCTGAGGAATGAGACGTACCGTTCTATGACTTTGAGCTAGCATTTTTTTTTTTTTTGAGAATTTATACGATTCGTCTCGAAAGATTTGAGAAGATTTTTATTCAATCTAAAAAGATAATATTTTTCGAGGTTTTTCTATTAAGGTATTATTTAAACCCTCTCTCTGGGTTACAATTGCTATAATAAATAAAAAAAAGGTATTATTTCCTGTTTTGCTGATTTCTGTGACATTTATGATATATATTATATGGTTTTAGTATTTCATAGTATATAATGTAATATAATTAATTATTATAATTATTGATTATATTATATATTATTTATAATAAATTATAAAAATGATTTTTAATAATTTTGCAAATCTTCCGTAATGTTTAAAAATCTGTTTAAATATTCTCTTAAAATTAATTTTTTTAAATAAATAATCAATTCAAATATTCTCAGGAATCTTAAGAAAATTTTTGTATTCTATTCAAACTTTTCAAAATTGTTAAATAGCTTGAAAGCTGTTTGTTTCAAATCATCAAAAATCTCAATTTTTTCATTTGTTGAAATAATTTTAAGTTGAAAAATATTTGTGTATCTTTTCAAAACTTTGGAAATCTTTTGCAATGTTTTAAAATCTTGTTAAATATTCTCTTTGAATTAATTTTTCTAAAGAAATATTACTTTTAATACATATTTGTTCAAATTTCCAAATATTTTCTAGGGTTATATAAACATAATTTTATTGGAATTCTTGAGGAAATTTAAAAATATTTTTGAAAAATACAAATATGTAAAATGAAAATATTAAGAAAAAAATTCATCTTCGATCAAATAGTTGATTTTTTTACCCGAAAATATGAATTTTCCGCGAAAAAGTTGATTTTAAACCAAATACATGAATTCTCTATCAAGAAGATTAATTTTCTACAACAAAAAATGTTGATTGATATACACTTTTATACCAAAAAGACGAACTTCCACCAAAATTTTTGAATTTTCAACCAAAAAATATCTTTCGTTCACTTATGAAGAAAAAAAATGTAGGCAAATTATAATTTGAAGAGAAAAATAATGTTTAATACTAAATATTTCGAAACAGTATCTAGGAAATTTCTAAGAATTTTCGTTTTGTTTTACAAAATTGATTAAAAATGTTTGAAAAATTTGAGTGTGAAAAACATTTTTGACTTTCTGAAGCTGGGAAAAAATTTAACAATAATTTATAAACTTTTCAAATATGTCAAATCAAAATTAAAAAAAAAATCATAGTCAATCAAATAGTCGATTTTTTTAAAACAAATATATAAATTTTCAACGAAAAATGTAATAGTTGATATTTCAATCTTAAAATATTTGTATTTCAAATTGAAAAAAAAAAAACAGTTTAAGTCATCCAAAAAAAATTATTTTTTAACCAGGTGTGTTCTTAACCAAGAAAATGTAAACATTTTCTAAAAGACAAAAATTTTCTACAAGAAGGGTTTAATGTTTTGACCCGGAAATATGAAATTTCTACAAAAAAGTGGATTTTCAACCACATACATTAAGTCTCTATCAAGAAGATTCATTTTCTAAAAAAACTGTAAATAAATAAATCTTTAAACCAAAAAGACGACCTTTCAGCAAAAGTGTTGAATTTTTAATCAAAAAATATCTTTCAGCCATGAAAAAAAATTCAGGCAAATTAGAATTTGAAGATTAAAGTAATTTCTAATATAAAATAAAAATTTCTAATAAATTTGTTTTTAAAGTTTCTTTTTTTGTTCGCTTTAAAGTTATATGAATATAATTTGCCATGGTTTCTCTAAAAAGTTAAAAAAGATTTTTGAACATTTCAGATAAGTAGAAACAGTATGTGGGAAAGTTCTGAGAATTTTTTTTATTTTACAAGATTTCAAAAAATGCACGGAAAATTTGGGTGTGAAAGATATTTATGACTTTTTGAAGCTTGGAAAAAATTTAATAATAGTTCATAAACTTTTCAAAGTTTTAAAATATTTGTAATCTCTTACGAACTTCGAAGATTCTTAAATATCTTTTGAAATTATTCGAGTTATTTTTTAAGTGTCTACCCTGGCGGACCGAGCATTACAAACTTTAATAAATACAAACTTTTAATAAATATAATACTCATTGATGACGTGCGCTGAAGGTCACTTCAAACGCATCGTCATTCAGTAGCAGTTCATAGGCTTTATCCGTCGACGATGCGTTTGAAGTCGCCTTCAGTCCACGTTATCGATAAGTATTATATTTTTTAAAAGTTTTTAATGTTGCAAGAAAAACTATTGCGATTACTCCGTGACCTTTTAACGCAAAATTTAACGTAGAATCCGAATTTCAATAAGTGAAATGTTCATCTTCCTTTTTTAATCAGTTTTTCTTGCATGATACGGAGAGGATACGATGTGGATACTATAAGGATACGCTGTAGCGTATCCGCTCCGTTCGTTCGGTCCGCCAGGGTAGAAATCTTCTAGATTGTTTTTTTTACAATTTTGGGAATTTTTTGGAATGTTCAAAAATCTGTTCAAGTAGGTATTGTCTATACGTCCGGACACAAGCCATGCCCCTCCCTTTTCCAACTCCCTCTCCCTTTGCCAGTTCCGTGCGTTTAGACTCAACCGTGTTATATATATATATATATATATATATATATATATATTTAATGTTCGCGGTAGATGGACGATAATTCAGAAGCCCTCTTGCGCATCTCAACGTAAATATTTAGCTTAGCAGGTATGATACACCAATTCTAATGTATTATTACGCCAATCAGAGTATAATTCCTGTCGAGTGTCGACGGAAATACGCGACAAAGTAGAGAAAGCGGCGTTTATCAGACGACATATCGCAATCAAAAGTTGTCGAAGTAACATCGTTTTAGTGGGCGTTTCGCCGCTTTTCTACCCACGTTTGGCTTAGTGAGCCTATTTTGCCACGAGAAAGGTAAAGTATATTTGTAACAAATTATTCAAGTGCACGAGCTGGAATTGTGAGTGTTTGGACATAATTCTACCAAATAAAAATCAACTTATGTTTCAGCGTGTCGTTTTGTTCCATTTGACCGAATAACGATTCTTAATTTATACTTTTACCGGGAACCAACGCCAGATACGACTTCCACATTGTTCCAATTGTCGACTTGGCAATCAGACGAATTGAATCTACTAATAATGAAATAAGCAGCTTGATTTCTACTTCTCTTTGCCGCCTATTTCATCGAATCTAACCAAGCGACAACAGCGATAAGTATTTTATAGTAAAAAAAGGGTTTATCAAATTTATATTAATGAATGTGTGTATGTTTTGTAAATGTGTGTGATAGTTTATTTATTTTTTATCTTTGTTTAACATGCGAATCGAATCTCGTTTATTTTTTTAACGGACTATTTTGACCAATTTCCAAACCTCGACCAACCATTTTATCAGTTTCTTTGATCAATTATATACTTATATACGAATGATAAATTAAACTAATACACTGAGAAACCCTTGTTTGTATTTCTTGTCAAAAATCACACTAGATTTCACTATCTGAACTTTGCAATGAGAGGCAAAAAGCAAATTTTAATAATATTTACTAACCTCAATAGTAACTCGTATCTACTTGAAGAATTATAGTATATATTGGAATAAAAGTTAAAACTATTGCATTTATTGTAGAAGGCATTTGAAGTATTTATTAACCTCTGTAGTAAAACTGCAAGTCTGCACTATTTACTAATTTTGGTAGGAGAAAATAGTAAATTTGTTGGATTAATATCTGCACGGAGAGAAAAATGTAGGCATTAGCGCGTGAACATTTGTCACGCATTAATTCTAAAAGTGCGAGCAAAATTTCCAAGAGCCTCCACGGACTTTCTCGATGAGTCTCCTTGCGAATATTTAGTGGTGCGAACGTGTCAACAGGCAGAAGGCGTGGTCTAAAAGCAAATCGCAAGGAGTCTCACCTAGAAAGTCCGTGGAAGCTCTTGGAAATAAAACAAGAGACGCCTGCGATAATCGTAGAAAGCGACCCCGAAAATGCTTGAATACCAAATTTGGTGAAAATCGCTAAATTTTTAAAAATTTTGTCTACCATATTGGATCCGCCATTTTAAATGTTGTAACTCTGACCTTAAATTCGTAATCAGCGAGCCCAAAAACCCCCGGGTACCAAATTTGGTGAAAATCGATTGATTTTTCAAAAGTCACCACTTGCCATGTGGTTCTCGCCGCCATATTGGATTTTACCTGGAAGAAAAAATTTGTACTATATGGGCTTTGAAAGAAGAGTTCAAGACCTTCCATTTGAGATGTTGCAGACCTCAATAGGGTTGATGATGCTTGTTTTATAATCCATTTAGTAAAAAAAAAGTGCTGGTCACGTGGTTTCAGCGGCCATATTTGATTTGCCATGATGTTTCGATAAAAACGCCACTCGAATTTTGAAAGTAGACTTCAAGACCTTTCGATTGACCACCTATAGACCTTTATTGGACGATATATATATATATATATATATATATACGTAGTGTATACAGATACGGCATTCTTTGCCGTAATTTTTAATTTTATAGTACGACATTTTAGTGACTGGTCACACAAGAGTGATCTGTCACATCTCAAACACCTTTTTCAAGTCTCCCTTTTAAAAAGACACGCGTTAGTGTCTGGTCACAGAAGAGTGATCGTGAGGATTTGTGATTCGCATCTGAAGTGCTCCCATCTGCTAGGCAGTTCGCAAATTAGTTATAAAGAGTATTATTACTCACCGAGAGAAGAAACTTCTCTCGTATGATCTCGTCTCACGCTACGTTAGTATGGTTTATTTCAAACTATGATAGCACACAAGATATAGAAAAAATGGAGAACAGGAAAAGAAATAAAATTTCAAGGTTAGATGAAGAATACAAAGATATAGAAAAAATGGAAAATAGGAAGAGAAGTTTTTAAGGTTAGATGAAGAGTACAAAGATAAAGACTACATTAAAAATAGGGAACGAAAAGAGATTTTAAGGTAGGACGAGGTTATATAAAGAGTACAAAGATATAGAAAAAATGGAGAATAGGAAGAGAAATACAATTTTAAGGTTAGATGAAGAGTTAAAGTTAGAGAATACATTGAAAATGGGGAACGAAAAGAAATTTTATGGTTGGATGAGGAGTACAAAGAGAGTGAAAAAATGGAAAATAGGGAACGAAATAAAATTTAGAAATTAGATGAAAAGTACAAAGAAAGAGAGAAAATTCTAAATAGGGAACGAAATAAAATTTTAAGATTAGACAAGGAGTACAAAGACAGAGGAAAGATGGAAAATAGGGAAAGGAATAAACGTTTGAGGAACGATCAGTCATTTTCAAAGAATAAAAAAATGAAGAACAATTTATATAACAAAGTTAAGGGCATGTGATACTCCGGCCTGTCGTAAATCAGGTTTAGTTCCCCCGGGTTTTTGACCACAAAAATTAAAAAATTTCAAAACTGAATTCGGAGATGCTATAGAATAGTATAACGGACGACCCCGAAATTTTTTTTGAGGGATTATAACAAAAAAAAATTATTTTGCTAAATACAAATTTTTTGTTTGTGCACGATGCTGTCAGTACACATAACCTCAAAATACACACACATGAATAAAATTTAGCAAAATTAAGTTTTTTCAAATAATTCTACAAAAGAAGAGTTCGGGGACGTCCGTTAGCATGTTCGCTATCATTTCCCAAATTTTTAAGGCAAAATATTTATTATTGTAGGAAAAAAGCCGGGGGAACCTAACACTGCTAAAATCGATAATTTTCTAAGTATCACATGCCCTTAATCAACTATATAATTGTGAAACAATAAAAGAAAGAGAAAAGATACGCAAAAGAGAACAAAGACTGTATGAACTTCTTAATTTTTGAGAATATCATACAATAAAGATTACAAAAAATGTATCGATAGACGATTGCGAACATGAGAACAATAAATTGATTTATGAATTTATAATTGATAGAACAACTGGCCCTGACATCCCGGAAGTTTTAAAAAATTTTCACAAGTCGAACAGCGTCTAGTTTCACCAATTCTAACTTTTCTACAAATAATACCTTTATTACCCTTTATTCATTAAATTCACAATTGCCTTTAAAAGGAAGTGTTGTCAACATAAAAGTCAAAATTAATGAAATGATCAATATTCTTCCTCGAAGATTCGATCAATTATCGACTATTCAAATCATACTTAAAAGGCACGAAGATCATACATCGCATTCTATGTTTGAAACTATTAGACCATCAAAGATTTGGGAAGCTCTTCAATATTTGAAAAATACACCTTTATATATAGAAAATGATATAAAGATTGATGAAGATTTTTTTAAACGTTATGATAAATCTGATGAAAATTAAGTAAATTTTATTGTCAATCTACACGATGAAATAAATATTTCTAAAATTAAAAAAAGTAATTCTAATATTAAAAACGATGAAATAGATGATAATTTTGAGAATACTGACGAAATCGCAACTGTTGACAGAAATAAAATCAGTAATAATTAAATAATTGAGATGGCACCGGGACAATGAAAATTTCCTCTTCTATGGAAAATTTTCATATTCTGAACGCGTTAAATCACTATGTCGAGGTACAGATAGAATAGCTTGCATTCCTATAAATATTTTATACATGGCCGATAAAAAAATTTTAATTTCTGTCACTCAAATCTGAATATCTGTTTAAGAAAACGCCAGACACCAAATTTAATAAGTGCGAAAGAAGCTAAAGATGTGAAATTCCGTGATAAAATTATAAAACGTGATGAGTATGATGACGGGCTTAGTTTTCTAAAACAAGTTAGGGGAACACCTGCTTATTGGAAAAATAAAAAAAAAGAACATTTTCGTTACTATATTTTCGCGGAATCCCAACATTTTTGATTACCTTTTCTGCTAATGAAAAAGAATCTCCAGAACTACTTACAATGTTATATAATCTAAAGTTTGGTAAAAACATTAGTGATAATGACGCATCCCTTCTCGATTTGAGAACAAAAACACAATTAGTTCGTGATGATCCTGTGATGATAAAAAATTTTGTGAAAATATATTTTGACGAAATGACATATATATCTTTTGAAGAGATTTGAGCTATTTTAAAGATTTCTGAAAAAGACAATATTGATATTATAAGACATTCATTAGATAGGACTAAAAATTTTTTGAGAAGAAGTCAAGAAGTTGCAATTAATGCATACAGTTTAACTCTTTTGAATTTAATGGAAGCAAATATGGATATACTTGTTGTTTATTTATTTACACTCCCTTCCTTTTACGGGTTTGAGAGTCTGTACATACCCACTTTACATGTTTCCAGCCTTTTCAATTTCTTATTGTCTCTACCTTAATTGATTGTCAATTAAAATGGAAGCCCACGACACTCCCTCTCAGCACATATCATTTATCATACTACAACATCACATTCTACATTATTCTGATTGTCAAAGAAAACGGAAGCCCATCATATTCCCTCTCCCCTAATACCGATTCATACAGAGGTTCCAACACACAACAAAATTTTCCGCACAAAATTTCCTACACAAAAAACCAAGCCGCTTAGCAAAAATAACCTCCTCTACAGTCCTCCCCTTATCACATTTCTCTCATACCCCCTGTCCCCTTATTCATCACCTGAGCCACCACACTTCATATTTCACTATTCCAATCTGTGCTTTGCTTTCTCCTTCTCCCTCTCTGCGTTCTTCTTATCTTCTTCTCCGTCTTTTTCCTCCGTGCTGACAACCACCATGCTTCCTCTCACCTCGTTCCAGCTCCAAATTGTTTCTCCCACCTTGGCCATCAATTTCTTCGTTATACCAGCGTGCTCAAGCCTCGCCTTCTCCTTCTTCAGCCAGTCTCGTATCATTTCCTCTCTTTCTGTTGAGTCCTTTTCCACCCACGATCCCGAGCCTTTCAATTTACCGCTTCCTCTCCAAATTTCGGCTCTGTTCTCCGCTGTTCTCAACCTCAGCATCCTTCCTCCGTCTATCCTCCAGGATTTTTCAATCTTGGGGATCTTTTGCGTCCAAGCCGCCAAAGTCCTGCAACGCTCGTGACGTCATTCTCGTACACCTTCACTCCCAGGACTCTTACATTTCTCCCTCTCCACTCTATTTCTTCCTTCTCTATTCTCCATTCTGCCTCGCTCAGTTTTCTCGGTTGCTTTCTCCAGGTTTCCTCCTCCTCGCCCGTATGGCATCCTACATCGCAACCCTTCCTCGTTCGCTCTTCCTTTTCCTGCCCCTGGTCCTTCTCTGCTTCAGTGTCTCGACTCAATCTCAACCTCTCGATTTCCTGCTGTAATTTTTCCATTTTTTCCATTAGGGTCTCGTACTTCTTCCTTTCTTTCCTTCTCTCTGCAACTGCCCTCGCTCGCTCCATCTCCCACTCAAATTTCATATCTTTCCTGAAGTTTCCCAATTCCTCACGTACACCTCTTTGAAGCTCTTTCCACCAAACACTTCTTCATCGCTCCAACGTCTACCGTTTTCACTCATCTTTGTTCACTTTAACTTCCACTTTTCTTTGCAACCTTGCTGCCACAGTTCACTTCTATTACTGGCTCCAGTACCCCCGTTTTTCTTTATTCCGTATTCCGTCCATCTCACCTTCACCACTTGAGTCAAGCGCATAACCCTCTTCTAACCTTTCTCCTTTTCTCCACCAGGCGTCTCTACCTATTGGATCTTCCGGTTCGGTAAATTCACGTAACCTCTATTCCTCCATGTGCTGTTTTTCCCGTTCCCTTTTTTCCTCTAGTCTCTTTTCCCTTTTCTGTGCCTTCACTTCCACCAATCCATGTCCCCTCTCTTCGCCTTTTTATCACCTCTCTTTCAACTTCCGTCTTTTTTTCACTTTATATTCGACCAAACTTCCACCTAGCACCTCTAACACGTCTCTCACGTATCCACACCGAACCGGAAGCTTCCAAATATGGATAAACAATTTGTATTAGATCCATTTTCACGTGCATCATATATGATAATGTATGTCACAAAAATTGACGCAGGTCTTTCAAAAATTATTAGGCGAAGCAACAACAGATGTTAAAAATGGCAACATAGATTTTTAAAAAAATTGAGAAAAATTGCTAATGCTTTTATTAATAGTAACGTTTTATCTAGTCACGAAGCTGCGTATCATAATTTGTTATTACCTTTATGCAAATTTAGTAGATCGGAAATTTATATAAACACTGTTCCTATTGAACAAAGAGTTAGGATGTTAAAAATAAAAAAAAACTTAGATGAATTGAAAGACGATTCTACTGATGTCTACTATTTTAATATATTTGATAAATATACTAATCAAGAAATAATTTTCGAAAGCATGTGCCTAGCTGATTTTGCGACGGATTTGAATAAAACTAACAATCATGAAAAAGAAAATAGCGATGATGATTTTGGAGAAGAAGATTGTAATAAAAGAAGGGGAGGACAAAAATTCTTAGATATAGGGGGTATAAATTAATTCTAAATCCAGAAAATTATTACAGAGAACAAATTTCATTATTTTTCCATGGAGAAATGAAGAAAACGAAGTAGAAAAAGTAAATTTTGAGGAAAAATATAATCAAAATTGGTCATTAATTCAAACTAATCGTAAAAAGTTTAATGGTATTGGAGATGATGGAATTGAAAAAGCTATGGCTGAAACAGAAGCAAACGTTGAAAGTGACTGATGATGAATTTAAAAATAAATTACATATTGATGACTTTAAGGTTGATATTTTTGAATAATCTAATTATGGCAAAGTTTTTGTTGATCAATATAAAAACACTAAAGAAAAAGGATAACTGCAGCTCTTGTTAATAACAGAAATTTTTTTGAGAAATTATGGATGAATTAAATTTAAAGCAACGAATTATTACAATGCACGCTCTAAACTGTTTTAAAATTTGAACACTTTCTTTAAGAATTTTTATAAGTGGATCAGCCGGTGTCGGCAAAAGTAAAGTTATTAATGCAATTTGTCAAATCATCTCATCCTTTTTAAATAAAAATGAAAATTTTAATCCAGAAACAGCTTAAGTTTTTTTATGTGCTCCATCAGGTAAGGCTGCAATTATGATAAATGGAGTCACACTTCACACTGCTTTTGCTTTACCCATAACTCAATTTGGTGTTCAAATTTTAGAACTGTCTGCAAGTATTGCTAACACATTAAGAGAGAAAATGAACGATGTGCAATTAATAATTATAGATGAAATTTCTGTGGTCGTTAGTACTACACTAGCTAGAGTTGATACTAGATTAAGACAAATTAAGGGTGTCAATGATAGTTTTGGTCGTGTTTCCGTAATATTAGTGGATTATTTGCATCAATTACCCTCTGTAATGGACTATTCTGTATATTCTAAACTAAATAGTTCCATGCTAAGCATTTTAGCACAAAATAAACTTTGGGAAAAATCTGACTTTTTTGAATTAACATAAATTATGAGACAAAAAGAAGAAAAATGGTTTTTTAAATCTTTAAATAACTTAGCAAATGGAGAAATGTCTACAGAAGATATATCATTAATTTCATCCAGAATCACAAATCATAATAATGTTCCAAATGAAGCTAATATTAGATTGTACACTGAAAATAAATTGGTTGATATATAGGTACAACGAAAAAAAAAATCAAAGAAAGTGATAAAGTTTGTTTCAACTCTCATGCCGAAACGACGTCATCACCTTCGTACCATCGTCGAGTCGAAATCATCGCCGAATTTTAAGTCGTTTTCGACCACAATTATTATGCTCCAAAAATTACTTTGTGCGTAAATATTTATCGTAATTTGAGTGATATCGACAAACATTTTCCGAATTTGCATGATATGAAAATCGATGTTTATAAGTGATGTTTATAAGTTTATAAGTCATCTCGACTTATAAAATATTACAGAGTCAAAAATAAGATGTGAAAGTTCGTTTTCAAATGCAGAATAATTATTATCAATATTTCAATAATTTTAAGTTTGATTTCATTCCCTATTAGCTATTGAAAATCCAATTGTTTCTGAATGAAATTGCTGATGTCTGTTAGTTCGTTCGAAGGATGAATTCCATGTCTACTTTATTTTTTCATTTTTAATGAAAAAAAAGTGATAATGATGTCTGACAACCCTCATAACAACACAGAAAAAACAGAAGATAAACTTTACATCGATTTCCGACGAAAGTTTCGCTGCAACAAAAATTAACCTTGTCGAATAAACTTTACATGAAATTAAGATAATTCCGTGTTTTTAAACCATCTCGGAATAATTTGTCAGTTGTTTGTCAGTAAAAAAAGCGTCTTCTGCTATGTAGTTCACAGCACACAGTGGGGCCAAACCAAAAAAATCCGGACGAAAGTCCAAAAAGTCTAGTAATCATCTTGAAATTTATGACTCTTAGGTTTTCGGGGTCGCTGATCACGAATCTGAACTCAGAATTGCAAAATTCAAAAAGGCGTATCCAATATGGCGGGCTCGATTTTCAAAATGAACATGGATTCTGCTCAAGATCAGTATATAAGTGTTTTCTGCGTCGCTGATCACGAATCTGAGCCCAGAATTGCAAAATTCAAAATGGCGGATCCAATATGGCGGGCTAGATTTTTAAAATGTACATGGATTCTGTTCAAGATAAGTATATAAGTGTTTTCGGGGTCGGTGATTACGAATTTTAACTCAGAATTGCAAAACTCAAAATGGCGTATCCAAATGGCGGGCTCGATTTTCAAAATGAACATGGATTCTGCTCAAGATTAGTATATGAGTATTTTCTGGGTCACTGATCACGGATCTGAGCTCAGAATCGCAAAATTCAGGATGGCGGATCCAATATGGCGGACCCGATTTTTAAAATGTGTGAGGATTCTGCCCAAGATTCGTATATGAGGGTTTCCGGAATTGCTGATTACGAATATGAACTGAGAATCGCAAAATTCATGATTGAATACCATTAGCAACCCCCTCGAGGCTGCATATCATAAGTCAATTTTCACTAAAAAATTGAGGTACTGGGAAAAATAGGATATGATATATACATTTTTGGCTGACTTGTATGCTCTAAAATGAGGATCATGATGCAACACTATTCAAAGATTGCAGCATCAGGCCGAGCACTAAACCACCTGTCAATGAGATATGAATCTCAACGAAATAAATTTTGTGAATAACTATAAAGTGCAATTTATACCTTGTAAGCACGACAAAATACAGTTTTCAAACATTTTCGGCGATATTCATCATATAGCATTCGACAAATTTTCATAAATTCTTTTATGGCTGTCGTCACTTGTGAAGTGAGGTTAGGATTTCCAAAGTTTACTATATATCCTATTTTATGTAAAATTTTCACATAGAGTATGAATCATCCTCGTATGTAAACACTCAACGAATCTACATGAACAAGAGAATCAAATTATTTCTATATACTAGCATACTATAACAACGTGCGTTATTCACGCAACGCATATTTTTTTCAACAAAAAATTCGATTTAAATTATTCGTGCAAATATGTGCAGCTGAAATTTCGATATTTCATTTGCAATACGTTAATCTGCAACCTCTAATCGTTTTTAAGACTTAACAATGCTTAACATTTTACTTTTCCACTTTGAAAAGACCAACTTTTTTATTGCTCTAGTTGAAAATCACATGCTCTTACTCTCCTTCCCATAATTTTTTGCTTGATACGATGGAAATTTGAAAATGTCCATAATATTTTACTTACTCATAGAAGTTGATTCCATTTTATCTGAATGGAAATATCATTTACAAAAGTCCTGGCTCAGTCAAAACCTCACGTCTACTTTGGCTCCTTCGTACCGTGACACTAACTGCGCGCACGAACGGTACGTTTCAACTAATATTTACACTGCTGTAATCAAGTTGGGGGTCTAATATGAGTGAATTATATTTCCCTAGGGTATACTGTAGCTGATCCTAGATCGAAAATCCCCATTAAAAATGTTCATTTTTTGGACTTTTGTCCAGCTTTTTTTGATTTGGCCCCACTGTGCAGCAGTGCAAAGAACAGTGTGCCCCGGGTGCCAAGCGCCAAGGGGTGCTAATAAGGGACGATAAGCGGTGGCTAGGGCCGGTTTTATGGTTGCGGGGGCCCCACGGTCGTTTACAATGTGCGGACCCTTCAACGGGATTGGCTTCTAGAAAAAAAAAAAAAAAAAAAACAGGTCATCGAAGTAGGAGTTGGTGGAGAAGCCGCCCCGGGTGCCAACCCATGCTACGTCGCCACTGGTCTGGAAATCAGGACAAGAGATTTTTAAAAACATTCCTTTCTACAAAAAAATAATTGGATCCGATTGCGAACGATTGAAAAAAAATTTCAATCGTTCCCAATTGTGTTTCTTAATCGGGTCGCACCGATTCGGAACGATTGAGGCCGGCTATCGTTGCCTATCGTTCTCAATCGGGACTCGAGATAACGTAAATCTGCCATTATGTTGGTGGCAGCACATTGATCTCGCGGGAATTATTTGAAAAAGTTTATTCACTTTTTTTACATCTCTGTAAAAGATAACTTTTAAAAAGATGTAAAATTGTTGAATAATTCCCTCGCGATCGAGGAGCAGTCATCAACATATTTTCAAGTAACTTATTTTGTAGTAATTTTCATTAGATTATCATATTATTTGTCATTACATGTTAATTTGTTTAATCTGGTTGTGGCTTATTTTTTTAAAATGTTGATACCTAAGTATAATAATTAAACAGGTTATTAGAAGTTATTTTTTTAACTAAATTAACTATATTATTTTATTTTGATTTTGAAATTCAGGTTGCAAGTTATATAAAAAAAGCCCCTTCATCGGTGTAACGGGGTACCCGGGTATCCACCTCCCTTTTTTCAATTTTTTTAATTCTTAGGAAGAGAACTAACGTGCGGCGCATTAAGGATCCATTGCAGCTGCTTGCCAAAGAGTTCTGTAACAGAACATCCCAAGTCATATTTCCCACCCCGTAATAATAATTTAAAAAAAAACCCTAAGACCACCCCTACCACGTTTACCTGAACAAATCCAAAGACCTTCTGCATAAAACACTCAAAAAATTAAAAAATTTGAAATAATCACGCAAATCACCTTCAGAAAACCCGAACTTATATTTCCAACCCCATGATAATATTCAACAACCCCCTAAGACCACCACTACTACTTTTACCTTAGCAAATCCTAAAAGGCTCTACGTGAAACACTCAAATAATTTAAAAAATTGTAATAATTACCCCAGTCAACTTCAGAAAACCACAAATTATATTCTCAACCCTACGATAATATTCCACAACCCCCTAAGATCACCCCTTCCACTTTTGCCTTAATAAATCCGAAGAGCATCCACGTAAAACACTCAACAAATTCTAAAAATTTTCAACAATCACACAAGTTACCTTCAGAAAACTTCGAAATATATCTCCAACCCCATTATAATATTCAATAACCCCCTCAGACCATCCCTTCCACTTCTAATTCGATAAGTCTTAAATGTCTCCACGTAAAACACTAGAAAATATAAAAAAATTTGAAATAATCATCCAAGTCACCTTCAGAAAGCAAAAATTATATTTCCAACCCCATAATAATATTTAACAGCCCTCTAAGACCACCACCACCACTTTTACCTGAACAAATCCGAAGACCCTCGACGTAAAAGACTCAAAAAATTCAAAAGATCACTGAATTCAACTTCAAAAAACACCAAATTATATTTTCAACTGCACGCGTTTTTAGTCGGTTTTTATGGTTAGGTTTCCGATCGACGTCTCTATGCACTTACCCCATTGAGAACGATTCAAACGCTTGTCCCGATTGAAATGATTGAGAACGATGAACAAGATTCGTCCCTATTAATACCAATTCAAAACGATTCACCTGGTAATCGATCTCAATCGGGTCCAATCATTTTTTTCTAGAAGGGTTGCAGTTATTACCATTCTATTTTAAAAATAATTGCACTTATCGCGGACGAATGGTTATAAATTTTTGATGACTGTCAATAAAACACTCGACAACTTCCGAAAAAGTCGCCATATTTACTATGATCTTAACCATAATTCACAAGTTATGAGATATGAATTTCCGTTTTGAAAGTTTCGAGATCCATCGGTATTGCAGTTCAATATAAAAGCCTTTTTACAAAGTAAAAATGTAAAGCTAAAAGATGATTTCTGAACAACTACAACTCCTATCGACCTTTATTCATGCTTCAAATTATTATTATTTAACAGTTCATTTTTTGAATAATTTTTTGAACTCAGAATTTGTGTTACGTATGAGGGCACCCTAAGTCGCAAAATTTTATTTTAAAAAGTTATTAAATAAATATTTATGAAGAATATTGAATGTAAATTGAAAATCTTAATTTTGTACTGTAGATAACATTTTATATTAAGATAATATTGATGGAAATTTAAGTATATTCTATCAGGTATTTCAGGTTAGGTAGGTGAAATCAAAGATGTCTGCAAGCTGAGGGATGAACAATAGTACCAATTGGATTGGGACAAAACTTTATTTACTTCAAAACTCAGAAAAAAATGGTTTTTCACCATGAGTATATTTGGATATTATTCTTTATTTTCTGAAAACTATTCAATTAAATTATAAAACCCATTAAAAATGTATAATGAGTTGATTTCATTAAATAGCTTTCTTGAAATAAAAAATAATAACCAAATACACTTAGCTTGAAAAATCGGGAAGACTGAAAAATTCTCGAGACTGTAAAATTCCTGAATTAGAAAATCTCGGAATAATGAAATTCCCGAATAGAAAAATTCCATAATAATAAAATTCCCGGACAGTTTATAATATTACCGTAATGAAAAACTCCCCAATTATAAAATTCCTGAATTTAGACAAATGAAAATTTTTTTTCATGAATATTATTTATTCATTAAAAATACAATGATCAAACATTTTGTAAAAAAAATTGTAATTTTTAAAGTTTCTGAAATTACTGCGTGAATCTTAAATAACAATTATTGAAAAAATATATTTTTGGATGAAAATTTTTGGACGACTGAAAAATTATAGAAAATAAAATTCATGACTCTTTCAAATTCCCGATTTGGGAATTTCCCGAATAATACAATTTTTGAATATGTAGTAAACTTCCCTAACTGGAAAATTTCCGAATAAAGAATTTCTGATCAGCTTATGATGTTACCAAAATAGGAAATTCCCGACAGTTTATAATATTACCGAATTTGAAAATTCCCGATAGAAAATTGCCGAATTATAAGATATCCGAACTGGATAATTCCTGAATTATAAAACTCCCGAAACAATGGAAAAATGTTTTTCAATCAATATTATTTATTACAAATACAATCATCAAATGTTTGTATAAAAAAATTTTTTTTTATCGAAGTTTCTAAAATTATTGTTTGAATATAAAATAAAAATTATTGGAAAAATATATTTTTGGATGAAAATTTGTGGACCATTGAAAAATCCTACAAAATAAAATTTCCGAATAATATAATTTTCAAATAATGAAATTCCCGAATAAAAAATTCCCATCTTACCGAAATGGAAAATTCCCGACAGTTTATAATATTACCGAATTTCAAAATTCCCGCTAGAAAATTGCCAAATTATAAAATATACGAACTGGAAATTTCCTGCATTATAAAACTCCCGGAACAATAAAAAAATTGTTTTTCAATCAATATTCTTTATTTCTTAAAAATACAATAATCAAATATTTTTCTAAGAAAAAATATTTTTCTTTTTCAAAGTTTCTAAAATTATTGCATGAATTTAAAATAACAATATTTGAAGAGAATTTTGAACTTTGAACATTGAAAATAATTTTTTTCTTGAAAAAAATATTTCATTATTATATTTGTTTAAATTCGGAAATTTTCTAGTTCGGATATTTTATAATTTGGCAATTTTCTGTCGGGAAGTTTCAAATTCGGTAATATTATAAACTATTGGGAATTATTCATTTAGGCGATATCATAAACTGTTCGGGAATTTTCCAATTCGGGAATTTCATTATTCGGGAATTTTATTAATCAGAAATTTCATTACATATTCGAAAATTTTATTATTCGGGAATTTCCCAATTCGAGAATTTGAAAGAGTCGGGAATTTTATTTTCCGGGATTTTTCAATCCTTCCAATTTTTTTCAAATATTGTTACTTTGAATTCAAATACCTAGATCCGCCACTGAATGTTCCAACTTCAAACCTAATTTGATTCCTACTTTTTGGTTTTGTTCCTAACCTACAATACCGACTGTGGCAGGAAGTATATATGTAAAGTCTAATTATTTTTAAAATAACAATTAGGTAAGTAAAAAGTTGTTCTAAATCTATTGTCCTGATTTATAGCTTTTCACGTATACTTTGCCGTTTTTCCATTGCTGCGAAGGACGTAGCAGACGACAGCTTTTATTCCATCGTAAGATAAAGTTTCGCCAAATAGCATGTAATCTTTAACAGCTGAACATTTTGCATGCAACAAAATTTAACTTCAGTTTTTTCTGTGAAAGAATCTAGTGTCGAGGTATCTGATGAATGCCGGCACGAGGAACCTCCATCAAGAAGACCGGTAAATTAGGTATTTGCAATTACTATGCTTGCACGCGCTGCTTGTCAAAATAAATGCGTATTTTTGGTCACTTTTATTAAGAAATCGTATTTCATTAAACCATTAGACGATATAAATGGTATTAAAAAAATGTTCTGAAAATATTCTACCTACTCTTACTCTGAACATGGCGTTTCTAAATACGATATATACATGTCCTTTAAGGTTATTTACTTTTACTGAGTGGGCGTTTAAAATCGCAGTGACTTGTGAATTTGATAGGATGTGCACTGTTAAATAATAGTTAAAAAAACTAAAAACACGCTTTTATAACAGATCGAAATAAAAAGTAAGAAATAATTTTTAAATAATGAGATGTTGTACCAACAGCAATATATAGGCAACTAACTGGATAAAATCAATTAGTTTTCAGGGAGTTTAAAATAATGGTAAAGTGATAAACAAAAAATATGATATAAACATCGTGGGGTGCTTTGTCATTTATTTTTATACTAACTCAATTTTCAGAAATAGCTACTAATGAAATATCTGTAACAACTGATGTCGAACACCCCACGCCTTTTATATGATACATTTTTTTTTGTTCATCACTTTACTATTATTTTAAACTCTCTGAGAACTAATTGATTTTATCGAGTTAGTTGCCTCCCTATTGCTGTTGGGACAATATCTGATTATTTAAAAATTATTTTTTACATTTTAATTGGATCTGCTATAAAAGCGTGTTTTTTTTAGATTTTTTGAAACTATTATTTATTTTTGCTTTTTTAGTCTTTAAATGAACTTAAATTGCATAGTAACTTTAAGACTCGACTTTTTGGTATATCATATGTGACAACAGATTATCAAGTTGTTCAATGAATTATCTCGTAATCTAATCATTTTCGTACTGTCATATTCAAATTATATAATATAATATATATGATCATAATATTAAGAAAATTTGTTTCGAAATTTATGTTCAAAATATAAACTTTTGAGTTCCTTTTCTGCACATGTACCGGGCAGGGAATTTGGTAAATTAAGTATGAGTTAAATTAAGTATAAGTTTTTAGTAATTCACGGTCGGTATAGTAGAGTTTATACAATATTTTTTGTCTTCCCGTCTTTTTGAGAATTTTTTTATTATAATATTTTAGTTCATGATATCTCCAAATTTAGTTCGAAATCCCCTTACTTGAATCTATGTTGGTTTTTGAAGAAATTGATTTTTTTACACGTAGAGAAACAGAATCGGTAAATCTAGCATGAGTCTTTAATATCTCCTGGTCAGGATAATGGGAAAAACTTATTAAATAATTGCATTGCCATCGGGCCTTGATGAGTGCGCAAAATTTCAATTTAATTTGACGTCTCAAAGTGGGTGAAAAGAACGTTCAAAGATTCCGTTACATAAATACATACATACATACATACATACATACATACATATATACATACATACATACATACGTACATACATACAGGTGAAGCTGATAAAAGCGTGTTAAAATCTATTGAATTTTACATCGCTGGGCGATGTAAATAAAAGGACGTTCGGTAATTTTACACACGAAAAAGTAAAATTCATTCTGTGAAAAAATCTAATAAAATAAAAATCAGTAGGTGGCAGGATTCGAACACTCGAAGCTCAAACCTAGCACATTTTCATGTAGATTGAAGACACTCAAGCCGGACACGTTACCAGCTACCTAAATTATATAAGATACTATGGGTCTTATTTTGCAGTTCATATTCCGTAACTAAAATATGAAATATGTATACATTTTGAATATAGCCAAATTTGGAAAAATTTGATGTATGAAATATTTTCTACGATAGCGTCTGTGCCGTTATGCAGGATGTTTGTTTTATTTTCCTCTCAAAACTGGTTTCTTCTATTTGATTTTTCTCTTCACGATTTTTGCTTTCTCCTATACCCACAAATTCTTTCTGAAGATGAAATTTCCCTCTAAATTGAAATTAATGATATTTTCTACCCTTACATATACGAAGTATTTCTCAATTTATGGTAATTTCTTGACTTAAACTTTCCGCCTCTCTTTTTTGAAGATGAATCCTAAGTCGCGTAAGCATACATTGAGGAGGAGAGCAGAGAAATGTGTACTCAAACGGAAAAAAATCGACGATCTTCGTGCATCTGTACTTGGATCCTATCTAAATTGTGACACAGGGGAGAGAAGCACTTCCACTGAAGAAGATAATCTTCAATCGAACGATGAGGTTTATATGCATCTTGCCGAAATGTCTGAAAATTGTAGCGAAATTCTCTCAGACTCTACAGAAACTGATGAAGGTGGTAGCACTGGAGATGAAAGAAGTAATATAAATGATGAAATTTTAGAAATCAGTTTTGATAATGAGAGTTTCAATGGATCCAATGGGACCGATAATGATATATTCGACGATGATGCTGAGAGAGAACAATACATCATAGAATCAATACGCGATTGGGCATCGGAAAGATTGATTATATCCATGACTAAATTAGAAAATTTACTCGGTAGGCGCAAGGTTGTATTCCCTCTCATACCAAAAAGTTATAAAACACTTTTACATACGCCGGTTAATGTAAATGTTATTGAACTTGATAATGGTCAATTTTGGTACAAGGGAATTAAAAAGAATTTAGATGCTATGCTTTTGGAAGCATATTTAGAAAAATATGAACGAATCATCATTGATATAAACGTAGATGGACTTCCTTTATACCAAAGTGGGGAAAAAAATTTTTGGCCAATTTTGGGAAAACTTGTAGGGAGCAAGAATGAGCCATTCATCATAGCTTTGTATTTTGGTAAGAGTGCTCCACAAGACTTAGAAGAGTTTTTGGGTGATTATATCACAGAAGTAGAAAATATGATAAATAATGGTTATACATTCGAAGGAGTAATATATCCATTCGAAATTCGTCATTACATACTAGATGCTCCAGCATGGGCTCTTGTTAAATGCTGCGTAGGGCATCGCGGATTTGCATCGTTTGAAAAGTGCACAGTTTGGGGTGAGCATATAGACAATCGAGTAACCTTTACTCAGCTTGATGCACCAATGCGGACGGATGAATCATTCTACAGGGGTTTTTAAAAGCTTGATTAGATGTTGGCGCGAGTGGAATGGTGCTTGGAAGTTGCATGGATACATTTGCTGCAATGTCTCTTGTGCTAGAACGTAAAAGTAAAAGCTGTCCTTCAGATATCAACAGAAAACCGAGGTCTTTCTACGAGCTTAAATTTTACAAGGCTACAGAATATAGACGATTGTTGCTCTATGATGGTATCCTTGTCTTTAGAGACCACGTTCTACCGAATGTTTATGAACACTTCCTCCTCCTTTATACTGCAGCTTATTTTTTTCAAGCTCTGTTCTTGTTAAGACTATGTGCGATTACGCAAACAATTTGCTAAGGATTTTCATCAACATTCAAAGAAAATTTATGGCACAAAGTTCATTGTTTACTATGTCCATGCTCTCTCTCATTTATCAGAAGAATGTGATGCTCATGGAGCTTTAGAAGGCTTCAGCGCCTATCCATTCGAGAATCGATTAACGTCAATAAAAGACTCTCTTCGTTCTGGATATGAACCTCTTCGACAGATCATAAATCGTGATTTAGAAAAGACGAAAGAAATTGAAGTGCTCTTAGAAGACACCGGCGATAACCGATTGATTCTATCTCAAAGTTTCGTAGATCTCAATGATGCCATAAGAGGAATCAATTATAGACATATTTCCATTAATGATGTGAAGTTCCAGTTGAATGATCGAGACTCTCGTTTCAAAACAGTACATGGTGATGTTTTGATCTTGAAAGGCATAGTTTTAAGACAGAATTCTGTTATCATGATTTGTAATAAGTTTACAAAATATGAAGACTTTTTCACGTATCCTCTTCCTTCATCAGTAATGGGTATAGTTAAGGTGTCACGATTGGAAGAAAGAAGGAGTGCCTTCCTTCTGACAGAAGTAGAATCAAAATGTTGGCTCATGCCAGATATCGGCGGGAAGTACTTGTGTGTACCTCTACTGCATACCTTTCCTCTTCTTCACTGACTTACCTATCAATTTTCCTATAAATTCACGAAAAACTAATGAGAATGAAAGTAAAATATTAAGCTTGAAAAGTTCTGTTCATTTATGCAAACATTTATGAATTTTTGATCAATGACAATATTATATGAGATTAAGAAGTCTGTAAATAATACATTTTCTAGATTGGACGAATATAATAATATAATATGAAATGTTTGATCATATCATGGTCATGATACATTTTAGTCTAAAAAATTACGAGTTCTCTCTCTAAATCCAATTATTTTTTGTATAGTTCCTTGTTGCTTCTTTATTAAATTAACCAACTACGCATCGATGTGATAGCTAAAAAGTTCTCCTAGAAATTGATTCTGAATTGCCATGGACAAAATTATACAATGCCGAATAATCTTCAAATATTTGATTTCCTTATATCATTTATTCATGTAAAAACACAAACAATTAGTATCAGTTAACGTGGTATAATTAAATTGTTTAATTTCAAAAAACACTGATTTGATCACAGTTAAATTTTACTTATGCTACACCTAATGGAAACTCCTGAAACAATTTTCATTGCATGTTAATATAATTGATCTAAGACAACACATTTTAAACTCAAGTTTTAGATCTCATAACAATATATCTTTATTATTTGCACACTTTTTCTACAGATTTTCAATGCAGGTTAAGTTGTAGGTTAAACACAGATGGCACTTTGCCTTTAATTGAGGACGACAGTAAAGAAGATTGAGAAGGTCTCACAAGAACCCGGTTCGTGAGAGGCGAGGGGACTCACAATAATCATGCACCCCGAATCGTGAGAGGCAAGACGACTCAGTATCATGAAGCCCCTGGTACGTGAGAGGCAAGGGGACTCACGATAATTAGCAACTGAATTGTTTAGCAACTGAACTAGGTTGCGCCAGGAGGAGGTACCATTCTACGATTGACACCCGCTCCTGGTGAAACCGCTATAAAACTAAAGCTGTATGCTATCGCATTTAATTAAAATTACTGATCAATATATGCCTTTTTCCGGTAGGAGTATAGTGCGTCCTAACACCAGCCGCTGCGGAATGGGCGTTTCCGACTCTAACTTTAAGGGTATTATGCGGTCTAGATATTGGTGTATAGAAGTGAACTTCTTCCACTAGAAGTTGACTGATGTTATGAGGTTGTCGCAAAACTCCTTGAAGCGGATGGTATTATCAGCATCTTCTTTCAACTCCAGTGTTTTCGGGATCAGGTATACCTCACTCCAAAAAGTCTCTACCTCCTTGGGCTTGAGTGGATTTTGGACAGAAACCCGGTGATCACTGAAGAGGTGTGATGGGTCAGCGAGAAACTTTTGATTCTCCCTCATCCATCACTCCCTCTTCTTATTCTCCTCCTTGCGTCGGATAACATCTCGAATTTTTTCAACAATATGCTGCTTGATTTTCAGCATCGTTGACTTGTTCAGTAACTGATTGTAGATTCTCACACAGTTGATGCGAGCGTCTTTTGGTCCTTTTATCCATCGTCAGTTTTAGTCTTCGATTTGAATTATCCACAGCTCTCGCAGCAGCATAAACTAAACACCTGATGGTCCAGATCTTGGGGCTAAGGAGGAACCTGCATGTCAAAGTTCCTCCTTGTCCTGAGATCGCGATCGTCTCTGAGAAGGTGCATGTTTTCCACGGTCGGTCTTAATGTCGCCTCCTCATCTTTGTCTGCAGCTTGTTCATGCAGCGATTGGGGAAGCGCTCTGCGTACATATCCATTTTTCAAGAGGTGGGAACGTTGATTTCGTAATGACTGATGGCAAGTGTGCTGGAGCACTTGCTGTTTCTGCCCCAGAGTCACCTTGTCATCCCTGGAAAATTGTCTGCGATTGTTTATTAATTAATGTAACTATATTTATCAGAAACCCTTGGTACAGGGATCCTCTATACGCAACCCAAATACACCTTCGATGGCTTTCTCAAAGTCCCCTTGATTCGATTCGGAACCAAAAAAAACTGAGAGAAAAATCAAGCTATGAAAGGATGAACTTTCATGCTTTTGGAGCTTGTAATTCTTACATGCTTTCGAAGCATGAATTTCACGAGTTATATCCTCGAATTTATCCTCGAAAAGCAAGAAATCTATTCACAAGATAAAAGGAGGGCATACATGCTTCAGCCGCATGGGCTTTTTGTCCGAAAGCTTCAGGACTTGGAGAAACATTAATATATAGATCTCAATCAAGCCCAAAGATCTGGCTGAACTGGACGACGAGCTTCGTGGAGATTTTATCGAAGGAACCGAACTCTGGACTATCAATTGTAGTGTGCGCAATGCAGCGAGAGCTCTAGCGGATGCAAACAGTAAAACAAAACCAACGACTGACTATAAGACCAACAGATAAATGCATCATCTCAGTACAAATATAGGCTAGGCAAGAGAGTACCGTCCCGCATTCAGTGTGTGATTAACTGCATAACATATGGCAGGAATTTCACCGCCAAGGTTCGACAGTTTGCGCGCGCACTGCGGATCCGTCATCACACACTAAACAATTCGAAGCTGCTGACCGTCATGCAGCACATTGTTAACAGAATGCGGGTTCTATCTGACGCTAGAAGTCTAGAGCGGAGGGAGAGGTGGGTCAGAGGAAATGAACCAAGATCCAAGCCAAAATCCTCCAGTTACTGCCAACCATCCGCTCAAACCAGAGCAGGTCGAAGCATTTATGAGAGAAGTCTACGAAGTCCAGCATTCATTAAAAGAACACTGAATGAACATAAATAGCGTCAAAGAGCTCTGCAATTCCCTCATACCACCTCAGCAGGAATGCCCACCCATCACTACCGAGGAGGTGAAAAAAAGTAAGCATTGCCCTTCAACGCGTGCCATCGGCATGGAAGGGAGCAGAGTGGCCTTCATTCCCAAACCTGGGAAGGAGGGTTACACTGCTACAAACGATTTTCGACCGATCAGCCTAACGTCTTTTATCCTGCAGATGTTGGAGAAGCTGGTCGAGAGATGTAGAAGAGATGAGGTGCTTTTGGCCTTCCCGCTGCACAGAGGGCAACATGATTTTCAGGCAGACTGCTCGGCAGAAACTGCGCTTCATGCCGTCGTGGCAAAATTGGAGCAGCAGCTGGAACAAAAGGGGTATGATGTGGGCACTTTCTTGGATATAAAGGGCGCTTTCAGCAATACAGCTTCAGAAGTCATCTGTCGAGAGGCTTTGAGATGTGACGTCTCAGAAGAGGAGACTCAAAGCAAGATGGGGGAAGGCCTAATAAGGGGAATATCGCGACGGGGTTGCCCATACGGGGGGTGTCCTGTCGCCCTTCTTGTGATGCATTGCAGTGGACAGCCTCCTTCATCACCTGAAAACGTTGATGGGTCTTATAAGGTTGGCGCTGCGCATCGTAGAGCTCTGGTGCGATAGATCCGGGATTTGGGTAAATACGGAAAACACCAGCCTGGCCATTTTCACGGGAAATTATAGAGTGCCGAAAGCTAGCGCTCCCGTATTCTGTGGTGAGAAGCTGACGTCTTTAGATTCGGTTAAATATCTGGGAGTAATCCTATATAGTAAACTGAACTGGACAAAGCACTTGGAGAGTCAATGCAGGAAGCTTTTCATGACTTTTTGGATGTGCAGGAGAGCCTTTGGGTTGACTTGGGGTCTAGAGCCAAAAATGCTTGCATTGCTCTACTATGTTGTCCTTAAACCAAGGCTTCTATATTCGGCTGTGGTCTGGTGGCCCCGGGCGGAAAGTAAAACAATGCAGGACAGGCTGCGAAAATTACAAACGCTAGCTTTAGGGCTTGGACGGAAGCCATGAGAACTGCGTTCACTGCGACGATAGGATTCTTAACTGCTAGAGTGGCACACGTGATGGGCCGCCTGGCAAAGGAAATATATGGACTTGGGGTACTAGGCACAGTAGGCTTCCAAGTGACATCAGCACACTGTCGATTCTAGAGATGAGATAAGATAAAATAACAAAACGCTCCAACTTTACCAAAACAGATACAGATGGTTCAAGGGGAGAGGGAGGGTTAGGAGCAGGACGCAATGAGGTTCATTATGCAAAACTAATCTCAGGTGGCAGCACCGAGCCGAGTACTAAACCCTCTGTCGATGAGATACGAATTTTAAGAAAAGAAATTTTGTTAATAAGTATAAAGTGTCATTTATACCTTGTAAAGATAACAAAATATATTCTTCAAACTTGCTTATCAATATTCATCACATAGCATTCGTAAAAGGTTGATAAATCCTTTTCTGACTGTCACATGCAAAGTGAGGTTAGGTTTACTATAGTTCACCATATATTCCATTGTATGTATAATTTTCACTAAAAGTATAAATAACCTTCGTATATAAGCACTAAACACATATTTAAGGATTATTTACCCTTATGTATTTGATTATAAGCAACCGTACACTAAGCACTGTATTTTTTTGTTTCTCATTGACAGAGGGTCTAGTACTCGGCTCGGTGCTGCCACCTATGATTAGTTTTTCATAATGAACCTTATGACAGCGCGAGAGGGAGGAGGGTAGAGATACCACTTGGGCAACATGCTGACATACTGTCTTTCAGGCGGAGGTCCTAGCCGTCCTTCGCTGTGCTGAAAAATTAATACAAGAAAACGCTACTGCAAGGCAGATAACGATCTGCTCGGACAGCCAATCGACACTCACTGCAATGGGGAAATCAGACATAACATGAGAAGTGGTTTGGTAATGCAAAATGACATTAAACCGACTTGCACAAAGAAACAAAGTGGCCCTCATATGGGTCCCTGCTCACACAGGGATCAAAGGCAACGAAAAAGCGGACCAGTTGGCAAAATGCGGCGCAGCAAGTGAATACATAGGACCGGAACCGGTACTGGGACTAGCGTCAGGCTGCATCGGTATTGCTATCGAAAGCTGGATCCGAACAAAACACCGGGAATACTGGAAACAAATCCAGGGTTGCCGACAGGCGAAATCCATCCTGGGTTATACCTATAGGATGGACAGAGTCAGGGAAAGCCTGAGTTCACTCAATAAAGGTATAAGAGCAGTGGTTCGGATGCTAACTGGGCACAACCACTTGAACCATCATATGCACAAAATGGGGTATAACCCTAAGACAGCGTGCATGAAATGTGGCACGGATGACGAAACATCCCTGCATGTATTATGCTTCACCAAGAGGACTGGGGTCTACTACTGAGAGCGAGTAGTTAAGGGGGTCATCCCGTGTGACAGCTTTTTTTTAAAGGTTTTTTCGAAATTTTTTGTCTTTAGTAGTAACTCTGAATTTTTAAATGCAAAAATATGATCTTGATCGCGAGTTTTATTGAGCGAATGGCAACCATATAAAAAAGGTAGGTAAACGACGACCATGATTCTGTCAGAGTGGCTTATCCGAAATCAAAAAACAAAATTGGATGTTAATCTATAGATGGAGGGCTATCGCCGGAATTAGGAGTTTTTGAAAATCTTGAAAATTCAATTTTTTATATGCTTTTAAACATTAAGACCCGAAATTTCATGATTTTTTGCGACTATTTTTTTATGAAAAAAAATCGGTTCAATATTTTTCAAAATTCCTAGTTCCGGCGATAGCCGTACG
This sequence comes from Andricus quercusramuli, assembly GCA_932178445.1. Classification (NCBI taxonomy): domain Eukaryota; kingdom Metazoa; phylum Arthropoda; class Insecta; order Hymenoptera; family Cynipidae; genus Andricus; species Andricus quercusramuli. Next base: position 119,386 of record CAKNXH010002292.1, read on the forward strand.
TGTGCTGAATGTACCATTAAAACTTAAGAGCAATCGATTGAACCATTTGTAAGAAATCATGGTCGCCAGTTTAAAAAATGTAGTTTCGGGAAAAATGCGTTTGAAAGTTTGGGTGTTACAGCTGTTACGCCGCTGACTGGAAAGCCAAAACTGAGGAACCGTTACATTCGAGTTCCAGACTTTCAGGACAGCAGTGCCCCTCTAAATATGTATGCGTTTAATAGCTTGTGAATAGAATCGGCCTGTGGTACAAATCCGAAGGTACATAATAGCTCTTGTTTTCTGTCCCGTCGAGCAGTCGGCCGTGCGCTCTAAACACCTTAACTTCTTACTGCTGTAACTTTCCAACGACTTTGAATTTTTGAAAATCACCTAACCAGTATATTCTATACATACTCTAGATTGGTTTTAACCAACAAAAAAAAAATCGATTTTTTGAAACCGTCACACGGGATGCCCCCCTTAAGGGAGTGGCACAATAGGCTTTATAGCTTGAGCGCCAGGGGAGCTCCTTACAACACGCACAAAATTTTTAATCTCATCATACATTTCGAAAAACGTCAAACTTTTAGTCTCAGAAGATGTCGGCCAAGGCAATTTAATTGTGGGTGAAGACTTCGAGAATTGCAATAAAAAGCTAGGCAAGGAAATGACAGCAGTGTTTGCGAATGCTATTTGTGCGAGGCCATCCAAAGCAGATTTCTGGAATGTCAAACTATTTTTTCAACATATTTTTTGCGATCTTGCAAAATTGAAGTTCTGTAAGTAAAAAATATCTCTAAATTATTTAAATAATTAATATTAATGTATTTAATATAACCCTACATTTAATTTTTTAAATGTTTATTAATTATTTTTGTGGGAACCCGTGATGGAGTGGAGCAAGACGGCGGGTGATTGCTAGTGCGCCAGGTAGTAAAACATTAGGAGCCGCGGTGGTAGGTTCGGCTCGTATTGGAACTTGTGTTGTCGGCTTGTATCTCTGTGTGAATAATTGTAATGCTGTTTAATGAATTTCTAAATATAGTTTGTGAATTTACAAATAGTGTGTTTTCATTCATGCGAATCCCGGAGCAGCACAATTGACGACGAGGATTGTTCGAACCTCAAGGGCATGCTCTCCGGTGATCACGTGACCTAAACAGTCCTTGGTTATGAAACTTTTTTTGGTGTTCACTATGTCCAAACGTAATGATGTATTGCTCTCAAAATTTAGAATATAGAAAATGAGACAATAAATTGCGTTTGTATATTTAGTTTCAGTAATACTTTTGAAAAAAATTTTCCATGTAAAAAATAAATGTGGAAAATTTCATAACCGAGCTTGGTTATGTGATTTCTACTTTACCGACGTTGAAATGCTCCAAAAATAATGACAGGTTACGTGTGTGCAGATACTTATTTTTTTATTTGCAGCGAATGTGCAAGTGTTATTGTTTATATTAATTTTTTGAATGTTCAGACGACTCATTCCAAAATTTGTGTCAGTTATCAACATACGTGAGTCAGAAAATCTGAAATGCATCAAACCAAACATTACCTGCACGTGCTGCAACTCGAATGTTCATATCCTATTCTATCAATTTATAAATGAAGTTTCCTTGAAATTATAAACATATTGATGTGTACAAACGTTCTGTAGTGCTTTTTATTCAATCGTTCAAATTCTAAACACGATATCTCAATCCGTGTGGACGTAGTGAGCACCAAAAAAAATGAAAATAATTTTACACATTTATTTTTTACATGGAAATTTTTTTCAAAATTATTACCATTCACATTCGTTGCACATTCGTTGCAACATTACCATGCACATTCGTTGCAACATTACCATGCACATTCGTTGCAACGTTACCATGCACAATGCACATTCGTTGCAAATCAAAAAATAAGTATCTGCACACACGTAACCTGTCATTATTGTTGGAGCATTTCAACGTCGGTAAAGTAGAGATCACATAACCAAGCTCGGTTATGAAATTTTCCACATTTATTTTTTACATGGACAGTTTTTTTCAAAATTATTACTGAAACTAAATATACAAACGCAATTTATTGTCTCATTTTCTATATTCCAAATTTTGAGAGCAATACATCAATGCGTTTGGACATGGTGAACACCAAACAAAATTTCATAACCAAGGACTGTTTAGGTCACGTGATCACCGAAGAGCATGCCCTTAAGGACGATAAAGAAATAAGGTGTAAGTAAGTATAGAAAAACGGGGGCTGTGAGCAACAAAATTTATTTTTCAAAAAGAGAGAAAAGTAGAGACGTGCTCCGAGCAACAAACATTTTAAGGGCTTCGAGCAAGAAATATACACATTGTCAACTATAATGACGCATCTTAACAAAAGTGAATCTTTAACCAATTACTTCATATTCCGAGCAAAAAATACAAATTTTAAACAAAATAGTTGACTTTTTATTCGAAGAAATTAACTTTTAACTGAATTGAGGAATTTTTAATGAAAAAATAATTTTCGACCAGAAGATTGCTTTTCTATCCAAATAGACGAGATTTCAACGAATACGTTAATTCTTATTTAAAAAAAATTAATTTCGAACTATAATGATGACACTGAGAAAAAATAAATTAATTTTTAACCAATTAACTCAATTTTCGAGAAAAGAAGACGAATTTTCCACGAAATAGTCAATTTTTCATCCAAATAAATTAATTTTCAAGTAAAATGAGTAAACTTTAACAAACAAAAATTAATTTTTAACCAAAAGGTAAATTTTCTGCCAAAAAATACGAATTTGCAACGAAATAATTCATTTTTTATCCAAACAAATTAATTTTCAAATAAATCTTCCATTTTTTGTGTGAAAACCCGAGCCGCAGGATAGTTGCGGGACTTCATCGCACTGAATAAACCCCGCCTCACGTGCCTTCGACTAAAACAGCCAGAAAAATTTTTTAAAAATAATCTAGCACATTCAAAAAAGCCCGTCTCAGCTGCCTTCAACTAAATCCGCCAAAAGAATTCTAAATTAAAAAATTTCACAACAGACATCTTGCCAGGAACCTAGTTAACATCGTCATCTTTGCAGTACTATTCACTAAACCCCAAGGACTACCTTTAGCACATTTAACGAAACCCGTCTCAGCTACCTTCAAGTAAAACAGCCAAAAAAATTTCAAATCAAAAATCGTCAACCCAGACACATTCCCAAGACTTTCTTCGCATCCTTATCATATAATAATATTTAACATTCACAAATAACCCTAGTACACTTAACAGACCCTGTCTCAGCAGCCATGAATTAAAACAGCAACAAAAATGTCAAAGTAAAAATAATCATCCCACGCACCTACCCGAGGCTTCACATCCTCATGCCCACAGTGATATTCAAATGCCCAGAAAGCAACCCATAGTATCCCAACCCAGACACTCTACCGAGACTCTAGTTAATGTCGTTATCCCCGCAATAAAAAGAAACTACCCCCAAGAACTACCACTAGCACATTTAACAAACCCCGCCTCAGCTGCCAGCAACTGCAGCTCTTAGTGACTTAACCATATTTTGCAATTTCTGCTGCAAGGGGTTCAAGAACACCGAAAATCATTCCCCAATTGTAACAGAAAGTCCGTGTTGCAATCTAAAAGTATGATTCCACAAAAACACTGGAGGAATGCATAAAAGACACTATTTGCGGAGGAAACTCAACTCAGTTACCCACAACAAAAATTTTGAAAGCCTAGGCTGAATATAAGTACATGTATCATTATTTATCAGGTATAGTATGAAAAGTGAATGTAAAACAAAAGTTTTTTATTGAAAATTCAACTATTCAGTTAAAAATTCAACTATTTTGTTAAAAAATATTCCCTTTTTATTGAAAATTCATTTATTTAGTTTTCAGTGCAAATTTTTGGTTGAAAATTAGTTTTTTTGTTTTGGAAATTTATCTATTTGGTTGAAAATTAGTTTTTTTTGTGTTGGAAATTTATATATTTGGTTGAAAATTCAACTATTTGCTTAAAAATTCAGCTATTTTCTCGGAAATTCGTCCCTTTTTATTGGAAAATCAACTATTTAGTTGTAAGTGCAATTTTTTGGTTAAAAATTGATTTTTTTTGTCTCAAAATTTATCTATTTGATTGAAAATTGAACTACTTGCTTAAAAATTCAACTATTTTGTTAAAAAATATTCCCCTTTTATTGAAAATTCATTTATTTAGTTTCCAGTGCAAATTTTTGGTTAAAAATCAATTTTTTTGTTTTGAAAATTCATCTATGTGGTTGAAAATTCAACTATTCATTCAAAAATTTAATTATTTTGTTGAAAAACAGTCCCTTTTTATTGAAAATTCATTTTTTCAGTCTTAAGTGCAACGTTTGGTAAAAAATCCATTTTTTTGTTTTAAAAATTTATCAATTTGGTTGAAAATTCAACTATTTGGTTAAAAATTCGACTATTTTGTTGAAAAATAGTCCTTTTTAATTGAAAATTCAACTATTTAGTTCTATGTGCATTTTTTTGTTTGGTTTGAAATCCAATTTTTTATTGGAAAATCAACTATTCAGTTGAAAATTGAACTATTTGGTTAAAATTTTATCTATTTAGTTGCAAATGCAACTTTGTCGTTGTAATCAATTTTGTTGATTGCTTCTAAAATCTCGTGAATGTATTCTCCATCTGAATCCGATGAACTACTAGATTCCTCAGAACCCGGTGATGATAAACTGGCATCTTCAGAACCCGGTGTTGATCCGGTGGATTGTTGGGAATCTAAAGATGTAAAAATTTATATGTAATGAAACAAATTTTTTGGGAAATATTTGTTTTATACAAATTCAAACTTGCTTATTCAATTATTTTAAATTGCATGTTATTATCTCACAATAAAAATGCATTCTCTCACCTAAATCTGTATCGGGGGCTTGAAATTCGTTGCCAATACCTGGATCGTCACGATCGATTTCATTTCCTACAGCTTGCTGCATTCTCTCACCTAAATCTGCGTTAGGGGTTTGAAATTCGTTGCCATTACCTGGATCCTCACGATCAATTTCATTTCCTACAGCTTCCGTTACATCAAAATTAATATTTTCTTCCTCTTCCTCTTCATCTTCATCTTCATCTTCATCATCAGCTTCAGAACCTGAAATATAATTAAATACACGTTTGTCAGTCTTCTCAGGTTATAACCTCATATTTACAACTTGATACCGTAATTATTTATAGGTAATTAATTATAGCTTAATAATTTCCTGTTAATTTAAAAAAAAACAATAATGTCAATTCAGGATAACCGTGAATATATGAATCTTAATAAACAAGTTTGATTATAATTTTCCCTGGCGGACCGGCCGAACGCAAACATTACGCTACAGAGTAACGGTAAAGTAATGCTAAAGTAATGGTAAAGTAATATGGCATTATAATTAATAAAGGAACCAAAATTAATATGTAAACTGTTGCAATTATAATAAAACGTTGGAATTTGCGTTCAACGGTCATGCCGCAATTGCAACAAGTTGCTTTTGCAGCATTAAAAAATAAAAAAACATAGTGACCGTCATTGCAGTCGGCCCCTGCATATTGGCAACCCGCTAACGTGGCTTCAAGTGGGTTGCCAGTCTGCAGGGACCCGACTTGCATGACAGCCACTTTGTTTTTTTATTTTTTAACGCTGAGAAAGCAACTTGTTGCAATTACGGCATGACCATTTAATGTAAATTTTAACGTTTTATTATAATTGCAACAATTTACATATTAATTTTGTTTCCTTTATTAATTATAATGCCATATTACTTTAGCATTACTTAACCATTACTTTACCGTTACGCTGTAGCGTAATGTTTGCGTTCGGCCGGTCCGCCAGGGTTACTATTGAAGTTAGATTTCACTGATTTACTTACTTGCATTTCCGTCTCGTAAATTTGGTATCCTTTCTATCGCGCGGTGTGTCTAAACCCGTGCAGTACTTTTAAGCTTTGGCATTGTCTAACCTTATTGACTTATCACACTCAAAATTTTATTCAAAATTAAACAGCTGTCAAACTGCACACACGTCACTCGCTATTTCACAGCGCACATTCCAGGTGTCGTTGTAGGTGGTAACCCGGCCACCGGGTCTGACATGACTCTGAAACCACAAAATATACCCTATCCGGGACAGACCGTGCCAACCCGATCAGGGCCTGATCGGTAAAATGGAACCAGTATGGCGATTTCTGCATGGGAAGAGGAAAGGCGCATGCAAGAGCAGAAACGATTTCGCAGTAAAAAGTTCCGCTTAATGCAAACAGTCGAACAAGAATGCGATGAGAGTGAGGTTATAATTTTGGAGTTGCTCGCTCCGACGATCACGTAGAAGGTGGATAATGTAATAATAATTTAATATATTGTATTTGTACGAATAAGTTATCAGTTAATATAATCTAATAATAACACAGCATAAAAATAATATTTTCTTATATTATAATACAAAAAATGTCAAATAAGTAAGTTTACAGAAATCGGGGTACATATAAAAATGAAAATCAATCAATGATAATTCAGCAATTGGCATATTTTAGTGTACTATTATAATTTCAGCTGCTATTTCTAACACATGTAAAGATTCAACGGGCCAAAATATCGATGAGAAAGTCTTCCTCACGGAATTCAAAAATATTCTTCTCAACGCCAAAGACTGAGAAGGAAGATAGAATTTCCGAGTTGCTAACTTAAATCAAACACAGGGGCCATAGTGTTACGTTCTAGATGGGGCCCGACTAGTTTTCCTCACTAGAGCCCGATTATAGAGAGGGAAAACTCGTTGGTACCCCACTAGAGCCCTATCGAAATGTCTGCACGGGAAGTTGTCCTACCTTGTTTGGTAATGTGGCGTGTTCCGTTTTCAGTTCATAATTATTGAATAAAAAACAAGCTATGAAGAAAAATGAGTAAAATTTAATAAAAATAAAATAAATCTTTTTATGTTTGATATTATTAACATATTTGAGGGATTATATCTGCCGAAATTTCAAGAAAAAATGTTTTTTAACAGTGCAGATTGTCTCACAATAATTTGAGGAGTACTAAAAATTTTGTATTTTAAGATAAGCTTACAGATGTTTTATAAACAATAGATCAAAATTATATTGATAATAAATAAAATTTATTCTTTTTCAAAATAGTTATAATGATTCAACATTCAAATAATATCACTACTCTAAGCCTTCTAAATATTTATTCTGTCAGAACAAACCTAACCCGAAAACTGGTGAAACGATTTCAAATTACAATTATTCTAAAACAACTGTAAAATACACGGTAATTATTAGAATAAAACTGTTTTATGCATATTAGAAACGAAATGATATTATTTTGAGTAAATACTTCTTACCTTCTAACCAAAAACTGGCACTTTGTTACTACAAAATTCCCCGAGCAAAACAAACCACAAACTTGTGAAACTTGTGCGCCAAGTTACCTGCCGATTTTAGTCCCGAATGCGCCATATTAGTCGCATGTGAAAAGTATAGACGGATACCATGGTATTTTTTACCTTCACCGGACCCTGCGGGGGCCAAATGTCCCCCATTTGGATATCCTGTGCACAATCATTTCCTTTCATCGAAATGAGATGTTAATATACACTATTTTCTTCGTTTTTTAATGACAAAGAAAGCGATGTATATAATATTTCAGTTTATTATATTCGAGATGTTAAAAATTATGTTTAAACAAATAAAAATCGCGAGAAATCGTGAAATGAAAGTGAAATTATTTTCGCTCGGGGGACATTTGTCCCCTGCAGGATCCGTGTAGGGTTAATAACGATTTTTTTACATAAAAGTTCATTAATTTCACTCAAAATGTTGAACTTTAACGGATTCAAGAAACTTGGAACAGTATATTTCCAAAAAATTTTATACGTTTACACGAAACTTCTGTAATTTTTTACTTGTTTTTAGCTACTCTGACAATACAAGCGAAAGAACCAAAACTAACTTTTCGTCATAAAAATCAGGCAATTAATTTAATTATCTCAATTTTTTAATAACATAATGTTGAAAACATGTATACATGTAATGAAACTACCTCCACAAGCAGAAAATGCGTTAATATTCGAAAACTCGAACGCGCCACATTAGCCACCGCACAGCATTCGCCGCCGCTCTCCTACAATATGGACAAATGAAAATTGAAAAATTAGCCGATTCTCGCACAGATGAACCGCACCGCTACGATTTGGGATAAACTATATTTTTTTTTTTTTTGATACACAGTAAAAAGAAAACCTTAAAGTTCGTCCATATAGCGACAGAATTTGAGGTGTGATCAAAAGAAGAACGGAACGGCAGAAAGTTCAGCATGAGCCCGAAAACTTAAAGTTCACACGCTTTGCTGAAAAAAGTACGCCATCTTTGGTTAGCAAAGTAAGACCTAGAATGCGGAGATTCAGGTATTCATGACAGACCGTACGTCGGTCGAGATGAATTTACGTCTTCAGTGGACTGAATTTAAAAAAGTAATCTTTGTCTGAATTAAGAAAATTCTCTACTGCTGTAAAACATTTGAGTAATTCTTTTTTCTTATAGTTATAATTTGTTGATAAAAGTTCTAGGTTAAAACGCTCAGGTTTTTTTCCCTAAAAATTTGTACATTTAAAAAATGCATTTAGAAGATCATTGAATTTTGAAAAGTTCTGATCATAAGTTTGATTTTTTAAAGAATTTTATAGGTTAGATGCCCGTGCTTTTTCTCAAAATCTTCACATTCCAGAATGCACTTAGAAGATGATTTGATTTATTCAAAAGAAACAACAATGAAAAAGTTTGATCAGTCATGCGGCTTTACGTTTGTTTTCGACCTTACATCACTATCCGCAAGACAGAGTGACTTTACATTTACCTCAATGTGATAAATCAAGTTACCTAATGAATTTAAGGCAATCCTGAAAGTAAATCAAATTAAATTGTAAGGTTTTTTTTACTTTGTACTTACTGCACCATTCTACTTTTGTATTTTTCGTCGGCATCGTACCTTATTTTTTTTTACTTCCTGACACCCGTGCCTACGCGACCTCTGGCTTTTCATCTACTTGAGGAAGAAAATTATTTTTAAAAAACGGTCAAGTCCTCTTCTTAACAATTTTTAGAAGAATGGGAGAGAGTCGATGTCCTTATTACTCTAAGAAAAAACTCAATCAAGCTACTTCTCAAGACAACAGTGGGGACACTCAATTCCACAGAGCAGCAAATAAACGCTGAAAAATTATATTTATATCGTATTCGCGATGAAATTACTGAAAAACTAAACGATATTAGGGTAAGTTTGATTCAGAGTCACCTTCCCAGGTTGAGCTTTGAACATTTTCAAACGCCCTGTTAGCAGCAGGGAAGGGTACAACTTTGCACGGAGCAACTGTGCACGAGCCCATCTGTGCACGTCGGTGGCCACTGGTACAACTGTGCACGTTATTGGCCACAGGCACAACTGTACACAGGCCATCTGTGCACGCCTACTTTTCTACGTGCACAGTTGGGAGTCTCCCATCTCTGCACGTGAACTGTTCGAGGGGTACCATCTGTGCACGTCTAAATTTCGCCGTGCACAGTTGGGAGGCTCCCATCTGTGCACGTTAACCGTTTCTAGGGTACCATCTCTGCACGTCGACATTTCGACGTGCACAGTTGGGAGTATCCCAACTGTGCACGTCTAAAATAATACGATTCGATTTGAAAGTTGCAGGTCCACGTGCACAAATGGGATACTCCCAACTGTGCACGTGCACAGATGGGAGACTCTCAACTGTATACGTGCAAAGATGGGAGACTTCCAACTGTGCACGCATCAATTAGTAGGATTAGACATTTTTGTATGTCCACGTACCCAGATGGTACCCTCCGAACTGTGCACGTATCAATTAATAAGATAGCATGCTTAACATACAAGTCCGCGTGCACATATGAAGAGTCCGCGGTCTAAACCTGTCAACTGACATTTTATAAATTTTATACAGCGACGGAAAAACGTTTTCATTTTGAAAATTGTAAAGATTTATGCAAACCTCCAAGTTTATTTTGTTGAAGAGCGCAATGCCAATAATATACGTAAGATTTATAACAATTCTGGTGAAATTACACTTTTTACAGCGGTTTGAATCTGTAAGTATGTTATCGGCAAGAGGGTCTCGCGGTCTTAGCCTCTTATCTGCAGGAGCGCGCTCCTGGTGCGCTGAAAATGTAAACTAGTTGTATGAATTAAAAAAGTTATTTACCACTGTTTACGATCGCTTGTAAACAATTGCGCGGCAATCATGTGTGTACTTTCGAGGCAACGTATAGGCGACACTGGCAAACGTGACGTCAATAGAGCTCCGAAACTCGATTCACACGTTCACACACTATGAAAAACACCCAGTCACACGGTCCCCTCAGTCTTTTTATACGAGTTAGCTTAGCGAAACGGATTGAAAACACAAATTCTTTTAAGCGGCCATAAGTAGTTAACAGGTTTAGACCGCAGACCAGTGCTGCAGATACCGAAACGCGTTTTTTAAAAATTAAAAAAAAAATTATAATTTCGACATGCGGCTCGAAGGATACTGGCGTCATATTAAAAAACTTTAATGAAGTGCGAAAAAGTAGATTTAAAAAAAAATGTCAGTTATCAGGTTTAGACCGCGGACCTTTATATAGGAGACTCACAACTGTGCGCATATCAATTCTCAAATTAATAATTGGGATTTGCGCAGGTGGGAGGGTGCCATATGTGCACGTGAACTTTTATTCGAAAAATTATAGTATCAATCGAGGCGCGCAAGTTGGGAAGGTACCATCTGCGAACGTGCACTTTTGGATGACAAATGATTTTATTAATCGAAACGTGCACAGTTGGAAGGGTACCATCCGTACACATTTTAAGTGAAATTGATGACTCTAATACTTCCAAGTGAAAAATCTGACTGCATTAATTAAGTCGTGCAATGTCAGGAGTCTTTCTTCTGTGCACGTGGACTTGTAAGTCAATAATATGATCGTATCAATTGAGACGTGCACAGTTGGGAGTCTCCCATCTTTGCACATGTACAGTTGGGAGTCTCCCATCTTTGCACGTGCCCAGTTGAGAGTCTCCTATCTGTGCACGTGAACCGTTCGTAGGGTGCCATCTGTGCACGTGCACAGTTGGGAGTCTCCCATCTGTGCACGTTAAACGTTGCCAGGGTACCATCTGTGCACGTTAATTGTTGCTAGGGTACCATCTGTGCACGTCGACATTTCGACGTACTGAAAAAGGATCCAATCGATTCCCTCTTCAGATTACCCATTAGGACAGTATAAATATTTCAATTATACTGTTAAAATAGAAACAGAATGACGAGATTTTCTTAGGATAAAAGAATGCAATACCTTAACCTTAGGTTACGTTGTTACGTTAGGTACACGTGACCACCTGTGATGTTTTCACTGAATCTCCGACCCCCTCCATTATCATGTGAGATTTCATAAATTGGCGAAAATTGACGTAAAAGTAACCTTAAAATGGATATTTAAAATTGACTTTTAACTGCATTTAGTAAATCTATCTTGTATTCGTATTTTATCTAAATTTATAATTTAAGAATATCAGGTGATCATCTTAAGGAGCCGTAAATAAATTATTAAAGTCATTTGGGTAAGAAACATTCCTTAAATAAGATTTCGTTAAGTCAGCGAATCACTAATAAGTAACAATGAAATGTAAAACAGACTTTATTGAAAACAGATATTATCCATTACCATCTAGTGATTACGTCGAAGGGAATTCTATTTCAACTTGATGGAAGAATCAGCTTTCAAATAGGATAGAAAAATCTTGAATGTTAGGTTGAAATCGGAAACTCATCTTTGTTTCATATGCAATCCTTACCTTACAACAAAAGGATATCCCTGCGATATCCCTAGGATATAGATTGGATTTTCTCTAAATCCCGAACGGGATATCCTCTAGAAATCCCAATATCTTGTGTCACCAGGGTGCCTTCCGGCCCTCCACGTGACGTTGGGAAGTAGTAGAGATTGGACCAGCCTTACTTTTGTGACCAGTCACAGGGATGTCTTCCCGCCCCCACAAGACATTGGAAAGGGGTAGGAGTTGGATCGACCTTACTTCTGTGATCAGTCACAGGGGAGCCTTCCTGCCCCCACGGGTCGATAATTGTAATTCTTGAGTCGCAAATCGACGATAAAGTGTGATATATACATAGAACGTCCCATCCAAAGCGTCAAAAGCCAAAAACTAACAGAATAAATCATAAATTACATGGCCTTACTCTAAAATGAGTGACAGTCTCTTCCGTATGCTTTAGAGTTTTAACACTGAAAATTATATTTGCAGGTATTTTCATGTCCATGTTCGTAATAAACGTATCGAAATAGATCAGTATCAGTATACGAGGTTTAAAAAAAGGTTGCAAACATGACATTCTTCTTTTTTAAATGTGGTTTTTTTAAAGTTTTGACCTTGAATATTGTTTTTTTGTTGTTGCAATTTTCATGACCATATTCGTCATCAGTTAATGAAAAATACATCGCGACACGCTTTTCTGAACTTCACATCCGATGTGGGGTTGGGGGGGAGGGGGGCATCCGGTAATGAGCAACCTGGTTCGTTGCCGGCGCCGGCAGGCTAGCCACTACGTTTTATAATTGAAAAGAGTCTGAAGCACTGTTTCGAATTCTAAAAAAAGAAAGGCTCCGCTAGATTCGGCCACATTAGCGGCGATTCTTGCGACCAAGCACACAGTGTCCCTAACGTATCTTTCACATTTGGATTTCGATTCAAAGCTCGAGCGGGGATCTTTTTTCTTTGGGCGGCAGCACGAAATTGATCTGATCGTTGTATTAGACATTTATTAATTAAATGAATTTAACATTTGTCTAAATTGTCAACATCATATGAACCAGAAAGTGCTTCCATTACCGGGGACAAATTTTTTACTCCTATGGTACCTATGAGTACCTATGAGCTGTAGCAACGATTTGCATTTTAATATTAATCTGGTTCATCTTAACATTGAATAAATCCGATTGGAACAGAGTTTTTCGGTTGACACGGATGCTTCTTTTAAGGTTGAGAAATTGTAAATATGATATATACAGTGGATTATCAATTGAATTTATGTTTACAGGAAAGTGACAAAGTAAGCCATACGAACTTTTCCTTGTGTGGTCATAAATTACTGTGACGTCTTAAAGATACCAAAATGAGTCTCGGCATTAATATATATTTTTTATTTCCTACTGACACCGATGAAATTTATTTCCACGGAAAGTCAAGAAACATAAATTAATAGTATATTGTGCATTAAGAAAGAACAGACGATTGCTGAAGTAATTAATTTACATATCTCTGTGGTAAGAGAAGATCTCGTCGCCACATAACCCCGTGTGCCACATTGCCCATGGTCCCACAATACCCTTTGTTCCACTTCACCCCACGTGCCACATTACCCTTAATGCCACATTTTCCAAGTTCTACGTTATTACCCTATCCTCTTCTTCTACCCAAGTCGTTCTCGACCCCCAACCTTCTCCTACCATACATAAAATTTCTTCGCGACGCCCATCCATTTGTGGTCTTTTCCTCCCTCAGTTACATATCTAAAGCCACAGATATTACACGGCCCTGACACAACCGCCGTTCCCTATAATATTTGTTTGCCCCGACGTTATATCTTTGCGTTATAACTTTGCGTCACTCTGATGCAACCTCATGCCGCTTTGTCCCAAATTTATGTAATTTTGTTTCATATTTTCAAAAGAAATTGATTGCCGACGACGTCGCTGTGTTAAGTGGATAGATCAATGGGTGCAAATCAGACTATGCCATCCCGATAAGAAGGCTTGAATAGAATAGAATTAAAAATTTCAGATTTCAGCGTGAAAGTAGAGATAATCCTATTATTTTTAATACCTATTTTCCCTTCAGGCTTCAATGTTCAAGAAAGTAATAAGTGGCTCAGAAATGAGGAGCTTACTTTCAAAAGGGCAAATATCCACTTATGGGTTTTGTTTCGAAATCGAGAAAAACATTTTACAGCATTTATAAAAGAATTGGTTTTTCTGGGTTCCTACATTGTTTTGGTCCTAGGCCACATACCAAATCACCAGAAGTTTGCATTCTCATTATCCCTTTATCTCATTATCTCATTATCCCATTATCCAGAGACTGGATGCATGCTCTTTTGGTAGCAAAGCAAATGTTCAACTCACTTTTAATATGGGATAGAAAGCTTTTTTGGAGGAAACTGATACATAGGTTGATAGGGCTTATCATAAAGATATGATTAACGCAAAAAAAAAAAAATTTGGAAAAGTGGATTTATGCCCTTTTGAAAGTAAGCTCCTCAAATGTAATTCCCGTCTATTCACATAGTGTTAATGACTCTCTTTCCTATTACAAAAAGAAGGTTAGAAATGAAGTGTGTTCAATTCACTTTAATTCATTCGCGAAATGTGTACGTTGACTTTTCTGAATTACCGGTTTTTGAATTCAAGTTAGGAAGGGTCCATTACACTGAATTAGAGTTTACATTGCGGAGAGATGGTCAATTCCAAATGGTATAACTGAATTGAATTAAATAGGATTTGTGATACCAAGATACCAAAAAGAATTTATGTATTCTGAAAACATTAGTCAACTTGAATAATTAATTAATTATTTAATTAATTAATACAATTACACATGCATATAGTAATAATAAATTCTTTAATAATCATCAGTAAATTGGACGCAAATTCTATTAATTCAAGTCCAAGAGTCTAATGAATTGAAATAAATAAAAAGAAGGTAAATAAATAAACCTAATATTAATCAAGTAGCTTATCGAATTAAGAAAAAAATAATTGTATACGTAAAATTTCTTTTTTATTTCCTAACATAACGTTTTTTTTTGCTTCTAACATATAGCTTAATACATTTTAAAAACTGATGGGAATTAAGGGCATGTATTACTTTACCCGATCCCTACCTTACCAACACTTTTTTCTCTGCAACGTTGCTTCTAAATTGATTGAGATATCAATTTTAAAATTTCTACAATTATAATGAAAGTATTAAGGTACGTTTATCTGGTCGTAAATTTTTATAAAATTAAGAAAAAATATTTTGAAAAACATTTTTGTTATAAATTCAAATATTTAGGACCAGATGAACGTACCTTAATACTTTAATTATAATTATAGAAGTTTTCAAATTGATATCTCAATAAATTTAGAAGTAAAGTTGCAGAGAAAAAAATGTCGATAAGTTAGGAATTGAATAAGATTGGATAAAGTAATATATGCCCTTAAATAGTAATTTTATGACTAGAATAAATAAACCATTCGTATAAGTCAGTAAGTTCAAAGCTAAAGTTTTATTTTTTGGAGAAAATTACATATTGTATTACATTCAGTACATGGGAAAAAGTAGTATTTGTAGTAGTAGCAGTATTATATAAAAGTAGTATCGCACACTATAAAATGTTATTAATAATTTTAGTGAGAAAACCAAAGTGTTTTTTATGGTAAATAGGGAAAATTTTTTCTTTTGTTGAAAATCGTGAAATTATGCAATGGAAAATGGATTATTATGCTAAATTCTGCAACAATAACAGTTCAGTAAAATTCTTCCATCAATAACTTTCGAAATAATGGTCATTTTCTTAATTTCTGAAGCTCATTTTAAACGCAAATTTCTATATGTAATCGGACATATCATGAAATTTCTGTGAAAATATAATAAAATATATGTAAAAAATATCTAGTTAAATAAATATTGCACATTTTTAAAAAAGTCTAAGATTCAAAAATAATGTTAATTATTTAGAAAGTTCATAATATTTTTATAAAACATTGAAATTTGACGCTTTTTACAATACCTTAAATTCTTACAAATTTGGCTCATCTTGGCTCATTTTAAGCAGAATCTCACTTTTAACATACTTGAAAGACAAAATTTAATCTTTAACAATTTTGACCGATTTTCTAATAAATTAATAAATTACAGTAAATATGAAGTGTATTATAGTGTATACAATTTTTACAACATTTATTATATAGATACACTCTGGATACACTCGACTACAGTTTGTATTATCATTGCGCCTCAACTGTGTTTGGAATTTCACAAACATACTGCTGATTTCTAAAATCTAAAACGACTGCTTTTGTATGGATTTCTGTGATAGAAATGGGTGCATGTTCAATATTTTTCACCACTTCCTAGATGTGTGATACTGCTGTACTGCCAACGGTAAATGTTTTAATGATTAATTCATTCACTGAAAAAGAGCATGAATTATCAGGCAACAAAAATATTGCTTGAATTTGTGCGAATTTTCCGTTTTTCAACCGAATAACAGTATCATTGAATTTCTTTGATCGAAGGTATTGTATGCTACTATACACGCGATTATTATAAATACAGCGTTCAAATTCTTTGTTGATAACCGATTGAAAAATATTTTTAGAATTAGGACCAAAGAAAGTAACATTTCCAAACGTGACTGCACTTTGTGTGAACGTTTTAGATAAGAAAATTTCTTCACAGAAATTTTTAGCTTCACTTGAAATTTTTTCAAGAGGAGGAAGAATTTTGTACCTTAGTAGATTAAGAGATTTGGTAACCATTTGCTGTTCAACACTTTTCGGACCGCTTATTGTTTCCTTCAAGATGCCTATATTGTGCTCAAATGGAAAAGCAGATATCGCCCACGGAGGACCACTTTGTCTAATTGACTCTGTGCTGTGCCGCATGAATATTGAATGTCATACGTTCGACACCATACAAAATTTCGTAATTGGCAACAAATGTCAACAAGTTCTGTTCACATGTATTTAGTTCATCTTCGGTAATTTCCAATTGCAGTAATGTAAACATACTGTTCACAAATAAAGCAAAGTGCTCCAGCATATTGCTGGTATAAAAGAGGAGCATATTGGAAGGCAATAGTGAAGCAGCCATGACTTTCAATGGGTAGCTTTCCGAATGCTTTTGCTGGAAATTTTTTCGACACCTGTATGTAAATCTCGAGGAGGTTGCACGAGGAGAATGACATCATCAATTGCTCTTCGTGCGGGTTTTAAAAAATTCAAATTCCAAACACTCCAAACTTGTGGAGTTATTCCAAACAATGCGTTATGTAAATAATCTAATGGAAATCCCCACACCATGTCTATATTAGGAGTTTCAATGAAATATGATTAACCTTTCACCCCTCGTATTGAAGAACCACGAGACTTAGCATCGGCTACCCAGATAGCAAAATGCCCGCCGATTGCAAGCGATCTGCCGGCCCGCGGTCCGATCGATCGGACCGACTTGCCGGCAGATATGCACCTTAATGTGCACACCATTGATGTCTATATGCCCGCCCGACAGGCGGATGTGACGCTGTCCGGCGAACTGCATGCCCGACGGTCCGGTAAAATGCAGGCTGAGAGTGCGAGTTGATTAAAATTGAAAAAATCTTTTTTTATGTAAATAAAATAAAAATTTCCAAATATCACGAAAGGTAATGACGAGAGTCTGCGTATAATAAGTCCAAGTTGAAAGAAAAATGTCAATATTATAAAAATTTCTTTTTATAATATTGACATTTTTCTTACAACTTGAACTTTATATTATTATACGCAGAATTTCATTACCTTTCGTGCTATTTGCTACTTTTGTTGATTTGAAGGACACCGACAGCAAAAAATTGCTAACAAATTTTATGTTCCACTCACAGCCAAACAATACCAAAAACCGCAAACGATGAAAGGTATAACTCCGTTATACAAGTACATTACTCCGTATTCCAAGTGGATTACTCCATTTACAAGTGGATTACTTACTCTTCTATTTTATCTGGAACGAATAACAATTATTGTTTGCAAATCGTACACATCCGAGCGAAAATTCACGGGAGTGAACGCCACACGAGATGAAACACGACAAGAACAGCTGATCCAAAACGCGCATGCGCGTTTTTGATCTCAAACTTCTCGCACTATCAGCTTGCAGCGGTCGCGTAAATCGCAGGCCCGTCGTTCCTCGCCGTTTGCAAGACCGACGGGCGTCTCATGTACCGGACCGTTGCCTGCCGTTGTCCGCCTTTCGGTCGCATTCCGACTCTGCCGGCCTGTCGCGTGCATTTAGCAGGCACGCTGGTCTCCAGCCCGTCGGGCCGATCGCGTGCCTGCACGTATTGTTATCTGGGTACGTCCTCTAAGTGAGAATCATGAGTCCTCAGCAACTCTTGTTATTGTGAAAAGGGATATCTCATTCCTTCAGCCGTAACGTGTAGTCCTTCGTGATAACAATAGCTACATCCGTAGTACCCATTATGTTGTAAAAGATTTTACAGTATGGGCCGTGCTACAGAATCAGCTACTATAAAAATTGGTGTGCAGTGCAAGATTACTTTTCCGTCATGATTGGGAAGTTTCACTTCAATTCCTTCAGAATGAAGTGTCTTTGCTTGTTGCAAAAATACGTCTATGAATAAATTCATAAGATCGTGTTTGGGTTCGGTGCGAACAATCATTACACCACATAGCAAAATAAGCCTAAACCGAAGATTCACTGGCAGGTTGTTCAGTAAAATTTTCAATGGCCAGAAACCTCTTTGTGATATGTGGAATAGAGGAGCACCATTAGTACTGATAATGTACGTTATTGTTTTGTCAAATTTTTTCATTGTTTTTTTTTGTACAAAATACTGTCGGAAATATTACAAGCAGTATTTTTATTATTCTTTGAACGTGAGAAATTTTCAGGAAAGAAAAATTCAGCAAATTCTGGGTTTTCTAAAAGATTTCGTAACTGATACTCCATATCTACACTTGAAAAACAACTTTCATTGCTTAATTTTAAAAAGTGCTCTGCTTGGCAAATTTCACATAGCACAAACTGACCTTTGATTTCCGTTTTGACAGATGAGAACAAAACCTTTTTTGTACACTTCGAACAATAAAAGTGGTATTTTATTTTGTCGATTGGAGGGTCAAAAACTTGCGATAGCTTGTAATAAGAAATATTCAGATCCTTAAACTCTGGACCTGCGCAAATTTTTAACATTTCAATAAGCATGCTGCGTGCTTCTCGCGAAACGCCAAATCGCAAGCAGTAGATAAATAACCATTTCAATTACATCGTTAACACTTTGTCCCGATTTTTGAAACATAATCCTATCGCCATCTGTGAGGTTATATTGTTTCCCAGAAGCTGAGTTGTCGAATTTCAAATTTTCCTCTGTAAAAGTACTAGGCCTTTCCAAAGGCTCAGCGCATTGCTCATTTACGTAATCGTCCTCACTATCACAAGAGAATTCTTCATCGTTGATCGAATAGTCTAGGAAATCCTCAATTTTCTCTTCGGCCGTCTCTACTGATATAAGAGAGGTACCCTCACCTGCCTCGCTGTCAGAATCTTGGTTGAAACTCATTGCTGGAAATAATTTTTAAGATATATATGTCTTGATGAAATTATGTAAAATTTTCGAACTTTTTTTGTTGCGAAGCTACTATTTGCTTAAAAATCAATATTTTTCTTCATAGACCGCAGGTGTATGATGAAAAATGCAATTTAATGTTACTGCCATCCTTATTTATGAAACTAAAAATTTATTATTTCAAATATATAAATTAATTAATTCCTACAATGCTCGTAGGAAAAGAGGGAAATGTTGAAAATATAGCAGCTTATTTGCACTACATTTCACAGCAGAAAATACAATACAAACATTGAAGTAGAGTCCGTCTGGATATTATTACATGTTACATATGATGAAGAATCATTTCGGAAGTAAGAATTCTCTCTAATTCAAATAATTTTCTAGGAGAAAAGTAATATTTTAAATGAAACTCACATTTCCTTGAAAGAACAGATTCTTTATACTTTCTTTCCCACACCCTTTGTGTTTTTTCAGTTGTCATTCCTGTTTGGAAATTTGGATCCGACGCTAAGGCATGGAATCTTCGTTTTCGTCCATTCCCTTCATCCATGTTTTTCTGCAAAAGAATAAATTCTTACTCATTTCTTCTTACACGAAATTATGTAATAATTCTAAAATACTATACATTCCGTTATAAAATTTTACTTTAAAATATAAAGAGTTTGAGTATAAAATAATTTTACACTATAGCATTCATCTTACATTTTCGAAGGTTAATAATAATTATCCATAAATATCCACATTAAAAAGTAGGCTAAAAACGTTATAAGGACGTTTCTGAAAGTTATAAAAATGTTTATAATAGCGTCTGTCTACATGGGAGCTGACCGACGAGAATTAAAGTATTTTTCTTGTAATTAGAATGAATTCAAACCTTTTAAACTGAATTTTGACGTTGCGGTACTGTTACCTCTAAATAATTACTAGATTTCTATTTTCTCACCAGTTTCGGTGGTTGCTCTGCTTCTGGTCCCTCGATCAAGGAATAACGGTAATTTTCCGTCTAGAATGAAAGACAGCTTCTGAAGGTCTAGGAAATCCACTCTTGTCTAACTCAGCTTGATATCCAGCACTTAGATTCAATATGCGTACAATATCAGGGTTGAAAGGGTTTTGCTATCTGTAATTCGAAAATGTGTTAAGTTATTCAATGTAGTCTGACTTAGAGAAATGAGTAAATAAAATTGTATTATTTGGAATTGATATTTATATTCTAAATTGATCCCTTCCAATTTGGTATTTTTCCATTCAATACTAAAAAAATAAAAATTTAAATCTTCGATGCTTCCGAGTAAAAAATGCTTTTATAGATATTTTTAAAATATTTTAAGTAGAGACATTTTTAACTCGTCGTTCTATTTTGAAATACATCTTTTCTACTTGACGTTTTTGCACTAAAAATCATATTTATATCCTACTCAAAATAAAAATTCGGATCCCTCTAATTTGGAAGCCTTTCAAGTTTAACGTATTGCAAGTAGAAAAAAAATTAATTGAAGGTGCTTTGGAAGACAATAGTAGAATTAAATAATTAAGTGAATTAAATCTAAAATTTTAAATTTCCAAAATAATCGGGCCTTGCCTTTTCGGAATTATTAAAGCCGAAAAATAAGCCATTCACACTATTGTCATAAATAAAATAGAAGGTAGTTGGCCACAGAGTGAGAGAAAAAGAAGAAGAGGGAATATGACAATAATATGATTCGCATAAAGAGGAAAGAGAAATATTTTTGAATTTGTAATCGAGAAGAAATAAAGGTCGCCTAAATTAACAGGAAAAATCAAAATCAAATGGTCCCCATATATTGCCTGAATTTATAGCAAAATATAATTCAAACAATACATGTTCGCTCAACGAATTTCGAGTTGGTCTTGTCAATCCACATATGCACTGTTGGTGTATTACAATTTCAACACATTAAAGAATTGATTTCTTTTCATTCACTTTTTCTTCTTAAAAGATATTAATTCGCAAACATGGCGTACCTTGAATTTTAATTTGGCAATATAATGTTCCTAATTTCAGTGTGACATGAATAACTGTCGAATGGAATTATTAGAAACAGCCGCGATTACTTTGTTAGTATTTAAATTTATTGCCAAAATCGAGTCTTCAAGGAAGTCACTTCTTCAGCCTGCAGATATGAATTTAAAATTAAATCTCGTAAATTATTAATTATATCCGAAGAAATTGGCGGTCTTCATCGCACTTTGCAATCATCGCTTTTAAAATTGTAAATATTTATAGAATCAACTTTACGATTTATTTACTTACATAAATTGCGAACTTCAAACAAAGTTATCATTTATAGAACGAAAACGCCAGTTATTCTACAAACAGTTGTATATTAAGAATTTACTCTAGAGTAAATAAAAATCCCTAAGAAACGCTGTTGGATGTTTGTAGCCTGTGAAAAATGACGAATGAAGTTTTGTTCAGTATATTAATTTTCGGTGTTATTTTCCATGAAGGGTTGGCAACATTATCAGATGTGAATATTCGTAAGTAAAACAAGCCCAAATAGATAATATTAGAATAACTAATATGGTAACTGTACTATTGGGAAAATCTCTTTTATATTTAATATGCACTTTCTCAATCGTTATTTCTGGTGACCTACAAAATCTGAGATGTTGAGGTAAACTCATGATTTTTTAAATTATGTTAAGCGGAGATCAAGTTGAACGTATAATGTATAACTCAAAAACCATGCTAAGATTAATCGAATTGTAACAAATTTCCACGTTGGCATCCGAAAAGAGGGGGGAAAAGTTCTCATTCTTCATTTACAAATTTTTTTAAATTCTACGTGTTCTAAAATTCTGGCGAATTCGTGACATGCATAGTTTTTACTGGTGAACAATAATACACATGTAAACCCTGACATTTCTATAGTTTAAAATAAAGACATATTCTATCATTTTTTGGAAAACTTTTGTTTACGTGTCTTAGGAATTTTTTTGCGATATTGGAAGGCTTTGAACAACAGCATTCAAGTTGACTTCTGGTACGATGAATTGCCGAACTGATTGTTAATTGTGATATTTTGTATCAACTTGTATATTACTGAAACACCTCTATTGTAAAATTATAGCGCAGAAGAATTGGAACTTTTATCAGTTGACCTGGGCAAAAAACCTTGAATTCAAACAATTCCCTTCTCACGCACAGGCGGTCAAGCGCTGTGTTAAAGCTCATGTAGGGGAAAATCCAACCTACAAAACTCACATCGAAAAATTGATTCCGAATGCTGGCGCACCGAAAGGATGTCGGGGAGCAATTTTTTCCCCCAAAGGAAGCACATATATTTATTTCATTGGGAAAGTCCCACCGAAACG
Organism: Andricus quercusramuli; assembly: GCA_932178445.1. Taxonomy (NCBI): domain Eukaryota; kingdom Metazoa; phylum Arthropoda; class Insecta; order Hymenoptera; family Cynipidae; genus Andricus; species Andricus quercusramuli. Next base: position 142,135 of record CAKNXH010002292.1, read on the forward strand.
TCAACACTCGCGATAAATATTAACAAATTTATAAAATAAAACAGTTTTCAAACGCCGAAAAAAAGTAAACAGAAACAATATAATCAGCGCCGCGTGGTATCTCGATCGAACACTAAATCGATTTGAAAGGATTTCTGGCGCCATATTAAAAATAGAAAAAGCATTGAAACATATGTAGGAGTAATAATTCTTAATAGGTTATAATATATTATTTAAAAACACATAACAAATACATATTATCTTTCAAAAATACAAGAAAAACAAGAAGGAAAAATATATTCAATGCAAAATACTGACTGATAAAATAGATAAATAAAACTTTCCACATTTTCTTTTAATTCTGAGTTGATCTTATAACACTCCCTTTACACCACCCACACAGAAGCAATTATTTACATATAGCTAAAGAAGATTTGGTAAAGATTTTCCGAATTTGTAATAAGCAAAAATAAGCATTTTCCACAAAATGCAATGTTATTGTGTTTATGATTTTTTTAGAGGAACCTTAGGCTACATAATGTACACCTAACTTCCCATAAAACCCACCCACACAATAGAACTCAACTCTAGAAAGCTGGAAAGACCCGGTGAATAGTTTGCGATCTTAGTCCATGGGAATATAATCATTTCTCTAAAAAATCAAAGTTATAGCGACTTTGATTTTTTAAAAAGGTCCTTGTGTTCTGGATTATTATTATAATAACCGCAAAAGTCCATTCACCCACAAGAAAAAAATTACATATGGCTGTCAAGATTTGGTAAAGATTTTCCAAACTTGTAATTAGCAAAAAAGTGATTTCCGCAAAATGCAAAGTTATTGCGTTAATGATTTTTTCAGAGAAACCTTAGGCTATATAATGTACCCCTAACACTCCATCAAACCTACCCACGTATTAGAAATCAATTCAAATAAGCTGGAAAGACAAGGTAAATATATTGCTGTATTATTCTTTGACGAAAAAATAACATTTTTAGGAAAAGTCGAAGTCGTTGTTTCCATGATTTTTCGGTGTGATCCTCAGTCAATAGATGTTTATCAGAACAACCATACAAACCCACTCTCGCATTAGAAATCAATTCTAGAAAACTTCTCCTTCAGGAAAATTATCATTTTTCGAAAGTATTGAATTCTCGAAAACTGGTTCTCAAGAATAATGTGAAAAAAGGCCAGTTTCAAATCGTTTTCATAGTGCTCAGTGGTCACTATGAAGTCTGATCGACTTGAACATTTGGATTCCAACTGGGATTCAGGTTTAGAAAGAAGCCATAGGAGTCAGAATGTCTTTGGAATAAATAATAAAAAACTTGTCTCGAAAACTGGTTCTCAAGAATAATGTGAAAAAAGACGAGTTTCAAATCGTTTTTATAGTGCTTAGCGGCCAGTATGAAATCTGATCGACTTGAGCCTTTGGATTCCAACTCGAATTCAGGTTTAGAATGAAGTCATAAGAGTCAGAATGTCTTAGGAATAAATAACACAAAACTTGTCTCGAAAACTGATCCTCAAGAATAATGTGAAAAAAGACAAGTTTCAAATCGTTTTCATAGTGCTTAGCGGCCACTATGAAGTCTGATCGACTTGAGCCTTTGGATTCCAAACGAAATTCAGATTTAGAAAAAAGCCATAGGAGTCAGAATTTCTTCGGAATAAATAATAAAAAACTTGTCTCGAAAACTGGTTCTCAAGAATAATGTGAAAAGAGACCAGGTTCAAATCGTTTTCATAGTGCTCAGCGGCCGCTATGAAGTCTGATCGACTTGAGCCCTTGGATTCCAACTGGAATTTAGGTTTAGGAAAAAGCCATAGGAGTCAGAATGTCTTTGGAATAAATAATAAAAAAATTGTCTCGAAAGCTGGTTCTCAAGAATAATGTGAGAAAAGACCAGTTTCAAATCGTTTTCATAGTGCTCAGCGGCCACTATGAAGTCTGATCGACTTGGGCCTTTGGATTCCCACTCGAATTCAGGTTTAGAATGAAGTCATAAGAGTCAGAATGTCTTTGGAATAAATAATAAAGAAATCTTCCGGGCACGGAATTTAATACTATCGAAAAATGATAATTTTCCTAAAGGAGAAGTTTTCTAGAAATGATTTCTAATACGAGAGTGGGTTTATATGGGTGTTCTGATAACATTCTATTGATTGAGGATCACATCAAAAAATCATAGAAACAACGACTTCAACTTTGTCTGAAAATGTTATTTTTTCGTCAAAGAATAATACAGCAATATATTTACCTAGTCTTTCCAGCTTATTAGAATTGATTTCTAATACGTCGGTGGGTTTTATGGAGTGTTAGGGGTAAATTATATAGCCTAAGGTTTCTCTGAAAAAATCATTAACACAATAACTTTGCATTTTATGGAAATAACTTTTTTTTGCTAATTACAAGTTTGGAAAATCTTTACCAAATCTTGACAGCCATATGTAATTTATTTCTTGTGGGTGAATGGACTTTTGGGAATGTTATAATAATAATCTAGAACCAAATGACCTTTTTAAAAAATCAAAGTCGCTATAACTTTGATTTTTTAGAGAAATGATTACATTCCCATGGACTAAGATCGGAAACTATTCACCGGGTCTTTCCAGCTTTCTAGAGTTGAGTTATATTGCGTGCGTGGGTTTGATGGGGTGTTAGGTGTACATTATATAGCCTAAGGTTCCTCTAAGAAAATCACAAACAGAATAACATTGCATTTTGTGGAAAATGCTTATTTTTGCTAATTACAAATTTGGAAAATCTTTACCAAATCTTCTTTAGCTATATGTAAATAATTGCTTCTGTGTGGGTGGTGTGAAGGGAGTGTTATAAGATCAACTCAAAATTAGAAGAAAATGTGGAAAGTTTCATTTATCTATTTTATTAGTCAGTATTTTGCGTTGAATATATTTTTCCTTCCTTTTTTTCTTATGTTTTTGAATAATGTATTATAACTCATTAAGAATTATCACTCCTACATATGTTTCAATGCTTTTTCTATTTTGAATATGGCGCCAGAAGTCTTTTTAAATCGATTTAGTGTTCGATCGAGATACCACGCGGCACTGATTGTATTGTTTCCGTTTACCTTTTTTCGGCGTTTGAAAACTGTTTTATTCATAAATTTTTTAATATTTATCGCGAGTGTTGACGTTTTGGAGGGACTTCCCCCCCCCCCCCCCCCAAATAGGAATATGTGCTTCCTGTGGGGGCAAAAATTGCCCCCCGACATCCTATCGGTGCGCTAGCATTCGAAATCAATTTTTTGAGGTGAGCTTTGTAGGTTGGATTACCCCCTACATGAGCCTTAAAGGGATCGTTCATGAACTGCGTTATACGGTTTTAATTTGTTTAAGGAGAGAAATTAATAAAATTTCCCTGAAGTTACAAAAGATACAACGATATAAACAAAAGATAAACGCATAACGTAGTACATAAACGATCCAAAAATAGTAGGATAAAGCGGGATCAAAAGTACTGCAGGGAAAACGTGCCATGTTTTTTTGCTCTCCAGAAAAAATGCGACTTTGTTGGTTATCTACTTCCGTACAGTCACCCTTCACTTTAAGTTAAGTGAATTATTAAGTTACGCAAGATTGCGGTAATCAAAGGAGTGCGTTATGAAAGTGGTAACTTTGAATTTAGTTAAATTCTATCAACACGAAATCTTATGTAAGCTATCTTATGTAAGTCTAGTCATTCACTTAACTAAAATTATTAATTATATTTTATGCCCATTACACACTCATTTACTTGATCACTCGAAAGGGGTTTATCGGTTACAAAAGTTGCTCCAGTGTACAACAACTAATTCATCAATTTCTATTGTAGATGCAGATAAATCATCAGATATTCAGATTCGCCACAAACGTCTAATTGATAGAACGCCAAATGGAGGTAGATCAGTGCAGATCGAAGAAGTTCCGTACATTGTAAATATTTTACAAAACGGAATTAGTATCTGCGGCGGGTGTATATTAGCGCCAAACATTGTTTTATCTGCTGCACACTGCTTTCTAGATCGTAATGTGACATATAGAATTCTATCTGGTTCACGATTTATAAATCGTGGACGTGTTCATAAAATAATGAGGAAACTAGTATATTCTGATTTTGATCGGCATCTACTTCCAAACGATCTTGCCATACTTATAATTTCTCCACATATCGATTTGGTCCATTCAAATAATCGAGGAATTGCATTATATAATGGAGCAGTTCGACCGCATACGATTGGTACTTTTAGTGGCTGGGGATGTCACCACGTAACAGAGTGAGATATTAAGATATAATATAAATGCAATCAGTAAAAAAAAACTTTTCCTGGAACAATAGCATCGCTTCTGCTTGCTTGGTTTGTTTTCGAGCATGTAGATATTCTTTCAACAGATACAATACCTAGGTGCGAATTGACCGTCGGCCCACGGTCGAGCCAACTGTCGGACGGTCGGTCCAACTTTGTGCGCCACTGGTCGGGCCAACCAGCTAAATGCATGGAGAGACTTTTGGTATTAATATTTCCTTTATCGCATATTCATAATTAAAATAAAATATACGAATTTAGGGATAATCGAGGAATGGTTAGAAAAAGTCGAATAGTGACTATAAAAATGCTGACTAATATTTCTGATTGGAATAAATTGTAAGAACATTAGACTCTTACACACAAAAAATTACAGTTTTTCTAAGTCGCTGTATTAAATTTTGTAAAGGATTCGAATAACGAAAATTGGTATAGTGCTTCGAAAGAAGCGAAACAAACGCTTTGCAATCTTTCTAAACCACTGTACGAAAAATGGGAGTCACGTGATCTTGTCTTTCACGCTGGCGCATGGCAAAAAGAAAGACGAGTGGAAGTGTATGAACGCACACTATATCACATGGGCTACAAATGGTTCTTAATATATATATATATATATATTTGTCTATGCTTTGATGCCGCTCGCTGGCTACAGTGTGGTTTGTTTACGAATCCTATATCAAAATCTATACGCATACATAAACCTATCTTATATCCTAAATCGCACGCATTACGCTGAGACTTATGAGTCTTTTTGCGCTTTACTAACCAGTGCAACGTATCGCTACTTGTGAGAAACTAATAGTGCTGGGTCAAAAATTTCAGGTGCCCCGGACTTTATTATATATTTATATTGATCATTTATATGCATATAAACTATAATTAAATAAATAAACTATTAACGCGACGAACATTTGCATGAAAAATTTGGTTTTCAAATTTGTCTAAATAGGAAGAGGCACTTCTTGGTTTTGAACGTGTTTATTGAGTTGCGAGAGGGACATGTTTCATTTTTCAACATTTTAATTAGTGCGAATTGAAATGGAGGATTAGTTTGTATTTAGAGCATTTAAAACCATAGCGTGAGTTGATATTTTTTAAACAGAAATCTTTGAACTGCTCAATTTATAAAAGTGGAAAAAATTAAGTTTTGCAGTTTTTTATTGATGATTTCCGAATTAAAATTTGTTTAAGCTTCAATACATACCACATTAGTTACAAGCATTTTTGTATTACAAACGCGTATAATTGAAACTTTTGGCGGGATATCACAGGTCACGAGACGGGTGCAGTCGGTCTGTTGGCCTGGTCGTCGCGTACTCGGCTATAGACGGAACAGCTCGGAAACTTTCGGGTGTTTTTAGTATAGTCTTTTAGAATTCTCGAAAATCCCGCTGGCAAATATTACTAGCGGCTCTCATTTCAATACGCATTCTTATTCAAGAACACTAGAATTTGGTACATTTCTTATAACTTATCTTACCTAAGATATTGACTGCTGACAATATTGTTTAGAAAACTTGTTATTGACCATTATCACTTTTCCACACTGACAATTTTCAAATAGTAAATGAGACTTTTTCTAAACGTAAATACTAATTTTTGCTCGCTAAAGTTTATAATACATACAGAAATACCATAATATCTTATTATAGTACACTGAGAGACTTTTTGTTAGAATAAATGATAAAAATGAATGAGAATTTAGTATATCGTTCCAAAATAAGGAAAACAGGGTTTGCGTATCAAAAATTAATATAGTAGTTTTCAGCCGGCAAAATTAATATTTTTGTTTTAACAAATGGAAAGGATGTTGCATTAACTCTTATAAAACTTGCGAGAATTTAAAATTCACTATATCAAAGTTGACAAGCGAAGTTAAAACGATAGTAATACATTTTATTCGAAAAAGTGAAAACATCTTTTGAAGTTGTCATACAAAGCATATATGAGAATCTCAAACGACTATATGAAAAATAACTCACTCCACCAAAAGATTTAACCTTCAGAAGGAGGAACTAAATATACAAATAAAATACAATTAAATATGAAAACACGCGTACAATTATAATTTTTATTATTATATACTTAATTTATTCACTACATACATAGCGCACGCTTAATCGCTATGAAAAATCGGAATCGCTGCGGCGAGATTCGAACCTAACTTACCCAAAGCACTAACGCATTTTATCCCTAACAACTAAACCCCACGGCTAACTTATATTATGGAATATTTGGCAAAAATCTCGGCATAGCGGCGTCGCTTGACAATTCAGGGCAGTATGAAAAATATCTGGGCCATGTTTCACGAGTGATTTGTTGCTTCAAAAATTTTGTTGATAGATAGGTTAAACATTTTATCACTTTCAATTATTAAATTGATTTTTTTTTATAAAGGAACTGATAATATTCTTGTATGAATAACATTATACGATTTGATATCTCAGTAACTCATTATAATAAACCAGAGTGTATTGAGATGTAATATTTTATAAATTGTACTCATTTAATTAAATCTTATTATCTTAGTGTATAAATTTCGAGAGAAAAAATTCCTAATGATTTGAATCCCATAGTAAATTAACTAATTGAAAATAGAAAGAGTTTACTTTTATTTAAAATGTTGTGAAACATAACCTTTCGGTATACATGTGATAAAAGCGCCTTTTTCACTACAACCAAGCATCTTTTGACAGATCTAAGGACACAGATATAAATAATGTGTACAATATTAAATAATAATATTAAAAAATATATTTTTTCTGATAGTTAAAAGATTGTAGTAATAACATTTTTTTGACTATTTAAAAAAAGAAGTTTGTGATTTTGAAAATTAACGCATTAAATGCTCTTTTTACAATTTTTGGTATCAGAAAACGCTTCTGGTTTTGAAAAATCTGGACACGGATTGGAGTAGAGAATAGAAATAAAATAAAAGTATAATTATTTTCTCGTTGAGCGAATTTTTTGTTTTAAGTAATCTCTTAAAAATAATAATAATGGGATTTTACAATATTTACATGCATTAATCTTATTTACTTTGAATTCAATTTTTTCCTGAAGTTTACAAATTAGACCACAGTTTCTGAAAGGAATAAATACTTACAATCATTAAGTATGGACATTGAATAATACAAACTTAAATTTTAAGTAAAAAATGTTAGTGATGTAGTAAAATAAGTATGAGTGGAATACACTATAAAGACAGTATAAAGTGAATCGTTTTGAACGACAATTATACACTTTTATTAACAATTTTTACAATCGTACAGGCTTAAATCTAATATGCATTTGAAATGCATAAAATGAGAATGAGAGGAAATGAGAAAAATTAAATATTGAATTGAAGTCATTTTACAATTAGATTTTCTTATTACCAGTTCCTAAAGTTCTCAATGTTTTTATCAGCGCCAAGTCGTCCACAATATCTGCTATATTTCTCTTCTTCACAGTGGCAAGTTTTTTTGCAATTGCTTCAAGATAGTTTCAAAATTTCGCCGGAGTCCAAACTTTGAAGAATCCTATTCTGTAACCAAAATTTATATATATAAATATTTTTTCTTCAATTAAGTATTATAAATGGACTGATCAAAAATTTTAAGATTAAAGATTTTAACTGGGAATACTTTGCAATTAAAAACGTTTTGAAAAACTGTTGAAATAAATCATTCAATTCATTTGAATAACTTGAAATTCAAATGCTTAATAATGTACAATTACAAATTAAAAAACGTGAAAATATAAGAATTTATTTTTAATCCTTTTAATGATAAATTATTTGATTCAGAACAAAAATATTGTAAATGTAAAAATTCCAGTAAATATTTATCTCCTACTTCCTACTGAGTCACTTTTTCCACTGTTTTCAGAACTCATTTTACATTTTGGTTTATTTTTCTTCTTTCGGTATATTTTTCACATTTATGGAAAGGAAAAATAATGAAAAAGATTTTTGATTTCAAACTTAAGATTTGGAAAATTACGTATTTCAAACGAACAGTTCAAAAATTAAGGCTTAAACATTTTAAATGTGAATACTTTACAATTAAAAGCGTTCTAAATAAAATTGTTGAAATAAATCATTCAATTAAATTGAATAGATTAAATTCAAATGCTTAATAATATAAAATTACAAGTTAAAAAATGTCAAAATACAAGAATGTATTTCCAATTCTTTTGATGATCAATTATTCGATTCAAAACAATAAATTTCTAATTTTAAAATTCCCGTAAATATTTATTTCCAACTTGCTACTGAGTCACTTTTTCCACTATTTTCAGAACTCAATTTACATTATGGTTTCTTTTTCTTCATTCGGTATATTTTTCACATTTATAGAAATTCAAAATAATGGAAAGATTTTCTATTTCAAACTTAAGATTTAAAAAAATAAGTATTGTAAATCGGCTGTTCAAAATTTGAGACTTAACGATTTCAACTGTGAATACTTTACAATTAAAAGCGTTAAAATTTTTGTTTTTAAATAAATCATTCAATTCAAATTATGCATTGCCGGTCGTGTTTTTATATTACTTTTATATGATATTTAACCTAATAATTATACTTATCGCTTCCTAATCATTTTACATGCAACCTTCATGAGCTTCATGTGATACGACACTCACCTCGTCTTCGGTTAAGATGATCTCTCCACCTTCTTCATGCATTTTCTAAATAGTGAAGTGAAAGATGTATTTAATGCAAGTATTATTGAATCTTGAAACGATAAAAAAGAAGAGAGTTTAGCAATAAACAGATTATTTAAAAAACGTTGTTGATAACCATAACCTCAAAAGAACTGTACGTTTATAATACATCCGATTCTAAGTATGTTTACAAATATTGCTTTAGTACTTACGTAGTAGGAATTATACAAATTTCCATACAATCCTTTTTGTGCGCACTTTTCACACGAGTCAATATGAAAAGTATTGATCTTTGGAAACAATAACGCCGATAATCGGGAAGAAGCAGGAACTGGCGGGACGCGCTTTTACATATGTCAAAACGTGGAATTGTAACAAATTGGATTTGGATCGTCCGCGGCCGGTATTCCATGCGTTCCATGTTCGGCTCTGCACAATCGAGCTCGATCGGAAAACGGCGGAAATACTCGAGGAGCATTCTCAAACGAAACTATATGAAAAATCAAGAATAAGGATTTCATAGATTTTTTTTTTTTTTTTTTTTACGAGGGAATGTGGAAAATGTGCTAACACACACCGAGAAGGGTCCGCCCTTCTCGGTAGTGTCGGGATATTGATATCATCACTACAATGATCTGAATATATGTGAATATACAAAGATCTGAATTTGACCATTATAGTGATGCTACCAACTACCGACTAAAAACCACCACCCTTTCTCCTTGACAGGAATCCCCCCGGAACCGCTTTCGCATTACTTCAGGGGGTGCCGTTTTTTTTGGCCGTGCCTCGGCCTTCATTCTTTTTTGCCAGCTTGGCTTACTTCTGGTGAACTGGGCTTCTTGTTGGACCTGCCCAGCTACGATGTTAGCTTGCACGTTCAAGAGGCTTCCTCAGTGAGGCTGCCTGCCTGAACGCCAAGCAACTCCTTGTCCCCGGACGATGGTCTGTCCGGGGCTTATCTTCCTTTGCGGCGCAGAGGTAGCACAGCGGTGTGCTTTCGCATACCGCAGCTTTATGCCCCTCTTTGCCGCACCGCCAGCATGATTTGGTCCTATCTGGACCCACGCAGTTCGCTGCCATGTGGCCGAAGCCTAGGCAACGGTAGCACCTTATTGCCTCCGCCTTCTTGTGCACACGGCAGGATACCCACCCCACCTTGAGGTGTCCAATGTGCACTAAACTTACAGCTAAATCTTCTGCCAGCTCCACGAAAGCCTTCAGATTACCTCTGAAGGGCCTTTTCGTGAGGCTGACTCTGATGACTCCAACCGGTTTGCCGAAATGTTTCCGAACGGCTTCCTCTACTTCTTCTGCATCTGTCGTCGTATCGAGGTCCAGAATCTCGACCTCGGTGCGTGGGATAAGCTCACGTACGCTACACCGTCCCCAACCGCCTCCTTGATGGCAGCCGACAGCTCAGCTCTGCCTTTTGATGTAGGTCCCAGTTCTACTAGAACCTCGCCGTGTCTCGTTTGCCTGATCCCCTTGATTTTTACGCCAAGGGCGTCAGGTTTCACCTTCTTCTTGAGGTCCTTGAGGACCGTCGCGTAGCTAAGTCCCTCGGTCGGTTTGATAAGGACCGCCTCAGTTCTAGCTCTCATCTGCCGCTTCTTCCGTTTTGGCGCGTACTCTCGCTTTTTTTCCACCTTTTTGGGTGTCGAGGTCGTTGGCGCTGGAGCGTTACGTGTCCTCGGCTTCTTGCTTCTCGGCTTGGAAGGACTCATCTCCACTGGACTCAGGGTGGACTCCCTCTCTCGCTTCCTATCGCGGGGAGTGGGAGCTGCCACGGCTTCCTCAGTCTGAGTCCAGCTTTCGTCTTTCTTCTTCTTTGCCTTCTCCTTTCGGATCATGGCTCTCGTTCGAGCAGTTCGTCCAACGTTCTCGATCAAATCCCTATGAAGACATTCGGTCGTCAAAGAATGATCGCGCAGTTCCTTCATAATTGTCTCCGCTCGTTGCAGCCCTTCCCTAATTGGAAGCCACATATTCTTCTTCGTGCTGCTGAAATCTACCATTTCTTTTATGGTGCCTCGTAACCCTTCAAAGAGAGAATACGTCTCTGAGAGTTTGGCATCCATTTCTGCTATGTCCACCTTGTTCATCGACACTTCCACCTCCTCCGTCACGTCCAAAGGACCACCTAACTCCTCAAAAACAGTCCTCTCCAAGTATGTTTGGTCCCCCCCAAAATCCATGGGACCGACACTGACCACCGGGGCTTTCACCCGATCGGAATCAGTGGGGAGATTTCTACTCCCTTGGGGTATGTCGTTTTTCACATACTCACTCATCATTGGTTTGAACTCGGGGTTCCTTCCCCAAGCTGGTTTTTGTCCACCCCGGGTATTTGATTTCCCCGGTACCACCCATATCTGGGAGGCGTTCCCCTATCCGCAACCTGGGGAGGCGCCCGATGGGGGACCAGCAACCCCACACGGGAAGGATTTCATAGATTGCTATGCGTCTTAGGTTGCTGTCAACTTCATATTGATAATATCAATTTCTAAAATACATTTTTGAGATTATGATATTCACTATTTTTCTTATTCAAATTATTTTTCGAAAACTCAGTAAAAAGAATATCACTTTTTCATAGTGTTAATTCTTGAAATGAAGATTCATAATATTTCGTATTTAGAATACTACTTTGTCGTCTTCGTGTTTTAAATACTCATATGATAATATTAAGCTTCGGTACTGTAATACGAATAAGTGTAATAAAACCTCGGTTTTCCCTATTTTGGTACGATATTATACCAAATTCTAATTCATTTTTTTCATTTATTCTAACAAAAGGTCTCTCAGTGTAGGAATCTTTCTAACAGTACCCCTATTATCCCCAAATTCTTACATTTTATTTTAATTATTGGTGCAGTAAGAACCAAATATTGATATCAAAAGTCTGTCCGTGTGATAACCAGGCGAGCGGTGCACCCCTAAAAAGACGTATACAAAAACGAGTTGACCGACCATATAGTTTCGCCAGGATGAAACTTTTTCTAATCGATATATTATGTTGTTGCAAACAAAAAACCTCAGTGAAATTTTTTCGTACCAATGGTTAGTAATTTGTTATTAACAAAAAACTTGCAAAATCGAAAAGGATTAAAAAATCGATACGAAAACACATTTATTATATATTTTGGGCAAAAATAAGCACTTCTTAACTCTTGTTATTTTTTCAAAGAACGCTTCGTTTTCGAGCTACGAGCGATTTAAGGTCGAAAAATAACCAAAATGCGCCATTTTCATCAATTTTTTTTCTCGGTTTCTACTGGAGCTTTTTGAATTTTCTTTATTCAAGGTTACTCGAAGAAAGTTATATTTTCATGCAAAATTTTTTTCATCCTGGCGACTTTATTTCTTCTTTCAATATTTGCGATCAAAAACTCGTGAAATTCACCGATTCTCCACGAGCGGGCGAGTAGCCGGAAAACAAAATATCAATTCGCGAACTATTGATATAAAAACTGTATACTTTTTAATTAATGCTAGTATCGCATAGATATCTAAGATTACGAATTATACCTTACATTTAAATGAAAAATAAAGAAATTTAATGTTGTTACAAGAAATGCATATAATAATAACTATTTATTAATACAAGATATACATTTATCCTTAAATATAAACTTTTATTTATATTTATTTCTATCTATTAGATGAACAACTAATCTTCAGTCTCACATTCAGTCCCTGCACTGTTAAAAAAGCGGAGTTAAAATCTACTCCGCAGCATACCCTATAAAAGTCCCACCGTTTAGAGTGAACGGCAGGCGGAGTAGAAGAAGACGAGTTAAAATGTAACTCTTGGAAAAGAACTGCCGAAATGCACTGTCCGGAGTTATTTCAATCAACTCCGTTCTGACCCTATAGTTGTGCCACGATACCATCAGGAGTTGATTTGAAGGAGTAAATATCGGTAAAAAGCAACTCTGAAAGGAGTATTTCACTATTTAGAAATAGACTCTAGTACTCTGAAAATATTTGATGGTAAAACTCCAGAATTCTAGATGGTCGCTTGTCGCGTCGGTGCGATTCATTATTTAACATATAGGAAAGTGGAATATGTCGACGATAAAAAGAGTGAGATATGACAACCAGACAAAGTGGGTGAAAGCTGTTTATGAATCCGAATTGGGACACAAATAATTCATAGACACCGGTAAGTATAATTGTATATAATAATAATTATGAGCATATCCATGATGCCTTTGAATCTTTTTATACTATTTGAAAAACTCGTGTGGATTATTCCTTTTTAAAATTGGTCATATTTTTATATAAGGCAATGAGTCAATTTAGAAACCCTTTATTATTGAAAATTAATACTAAATCCACTTACTCAGAAATGTCCAGGAATATTTTTTGAATGCTCCGAAAGCGTATTGGAAACAATTTTCCAAGCATTTCTTGATTAATTTCAAAACGAATAATCGGATTCATAAAGAGTTTTCGCCCACTTCGTTTGCTTGCCATATTTCACTCTTTTTATCGTCGACATATTCCAATTTCCTAAATATTAAATAATGAATCTCACCGACGCGACAAGCGACCATATAGAGTTCTGTATTCTAGAATTTTCATGTTTTCGAGTTCGCAGTTTCGCACGCGTTGACTTTGGCGGCCATGATGTGGCGAACAACTGCGAAGAGAGTGTTTGCAAGTTTTCTGCGAACGCAGCTCCGAACATAAACTCCGTAAGAAGTCCCGTCACGACTCATTAACTCCGGATTGAGCATGGGTTAAGATTTTGTTTCTGTGCGGTGGGAATTAATTATCTTCACTCTGAATGCACTTCAGAACCTTTTGCTCTCTCTGTTTTACTCTAGAGAAAAATATGCGGAGTTAAATGTATTCGATACTGAGTCGATTTTATACTCTGAAAAATTGTACTCTCAACTCCGCTAGCCATTTACTCCTCAAATTTTTAACAGTGTGCTTCCATATCGTCAGTTTGTATTTCTAGATTTTTAAATTTTATAGAGCAAGAGCACAGATCGCAATATTTAAAACCTTGTGATGAGCAAGAACAAATTCCTTCATCGCTGCAGTGCTTCATCTTGCTTGAGTTCATTCATTAACTTCCCATTTAACACGCATATTATGCTGTAACAACGCTGGCTCTGCCGGAGGTAATTTGTCTACTCGTATATTCTTAATAATTATTATTTTATATCTTAAATGATTTATTGATGTTGCATCTTTTTCAAAAGCTTCCTTTCTTTTAGGTTTACTCGGAATATAAATCGTGCTTAACCATTTCGTCACTGAATCCAAAGCTTTTTGTACACACTGTTAAAAATTTGAGGAGTAAATGGCTAGCGGAGTTGAGAGTACAATTTTTCAGAGTATAAAATCGAATACATTTAACTCCGCATATTTTTCTCTAGAGTAAAACAGAGAGAGCAAAAGGTTCTGAAGTGCATTCAGAGTGAAGATAATTAATTCCCACCGCACAGAAACAAAATCTTTACCCATGCTCAATCCGGAGTTAATGAGTCGTGACGGGACTTCTTACGGAGTTTATGTTCGGAGCTGCGTTCGCAGAAAACTTGCAAACACTCTCTTCGCAGTTGTTCGCCACATCATGGCCGCCAAAGTCAACGCGTGCGAAACTGCGAACTCGAAAACATGAAAATTCTAGAATACAGAACTCTATATGGTCGCTTGTCGCGTCGGTGAGATTCATTATTTAATATTTAGGAAATTGGAATATGTCGACGATAAAAAGAGTGAAATATGGCAAGCAAACGAAGTGGGCGAAAACTCTTTATGAATCCGATTATTCGTTTTGAAATTAATCAAGAAATGCTTGGAAAATTGTTTCCAATACGCTTTCGGAGCATTCAAAAAATATTCCTGGACATTTCTGAGTAAGTGGATTTAGTATTAATTTTCAATAATGAAGGGTTTCTAAATTGACTCATTGCCTTATATAAAAATATGACCAATTTTAAAAAGGAATAATCCACACGAGTTTTTCAAATAGTATAAAAAGATTCAAAGGCATCATGGATATGCTCATAATTATTATTATATACAATATTATACTTACCGGTGTCTATGAATTATTTGTGTCCCAATTCGGATTCATAAACAGCTTTCACCCGCTTTGTCTGGTTGTCATATCTCACTCTTTTTATCGTCGACATATTCCACTTTCCTATATGTTAAATAATGAATCGCACCGACGCGACAAGCGACCATCTAGAATTCTGGAGTTTTACCATCAAATATTTTCAGAGTACTAGAGTCTATTTCTAAATAGTGAAATACTCCTTTCAGAGTTCCTTTTTAGCGATATTTACTCCTTCAAATCAACTCCTGATGGTATCGTGGCACAACTATAGAGTCAGAACGGAGTTGATTGAAATAACTCCGGACAGTGCATTTCGGCAGTTCTTTTCCAAGAGTTACATTTTAACTCGTCTTCTTCTACTCCGCCTGCCGTTCACTCTAAACGGTGGGACTTTTATAGGGTATGCTGCGGAGTAGATTTTAACTCCGCTTTTTTAACAGTGCAGGTAAATCGGCTATGTTCGCTAAATCATCGAACTCTGGATCAGACAGTTTGGAAAATCCAGCATACGCTTTCTTTTTCCCTATATTATGAAATGAGCTTATGGTATCACAACTACTTATACGGCGTGTTAAGTGATAAGAGCTAAACTTTTTTATAATTCTTCATACTGTTTATGAATAAAAATAAATCGACGGTGATCAATTTTAGTGTCTGTTTTCCCTGTATAGAACCATATAAACGGTTTAGAATCAAAATACTTATAGTGTGAAATCAAAAGTATGAAAGCGTCCGTGCCTGGAGATTCGTGGGAATCGGTGAATTTCACGAGTTTTTGATCGCAAATCTTGAAAGGGGAAAGAAAGTCGCCAGGATGAAAAAAATTGTGCATGAAAATATAACTTTCGATGAGTAACCTCGAATGAAGAAAATTCAAAAAGCTGCAGTAGAAACCGAGAAAAAAATGTATGAAAATGGCGCATTTTGGTTATTTTTTAACCTTAAATCGCTCGTAGCTCGAAAACGAAGCGTTTTCCGAAAAAATGACAGGAGTTAAAAAGTGCTTATTTTTACCCAAATATATAATAAATGTGTTTTCGTATCGATTTTTTAATCCTTTTCAATTTTGCAAGTTTTTTGTTAATAACAAATTACTGACCATTGGTACGAAAAAATGTCACTAAGGTTTTTTTTTCGAAACAATATAATACATCGATTAGAAAAGGGTTTATCCTGGCGAAACTATCTGGTCGGTCAACTCGTTTTTGAATACGTCTTTTTAGGCGAGCGGTGGTCAACCGCCTTTGGCTTCTCAAAGTCGGCCCGAAATTTCGTCCCATACGAGTATATGGGCCATCTATTAAGATGATGACGGCCCAACCTTGGACAAAAATGTAGGGTCGACTTTGATTTTTGAAGGTACGTACTAAACAGGTGGAAAGACACAAAATATGTATTCAAAAAATAAATAATAATTGGTTGCGAATATTTTGACTATAAATATTAATGGTCGTGCTTGGATTGAATACATATATTACATTCTTAAACATTATATTACAAATAAAATTTCTAACGCTACGGGGTTTCGAACCTACACCTATACCTAAATCTATCGCCTAGCAGTCGGGAGTCTTACCCATTACTCTATACCTGAAGAATTGAAAGTCAATGAAAAAACCATCCTCATAAGCTACAGCTCAAAGCAGGTAAAAAACAGCTTGTTAACTCTGTTTTCTCATTAGTTTGTGTATTGTTATGCAACATCAAGTAGATGTAAGATAAATTAACTGTTAACGGGTATATAAATTATATAATTTTTAAATAAATAATGCAAAAGATTACAATTCTTAGGGTTTCGTAGCCCCGGGCTGAAACCCTTAAATTTTTGTTCAACAAATTTTTTTCAACCATTTTTTTCCAAAATTTTTGTTTTAATTTTTTCAACCAACTTTTTTTCAACAGTTTTTCTTCAAAACAATTTTTTTTCTAAAATATTTGGTTTCAATTTCTAATCAAGATATTTTTTAACCATTTTTTTCGAACTTTCTTCACACAATTTTTTTCAAAAATTTTATTTAATTTTTTTTTTAGGCGCCCACTTTGAGTAATTTTTCTTCTTATAATATTTGTTTTTCGCATTGTAGACAATTTTATAACGTTTGATAATGACATAAAACGTCATTTTTGTAATGAGCATTTGAAATTTACATAGACGGAACTTAGAAATTGTATCGCGTACCGCGACAATTTTTTTAATAACACATTTTTTAATCTTTCCTGTAACATTTTGCTATTTAGGTGTTTTAGACTATATTAAAACGATTAAGAATTACATCAAATGTACATTCTTCTGAATATTAGCAATTTATCATAAAGATGGAACGTAGAATTTTTTTCTTAAAAAAACAAAGTGTCTACATGAGGGTGACCCTTATTTTTCACTTTTCGAATTTCCCTGCTCTCACCCCCTAGTTTTGTTCGAATGTCAAAAAAAAATCTTTTACGTAATATTGCGGTTTATTGACGCTTTTTAAAAGTTAAAAAAAAAAAAAATCATTAATTGGTAATTTAAGAATACCAAGTCATTTGTTAAATAATATTCAATTATTTGAACAATTTTAATTTGTTTAAATTTTTTTCAGTTAACTCGCGAAATGAACGTATTTTCTCGGATTTATTAGTTACATAATCAATGATAACAATAAAATAATTTGTTTAAATAATTTTACAATTATTTGAATAATACGTATTTGTTCAAGTATATATTTGACCTAAAAAAAGCAGGAAAAATATTTCATCTCACAAAATTAAAAAAAAAAATTAATTGTTTAAACAATTTTTTTGTCTACATATTTTATTTTTGCTATTTTCCGAAAGATTGAAATATTTTTATGTTCTACTTTGCTTTTTGAAAATACTCTTAAGTGTTTAAACAAATTAAAATTGTTTAAAAAATGGAATATTCGTTAAACAATGACTGAGTATTCTTAAATGATCGATTAAAATTCAAATTTGTCACTTACGGGGTTTTCTTTGGAGACCCAAAAGTGCGTTGTGAGAGCAGGGAAATTCGAGAAAAAAAATCCACCAAGTATAAATAAGAACCACCCTAGTTTACAAGCACCGAAATTTCTGTACAAATATGGGTGTGTCTACACAAAAATCCAGCTTTTCGTACCCCAATTTCGGTCGTTTTGAAATAATGAAACCTAGTATATCCAACGGCTGGCCCATATTTGGGCCAAGGTTTGACCGACCGTCGGGTGCATCATGGTGACTTGTACAAGCCAATGTTATGCCGACGGTCGGGCCATCTCTTGTCCAGAGTCGGGCCGACCGTACATTCACGGTTTTTTTTTATACAATGAACAAGCGTTTATCCGAACGGTCGGCCCATATTTGGGCGAAGGTTTGACCGACCGTCGAGTGCATCATGGTGACTGGTGGCTCACCGACCGCTGTATCCAGAGTTGGACCGGCCGCATTCTTGCGGTCGTACCGACCAATCTGCCAAAGTTTATCCGAACCTCGGCCCAACGTTGGGCCAGAATTGGGCTGACAGTCGGCTTTTCGCCCACTGCCGACGTCGGCTGCCAACGTCGGTGAGACCATGGCAGCTTGAAAACACCTTAGTCGGCCCAACTCTGGTTACCGTAGATCGGTTACCAAAGCACGGCCGACTTTGGGCCAATTGTCAATCTCTGGCAGCCGACCGAATTTCGCACCTGGGTAGTTGCGAAAAAGTAATTATTGCTTTTTGCTGAAAGTAAGAAGATTATCTTCGTAACAAATTATATTCTTATTGTATTCTTGCTCTTTGAGAGATATGAAAATCCTCCTTTGTAAAGATTTTAGTACGTGTACTTTTCACACTTTCATCACTTAGGATTAGGAAAATATTAAAAGCGTCCAAAATTTCACACCTCAGATTTTCAATGGATCTTTACGTTTTCAGACCTTTTGAAGCCGAAAATTAAGTTTTAGCAATAGCGTCTATATTTCTGTCTGTCTGCCTGCATGTATGTCTGTCTGTTCGCCCGTCTGTATGCACCACAACTCTACAAAAATTATCTGATCACATCGAGCTTTAACACACTTTTTTTGGGGTCTCAAAAGAAAAAACGTGTTCGTTATTTGAAAAGAAGAATTGAAGCTTTTCAAAATATCTACAATTTTTCTTTTAACCATTTTTAGTTGAAAAATGCAAAATGGAAAGCATTAATATAATTTCTTCATTCAAATTGTTGTATTTTCAATTTCAGAAACACATTCTACCGACCCTTCGAATTACGGTCAATCATTGTGCCCATAATAAGCCAAGAAGATTGTCAAAATGCCTACCGAAATATAACTATAATTACAAACAGAGATATTTGTACTTTAGACACAAATAGACAAAAATGTGGTTATTTTGGTGATTGTGGGGGTCCATTAGTTATCAATAGCAGACTGGTTGGTGTAATGGTTTGGAGTAGAGTGAAATACATAGTTGCAGAATATCCTGATGTTTTTGTCAGTTTGTTATATCGGCCATACAGAATCTGGTTGCTTTTAATTATGCATGAATTTAGAATGTAGTTTTTAATATTCTCCCATCTGTTCAATGGAATATAATCTTTCTCAAATAAAAAACTGAATTCTCTACAAAGTACACTGTTTTTTTATTTTATTTTTATTTTACTGTTGTGTAATCTGACACCCAACCGAAACGCGTCTTCAATCCTCCTCAGTATGCACCCATATTCTAATCCTCTCCAATCCGTACAATCCAAATGAATTCGAAGCTCATCCCGCACTAAACTACACTCAGAAAACGATTTGGTTGAATCAACAATATTTTTGTTGGTTCAACCGTAGAATTTGGTTATTATATGGACAACAAAATATTTGGTTGACCCAACTCAATTTTTTGGTGGTTTCAACAAAATCTTTTGGTAGTTGGAGTATTTGGTTGAATCAACCAAAAAAATTGGTTAGATCAATCAAATATTTTATTGAATCGTCAAAAATTTGTTTAATTTAACCGAATTTTCATGTATATTCAACAAAACAGTTTGTTTGGTTCAAGAGAAGTTTTTTTCTGAGTGTAGTTTCTCCTCTCAACCAATTTCGAGTTAAAATTGCAGGATAAAATGTGTGCCATGGAAATTATGTTTTAAGAATGTCTCCTTACCCTGACTGTTTATAACGTACATGGGCTTAAACGCATCTCAGGGTGCCATCGTACCTGACTAGGCCTAGCGACCCTTTTCTATTGTGCTCCTCGAGGGAGGTCGAACTCGAAGCTGGACTAAGCGCTGTGGTGCTCAACCGGAGGCTACTGTGAATGTACGCGCGAGGGTACCTTTAAAATTTAAATGGCTCTGTTCCCACCTCTATTTCCACCGGAGGCTACTGACTGTGTACGTTGCTGTTGTAATGCAAAGTACGTAACGTTATCGTTGGCTAACTGTAATTGCAAAGTAACGTACGTTAGATAAATAAACGAATAATCAAATGAATAATAAAATAATTAATTAAATAATGAATTGAATGAATAAATAAATGATGGTAACTTTAAAATTTAGATGGCTCTGTTCCACACCACCATGGAGGTCGAGACTGAGGCGCGTTTTTTTTACGTGGTGATCCCCAGTAGGCCTAGTCCACTTGTCAATTATGCATGCGCTGTTTTTTTTTATCTTCATCATTTTTTTATTTTATTTATTTTTTTATGAATTAAGTCATTCTTCATACAAAATTCACCTTATATGCAACATTCAATGTGGGTAAAAATTGAAAAATGCTTTATTAAAATCTAGAAACTGCCATTCTACCAATCCGCCTTCGCATATCACGCTTTGCTTTGGATCATTGAGATTCTATCCCTTGCGTGTGGATATTGCGATCTGACGGATTTATAAAATTTTTTGAATGGTTTGCCGTCGAATGTATACAATGTATACGATCTATTACACAATACCCTTCCCAACAGTCCGTTATAACATGCGTGCCAGGTAAAACATTTTCTTTTATTATGTCATGCAACGTGTCAGCGTCCCGATTGCTAACTACTGTAAAAAATTTTTTCTCAATTTTTCATTTGTTACCCACTTTTCAATTTTTACCCACATTGAATGTTGCATGTGAGGTGAATTTTGCATGATGAATGACTTAATTAATAAAAAAATAAAATAAAATGATAACAATAAAAAAAAAAACAACGCATGCATAATTGACAAGTGGACTAGGCCTACTGGGGATCACCACGTAAAAAAAACGCGCCTCAGTCTCGACCTCCATGGTGGTGTGGAACAGAGCCATCTAAATTTTAAAGGTACCATAATTTATTTATTCATTCAATTCATTATTTAATTATTTATTTAATTATTCATTTGATTATTCATTTATTTATCTAACGTACGTTACTTTGCAATTACAGTTAGCCAACGATAACGTTATGTACTTTGCATTACCACCGCAACGTACACATTCAGTAGCCTCCGGTGGAAATAGAGGTGGGAACAAAGCCTTTTAAATTTTAAAGGTACCCTCCCGCGTACATACAACGAAGCCTACGGTTGAGCACCACAGCGCTTCGTCCAGCTTCGAGTTCGAGCTCCCTCGAGGCGGAGCACCGCAAAAAAGAAAAGGATCGCTAGGTCAAGTCAGGTACGATGGTACCCTCTCATTGAGCCCCGCTCTGAGACGTAGGAGTTATTTTATATAATAAACAGTTGTATTTGCTGAACTTCGGAAATCATTTTTTCTCTCTTCGTAAAAGAACAAATTACCCTTGGTCCGACACCTCCACACTGTTTTCCTAACTTTTTTCGAAAACTGAGCTTTTAATATTTGAATTACCATGTTAATTTCAAAGACTCGGGGACATCCGAATATTGACCGATTAAAAAAAAACTTCTTTCTCCAGGAACCTCACAAATGGGGGAGGAGTTTTTGCCTTCTGGCAAATTAATTTTTTAACTTTACCCTATGTATATACTTGCCAAAGCAAAATGAGTAACACTTGGCATTGATTAATTAGATATAAGGCACCGTTAACCTAAATTATGTGAGCTTTCAGGGCACAAGGGTAGAGTCAAAAATTTGTCTAGAAATTTGAATAATTTTAGAAATTGAGACATTTCAAACATTTTGAACATTTTAGAGATTTCAGAAATTTTGATCATTTACAATTTTTTGAACATTTTAGAAATTTCAGAAATTTTAGCAAATCTGTGGAATCAAAATTCAGAAATTTTTATAATTTTTGTAATTTCAGAATATTTGATCTTTTTTTAAATTTTTTTATCAGGATGTCTGACACATATCATATTTAAGGACACGGCTGACCAAACAAGGCCACTACCACTTGGGAAGACGCTGCTCGCGAGTATGGTGCTAATGAAAAAGTAATCAATCCAATGAATTTAGCTGCAAATATCCTGCACCCTGTTTATAAATGCAAGATGTTTTGTAATAACTCAAAATATAATGAGATGGCTAACCAGTTTTTTAAGGAAAACCTAGATGAAACTGGCTTAGAAGGCTTGGATGCCTATTTCAATGAAAAGGGAATTTTTACATCGTTAGTGGAGAAACATGTAAAAAATCCGGAAACATTTTGGTGTTTCACAGAAACAGAGCATCCTGCATTGTTGGATTTGGCTAACAAATTAATGAACATACCAAGTTCCACTGCCGCAATAGAGCGGCTGTTTTCCCAGTGGTCTTATGTTCACAGTAAACTACGAAATCGCTTGAGTACTAAAACGTCGACAAAATTAATTTATGTTTATTACACATTAAAAATGACCGACACTAATGTTACTGACGAGCACTGATTTACAATGAAATGTACAATTGTTTCACATTAGGAAAATATATTTATTAAAAGAGACTGAACACTGAATATATATTTTATATTGCTGTTAATAAAATCCTTCAATATGCGTAAACCAAGTTGAACAATAAAAGCATTATTTTAATACACGTACGCATTTAATATCAATTAACTTTGGTTAGAGAATACTTTCGTTCTTAAGAACATTTTTGTAAAAAGTAAACAAATGTTTTATTATTACCCTACTCTTTACAAGCACAGTAAATCATCACATGCCCTTAACATACATAAACCTTATATTTTGATTGAAATGAGAGATAGATGGCTTTTTTTTTAATTCAGGTATCGATGTTTAGTTTAAATTAAAACTTAATGATTACATAAATGTTTGTTTTTTCAATTCGAAAACTAAAAGTAGTAATACTAATTCAGAACAATAAATGAGGGGCTGATAGCAAAAGCGGAGTAGAAAAATCGTCGGAGCAAAAACGAGTTAAGAACGATGCGGGCAAAAACGAGTTAAAAAGAAACAAGAATAGCGAAGATTGCATCGTATATTATAATATAACGATATGATAGGACCGTAGATTATATCACAGTCTATCATTGTATTACACTTTTATGTTATAATATACGATACATTCCTTGTTATTCTTGTTTCTTTTAAACTCGTTTTTGCCCGCATTGTTCTTAATTCGTTTTTGCTCCGACGATTTTTCTACTCTGCTTTTGCTATCAGCCTCTCAAATATAGTTTACTTTCTTTGAAGCAAGTTTTCAACTGACTTGAGAAGACCATCTTTCACTCTCGAATTTTTAAATTGTAGTATAACTTAACGAGTTTTGCTGATTGTTCGTTAGACAAGTTCCTTCGTTGAAGATAGTTACACTTTAAATCAATGTTGGAAACTGGAATTAATAACACCTTTTCAGCTCGTTTCGATAACTCTGAAGCTTCCTGTTCAGCTATACTCCAAAATGTAGTAAGTTAGTTTACTTTCTCATGGAAAAGTTTTTTAAAAATTCCTTTTTCATTCTTGTAAGATGTTAACTGGTTTAAGCCATCTTCATCGAGATTATCGAGTAAGAACTCATTAAATCTTAACACTTCTGTCATACTTAATTTTTGACCTTGATAACTTGGATGCAGATAATTTGCTGCAAGACACACAGGTAGCACGGTTGTGTCAATATGTAGTGCTATAGAGGAACTAAGTTGTTCGTTAATAGTTTTTAAATACAAGTCAGACCAACTTATAACAGCATCTGCAATAAAAGTCATTCTTTTCAAACTTTTTAATTAGCTCAACCAGTGGCGTGTAGGTTTTTTTCAGATTTTCGACTTCTTGTTTGAGAAATTCATCGAACACAAGGGACGTAAATTCTTGACCCAAATTGATTTCTCCATCTCCTACTTTTTGCCTCAAAACTTTGACATTCTTCAAAAAAATGTAATATAAGTAAAGATGTTCACTCCAGCAAAATTCTTCATCGATTACTGGAAGAATCTCTTTATAGCATCCAGCTTCTAAAAGCTTTGAAATGCTTTCATGTTCTTCACAGTGGTTCAGAATTAGTTTAACTTTATCATAAGCTGAAGGATTTATTATAAATTCTGCCACTAAATTTGCAATTTTAATATTGCAAGGCACGAACAACACTTTTGAGCCCAAATGATACAAAAGTAAAAACTGATTTGATATACCCGAAAATACGTCTACACAATAACCCGGATTTGCCAACTTGATCGCTTCAACTGCAATTCTTGAAAG
The DNA here is from genome assembly GCA_932178445.1 of Andricus quercusramuli. Taxonomy (NCBI): domain Eukaryota; kingdom Metazoa; phylum Arthropoda; class Insecta; order Hymenoptera; family Cynipidae; genus Andricus; species Andricus quercusramuli. The sequence continues at coordinate 166,687 of CAKNXH010002292.1, forward strand.
TTCTCGTTCTCTCATTTCTGCGTGTAAAATCTCAAAATCACGTAAAAAATAGGTGTTTCAGTTTAAGTCGCGAATGATACCCAACATAATGTCTGCATTATGTCTTACTTCATTGAGGAATAATATTCCAGGACTCCTACTTAACTGTTGATTCTTCTTAGTAATCGTGTATGTTTCAAAAGCCTTATCAAGAAGTGTAGCTGACAGCATCTCAAATGTTGTTGGCGAATAGCACGGACATAAAATTCTTATAAACTGTTTGAAGTAAGTACTTTCCACAATATCTAATTCGATATTGCATCCAAGAAATTAAATTTCCTAGGGCTTTGTCACTGCATGTTCTCTCTTTTTCTTATATTTAAGCATCTATGAAGGATTTGATTGATTTTTGATCCTGAAACACAGCACGAGTGGCTGTAGGACGAGCTTAACGACGAGGAGCACTAGCAGAGCAAGATGAAGGAGCATCTTTTTCTCCTAATTCAAGGATGTAGACACTTGAAGTAATTGATGTATCAACCTAAAAAAAAAATATCCTTACGAAATTATTCATTAATTTTACAAGAAAATTCCAATTACAAATACCAGAATCAATAATTGTATAGGTAGTCAGCCCAACTCCCTTTTTTAATAGAAAAGTGCCTACAGAGCAAAAAAAATGTCATAGTATAATTATCTTTACGTGAAATGCTGATTTCAAACTAGATCCAATGTTCAATTTACATTTCAGAATTGGCATTTTACGTGAAAAGTAGGCTGGCTACCTAAAAAATTATTATTTCTGGACCGAATCCATTTCAAATCAAGCAGGGTTCTACACTTTAAATCGCGGAATCTCTCGGGGACGAAATAATATTGTTTTTTTTGTTGAGGAAACTAGACAGGACGTATTTTTCCGATTTGCAAAAAAAATCTAAAAAGTTATGCGTATTTGAATTTTGTGCTTCGTTTTTCAAAAAACCAGAATTTTTTTCTGTAAACCTCTATAACTAAATTGAAGAAAGGGTTTAAAACTAACAAAACGGCAGCGATTTTTCTGAAAAAATTAAAAAACTTTGATAATCAAGATGTCTTGTAAGTTTAATGCTTGCTAAATCACTTTTTGTAGCCAGGAAAATTCTTTTTTCCTACAATCGAATTTTCTACATTTTCTTGGAAACAATGACAGATGCGAAAAAATGTTAAGATAAAAGTTTGCACGTCTAAAAAAGTTCGATGAAAAATGTCTATTGGTCTTTAGCCATATTTCTCATAGTTCACGAGAAGAAATCAAAAGTTACATTTTTAGGGGGAAAAAAATTCTCCTGGCCCCCAAAATGGTCTAGTCCGGATGATGCTGATAAGATGCCTTTCTTCTATTAGTAGAAACTTTTTGAAAATATTTTGAAGAATAAAAAAGGTGGGGTTTTCAAGAAAATCTTTTTTATTTTTTTCTTCAAATTTTGAAAACATGAAAAAAATATTTTCTATTGCAAAATATACTTTTGCAGTCATAAATATAATAATGAGTTGATTTCACTGCTGAAAACACATTATTCCTTCGGACATCGAAGAAAGACAAATTTGTTCTCACAATTAATTAATTGAATTTTTTTCCCTATGAAAAAGAAGTGTTTAGAACTAAAATATGTTTTTTTTAACTTCTGCACCGTTTCAGTTTTGGATTCTCAGCAAAAAAACTTATCTCTTTCATATTGTTTATTGAAAATTGATAATAATTTGTATACACTCTGATTTTAATATATTTAAAGAGTATTATTTACTTGATCATCAATTTTTATGACATATAATGATAATGCAAATTTAGTAGTCGTAGCGTACACAACAATACTTTTACGCAGCTCGACACTGTATGCTTGATAGGGTTTTGTTTCTAATGCAAATTGGAGCGCGGATTTCTGGAATCTGGAAAACCATTAAAAAGTGATCTTTGAAACAAGAAAAAAGAAGTATTTTGTTTTACAAAGAGGTGATAAAAGCGGTAAGAGAACTTAAGTAACTGAACTATATATTTTACATTTATTTTTACATTATCATTTATGAGGGTGTATAATGTAATTGTCCACATTTTCGATATATGGATCTTTACGTTTTTTCTGTCTGTATGTTTGTCTGTACCTTTTTCAGTTTCCCGAAATAAAGGTCAAGTTCGTTGTATACCATTAAGCCATTTCCCTTTCGGGGTAGGCGTGACACTACCCGATTCAGGTAGTGTTCTAGGTGGATAGTTTCTTGTAGTAAATAACTAAAAGTGTGGGCTCACCACACCCACGACACGCCAACAGCACGCAGTTAATAGTATTCCCAAACGGTCACCCATCCAAGCACTAACCGCGCCCAACACTGCTTAGTGGGCTCACCACACCCACGACACGCCAACAGCACGCAGTTAGTAGTATTCCCGAACGGTCACCCATCCAAGTACTAACCGCGCCCAACACTGCTTAACTTCAGTGATCTAACGAGAACTGGTTTGGCCATACCATACCATACCATATCGTTAACCCGATATTTCCGACCAAAATTAAAAACCTTGGGGCAATTTCAAAATTTAAAAAAAATTAAGTTTTAGAAATTTTTGTTAAAGTGTCTGGTACATGACAAAAGCTTTTCAACTTTTTAAAGTATTTTAAAAAATTGAAAAAAGTGGTTTTCTGATAGATTAAAAAATGTTAGTCATAATTTGTACACGATATCAAATATATTGCGAAACTAATCCAAAGAAATTTTTCGATTATACCCAAATTCAAAAAGCTAGAGCAATTTGATAGTTTTAAATACAAATTTTTAAAGATTTTTAGAAATTTGTTTCAAAGTTTCTAGTATATTCCTTAAATGGCACACCTCAAAATAATTACATTACTTGCACAAGGGGTGTTTGACACCCTGCGAGTATTTTTTATATAAAAATTCATAACTCGCGTAATTTTCAATTTTTTTTAACCAAAAATCAATTGACGTACTCTTGAAATACTATGATTTCAGAAAAAAATTACTGCAATATTGTAACTTTCAAAAAAGGTATTTATTCCCGGAAATGAACACGTAGAGTTTTGGAAAAAATGAGCACCATATTTTTTCATAAATAAACCAACGTTTATTTATAAAAAGGATTTAAAGAATGTTTTAAAAGCAAACAATACATGAAAGTAATTAATACTAATGTTTGCAATGAAATTTACACTCTTATTGAATTGAAAAAAAATTAATCAATGCAGGCACACGTGGTGCAGAGGCCTGAGCGGTGATCGTCGACATTGGCCGTTTTCAAGCAAAGCATGCCGTTTTTGTTTTTTTGTCTTTATTGCGAGGGCAAACTAAACACTTTGCATAGTTATTCAAGTGCATTGCTTTCGAGTCAGTGGATGGTTCTTCACTATCAGTGCCTAGAATTCCAGCTATGCCATAGACACTACTGGCACAAGGGTGGGTGCTTGTTAAAAACAAAATTTTTTAAATGTCAAACAGGTAATTTTTACTTTTGTTCTCTGTCACGACACGATGTCATACAAAAAAAATCAGCTCGATCGGACAATTTTTAATGGTCGCTCAACCATCAAGAAGACTAACGCTTAGCGGCCTATGCCAACATACTTTTCTGTTAGTGATCCCAATTAATGCCAGATGACGACACATACCCAATTTTTAAAAATCTAGTATTCTTAATTAGAGCGCAAACTTCTCTTGGGGTGTAATACACATTTGGAGCTTTACAAAAAAATAGAAAAAGTATTTTTCTGATAAATTAAGAAATTTAAATTCTTACTAGATATCAAATATATTTTTATAAATATCCCCCCAAACATTTTTCGATTAGACTACAATTTAAAAAGTTAGATAATTCTCAAAATTATGCAATTTTTGTTTTTAAGAGATCCGTAAGTTTTAATCGTGATTTTTAGTAATTTAGTAGTTTCAGATGATTGATAAAATCAAGTAGATTAGCTATATTGTAATATTTTTAAAACGCACTGAAATGATTTTCAATATCTTTTTGAAATTGACTACAAATGGTTGTAAAGTTGACTGAGAACCGTACTTTGAACGAAGAGAATGAAAGTCTATGGCAAATTGAAGAGCAATTTCAGTTCCAATTTAAGACTGCAGTTTTGCAGCGTGAATTTCTGGATCTGGAATCTGGAAGATTACCAAGTAAAATTTTCATTCAATGTTTCATTCAATATCAATAAACTCACATTCGGGCAGTGGTAGTGAAGAACTAACACAGCTTAAAAAACGACCTAGAAAAATGAAGAAGGGTTCAAAAACATCAAGAGTAGGGGAAACGAGGAAAAGAAAATTTTCTAGAGAATGGATGGACCATGATGAATTTCATGGATGGTTGAAACCGCATGGTAGAAATGGTCAAAGAGCGAAGTGTATAATTTGCGGTGTACAATTAACGGCTGATAGAAGTAAAATTCACAGACCCGTGATTTAAAATACTCACCTAAACAATATTCTAAATTTCCGTGACGTTTTAAACCGACTACCACATTTAAATCATGGGGAAGATGTTACAAGGGCTGAAATAAAATTACTTGCACTCATTAGTGCGAATAACGTTTCTCTTGAATTTATAGATGAATTGGTGCCAGTTTTAAAGAGTATTTTTAAAGATGCACCAATTGCATAAGATATTCGTCTCTCTAGTTCCAAGTGCACTCAGATCATAACAAACGTGTTAGCCGAACGCGAGACTGAAAAAACTGTTGACAATTTGCAAAAAACGAAATTATCGTTTTTAATTGATGAGTCAACTGATAATAGTGCGATAATAGTTTGCTTGTAAAATATTTTTCCACTGAAAAAATAAAGCTGTCACTGAATCACTAGATTTGCTTAAAGTTGGCCCTAAAAATGGTTCTGCAGAAAATTTTTATGCAACTTTAAAGGCAAAAATGGAAGAAAGAGGTGTACCTCTTGCGAATATTGTCAGTCTTGCTTGTGATAACGCGTCTGTGATGGTCGGATGTCAAAATTCTTTTCACACGCGTTTGAAGGCGGACGTACCAGACTTGATCTTCATGAATTGTGTTTGTCATAATTCTGCACTAATCGCGAATAAAATTTGTGACGACGTTCCTGAATGTTGTGAATATTTAATAAGAGCTTTTGCAAGTTACGTTTCGTCAAGTCCCAAACGTATTGCTGAGCTCACTGAATTTCAAGAATTTTTTGACAACAATTCTCACAAAATTTTGAAATCAGCAAACACGAGATTGCTTTTATTCCACCGGTGCATTTGTCGACTTTTAATGTAGTGGGAAGCTTTAACTCTTTATTTTACTGCGGTAGTATTGAAAGTAAACGGAAAAGCTAAACATGTTTCTATCAATGCAAATGATCAAGATCAAGTCAGTCAAAACCAAGATGGAAAGGAAGTTGACGAGAACTTCATAGAGAAGAAAAATCCTACCAACGTGAAAGTACTTGAACTTCACCACGACGACTCGGTCAAAGCTTATCTTTTATTTTTGGATTATAACCTGTACTTCTTCAACGTCTTCAATGCGCAATTTCAATCTGAAGATGCAATCGTGCATACACTCTCTGCACGCAGCGAGAAGTTGTTCCGGCGACATCAATGATGAAAGTAATTATCTTGAAAAAGTTAAATTAGGACACGAATGCGGGATGCATTTAAAAGGCATGCGACCTTCTGCCATCGAGGAAATTCGTAAAACTTGTTTAGGATTTTATGTAACGGCCGCTAACGGAATTCTAGAAAGGCTTCCTGTCAATGATAGTCTATTATCAAAGTTGAATTTCATGAGTCCAGCAATTGCGTTGGATTGTAATGTGAGGACTGAGATCACAAATTTAAATGATATTGCTCAACATTTTGGCAGGTTTGATAGTGATCATTTAACTGAAGAATGTGATTCTTTGCCCTATGCTTTTAAAGAAGGAGATAGATCAGAAATGAAAAAGTTTGATGCTAGTCATTTCTGGGCACTCGTTGTAGACTCTACAACTCCCGATGCAAATTTAGCATTTCCGAGTTAGCGAGATTTATTAAAGAAAGTGCTCAGTCTTCCACATTCGAAAGCAGCTGCAGAACGTACATTTTCAATCGTAAAGCATGTAAAAAAGAAAAAAAAAGAAATGGGCTTTGTACCACTACATCGAATGCTCTGTGCAAATTGAGTAAGTTTGGAAGCTCATAAAGGAATCAATTCTATCCAATTTAGTGTAGAGGCTAGACATTTTGAATTAATGAAAGGTACATCTTTGTACAGAAATTACAATAAAAAGACCCGAAAAGATAATAAACAATCAACTTAATGCGGGAATGGGTGCAAATGTTGCAACTCTTGAGAATCATGAGAATCTTGATAATCTTGAAGATTCATAAGTATGACAGAAAACAAAGTTTTCTATTTTTTTCGGTCTTACGATCCATTTAGAACATCCACAAAATGGACCGTAAGACCGAAAAAAATAGAAAACTTTGTTTTCTCTCATATTTCTGAATATAAAAAGACGATCGAAGAAAGCTTGATTTGCTGATTTCTTTAGAAATCTCGAGGTTTATCAATCTGGAAGATATTGAACAAGTTGAATATTGAATGAAGATTTCGTAGATTTGCAATATGTAGCAAAAGATGTTGAATTAGAAGAAGTTTAACAAGATTTTGTTAAGTAAGTCTTTAACTAATACCTTTTTAGAAGAATTTTCATTATAGTGTTACAATGCTCATTTTTTAAATATTTTTTCAACGTTCCAAGCACTGCTAGTTTTAAAAATTTAATTTTTTGAGTACACCAAACGTGGTATGTCTTATTTGTATAAAAATTGTATTAATCACGATCTATTTTTTAGGACGATCCTAATATACGAAGGTCAGGCTCATGAGGTCAAGCTTTTTATATTTTGATGATGAACAATTTCATTTTAAAATAAATTCTTTATTTATTTCAATGGCCTCAGAAAGCTCCCCATTTTTGCACGAATCAATCAGCAATGATGATTTTTGTTCTTATTACGAGCGTATATTTTTATCGTTCCTAAAATAAGAGCAGTTATATATACTGAGCTGATATAATATTTATTGAATTTTACTTGCATTGTTCGCTTTTCGCAGAACAAGTATGTGCATTGTCTTCGAGATTTTCACCAAGAGGAATGTCTATAAGATGTAAGTACTGATTTAATACATCTTTTTTTTTAATTTACTGTTAACGAATAAAGTTTTACTCTAAAATTTCCACACAGAAAAATATGAAATTAATCAATTTTGAGAAAAAATTTGTCTTGCTTCGATATCCAAAGAAATAATATGTTTTCAGCAGTGAAATCAAATTATTATTACATCTATGAGTGCGAAAGTTTATTTTGCAATGGAAAGTGCGCAAGGAGATACACTATTTTCGAAATGCCAGGACTGCATATGGCATTTGGGTGCACAAATAAAGGAGCAAATCGCATTTCAAATAACAAAAAACTGAGGAAACCGCAGATAATGCCTTGTTTTTGTGTACCAGATGGGAAGTTCCCTAACGTAAGCCAGAAAGTTCCACACACCGACCACTGAATGTATTGGCGTATGTGTCAAGTAGTGGAGGACTTGAAAATGTGAACAAAACACGTTTTCTAACTTCAGAGTCTCAACTGGTCTCGACGAGCCGAATCGTGAAGCAATATTTAAATAAATGGAATGAAAAAATGCCGTGTTTTTGTGTCGCACCAGAGTGCAAAACAAATAGATCAAAATTTAAAGGTAAGAGATCAACTTTTAAAGTGCCGAGTGCTCTTGTTGTCCGGAGAGAATGGGAATCGTGTGTCCCCGGCGTGATTTTTTTCGTTTAAAGGCCCGATGCACTATTTTAATATTTTCAAAAATCAGTTTCATGCAATTTACCTTGAAACATATAATTTTTAGCATCAATATATGTTTATTTTTTTCATTAATTTGAAGATGCATCCATATTATTTAAATGATTGAATACATCTGGATTACATTGACTTATTGAAATTAAAATTTCAAATTAAACCGCCACTTACTCAACTCTACTATTACGCCACTACCAGAAGCAGAAACTTTGTGAAATAATTGGTAGCTTGGATAAGGGCACTTCCCCCACCACGAGAGTCCCCGGACCTGTGTATACGAGCGTGGCAGCACTGGTTGGCATTCGAGAAATTTTACAAATGGCGAAAACAAAACAGAAGAATGTTTTGACAGTGATCATCATTATCAAAAAACATTCACATCATAAGACGTTCTCGCACCATTCCGGTAAAGGGCTATCTAACGCTCGCTTTTCAAGGGGCCCTATAGTCAAGGTACCTTCTGTCCCACTTTGAAATTGGTCCCGCAAAGTGTCCCGGAAAATTGGTGTAGCGTCCTGCATGTCCCACATTTATTATGCTTTTTCTATAATCTATAAAAAAATCCCGAAGTACTAAAACAAATACATAGTGCTGAGAAGTACGACTTCAAAAAAGGTATCGAGTAATGCGTAATGTACAACATAATAGTCAATATGTAGTGTAATTTGCCAAAACCACCAATGTTTTTCCGTTTATTTCAAAAACCTTCCTCTAAAAAAAAAAAGATCTTCAGTGGTAAGGTCTGGCCGTCCCGCATTTTGGGTCTAGATAGTTGGCTACCTTGCCTATAGTGTTCGCAAGGACGATCTGAAAAACTATGGCCGAATGCCATTATTATTACTCGTCATTACTGCTCGTCCTGCGAACATTGACCAGCGGAACATATTCGAAAATCAGTTTAGAAGTCTACCTACATTTATTCGATCAATTAATTGATGTACTCTGATGTTGCCTGATTCGAATATTTGATTCCTCAAGAATTTTTAACTTTTTTCACACTCTAAGGTATTTGATTTGGTTTTACTTCCCCTCGTGTTCATTATTAAACTTAATTAATTAATGTAAAACTTTTATGGATTAAGAGTTGCATTTGTACCCATAATTATTTTGACGATTTTAGCTTAATATTAATAGTTAAAAAAAATTAAAACCTGATTTTTAAAAACGTTTGAAATTATAATTGTTTAAGTACCTGAAATATTATTCAATTCATTACATCAGTCTTCTCTAGTTCAAATTAATCATATTAGTAGTCACATCTTACGGCTCAATTCAATTACAGATTTCAAAATTTATCATCTTCTCAATTAACTAGAAAATTATGCACACACAAATCCTCAAAAATTGAATAGATAATTATAAATAAGAATCTCTTCAAGTATTAAGTATATTTAATCACGGTACTTTGTCACAATTACAAATTTAAAATAAATTTTATCATTATCCTGAGGCTTCCGGGAACTAAAATAACATTTTAAAATGTTGCAAGAAAAATTCATTGGTTAGAAAATTACAGTACCACCAAAAATCATGGTTGCGTCTGTTTTTTGGCATTTTTTGAAGTGCTTTCATTTTTATGATAATAAAATTAAAATTGTGAAAAATTGACAATTTTCCTAAATTGAAGGCAATAGACAACTTTTTTGAACGTTATTACTAAAAGACGTTACATTTTTATGAGTTTTGAAAATGTTAAAACAGATTGAGATAATTTGGAATTTTAGTAGTAGTTGACACCTCGCACACGTTTAAAAGATGCTTTGAAATCTTATTAATTTTTTTCAATTCTTTGAAATCTTGAACATGACATCTTTTCGAAGTTTCAAATGTTTTGTTATTTCTTAGCTTGAAATCATTTGGAATCTTTTGATATCTTTGGAAACTTATATAAATTTTATTTCTATAAAACGGAATACAACAATGTAACTGGTTTAACATTTAGCTTGTCCCAATAAATAAAATACAAATTCAAATTATAATTTGGGGTTTCCGCTACAGGCATGAAAAAGTCGCCTCATGATGCCTGTTTCCGGCTGGTAAAGTATCACTTTCTATAGCTAGTACAGTTGAATCTGGATTTAGTGTTTCAGAGAATTGACGCCGCGCCGGGGGATGGGAGCGGAGCTGCGGGGGAATGTGCATGTTCACTCAGGCGTGACAAAACAGAGAGAGAAACAGGGGATAGACAAAACAGGATAGAGACAATAGTTCCGAGACTCTGAATTTATATACACGGTCATCCCCAAAAGCTACACTAAATCCAGATTTTACTGTACTTGTTACGACCGCTGTCAGCTGTGCACCTCCAAATGTACAACAAAACTGCAGTAACAAAATATCTATCTATATGGCAGTTCAAAGTCCGATCAAAATTGCCTTGTATAGACTTTGTACAATATATTTGATGCGCATTCTGTAGTCCGCAACATCATTTTTACATCGTAAAAAGTACCAACCATAGCAAGTCTCACTTTACCGATCGAAAATAGACGTTAAAAAACAACATTTTCATACCTGGTGGAACAAATATCGCATGTAGCGTTCACGTTAACAGTTTTCGGCTCGAATGATAATTTTCACCTTGATAATTGATAATTTTCACTTGCCTGCAGCTCCATCTTCGGCTCACCTTAGCTTGAACCATGGCTCGCCTGCAACTCCGGTTTCAGCTTGCCGACGGCTCTCAGGAATGCAATCAACTTCGCTTAAAACTCCTACTTTACGCACATGCGACATAATATACTATTTTTTGTAACAGAGAAGATGCAATGCTTTCTTGAAAAAAAGGAAAAGTGATAAAGTACCTGTATCATCAATCAATTATTAGAAATTCAAAAATAAGATACAGCAAGTCAAAACCGAGTCTCTTGAAGACCATGCAGAAGATGGAACAACTGCTGATTAAAAGGAAAACATTGGTTGTTAAAATTTAAGGCCAGATTTCACGAAATGAACAAGTAAATAATTTTATGGCAGAACATTTTCTTTAAATACCTTTCATTAATGCCTGCATTGAAAACACCTTAGCAAACCAATACTTCATTTTCTGATCCCTTATAATATTATTATTTGAACTGAATCGATTTTCAAGACTGAGGCTGGGATGCAATTTATCTAATTTTCAAGATGGCCCATGACTTCAGAGCCATTTAAAAAACCAGATAATGGGAATAAAACGGAAGTCTTTTATTTGTAAGCCCCATCAGTATCATTTTTCTCATTGTGAATTTCCAATATTTTAAAGAATACTGGATCATTTATCCCGAAATGGACTTTTGTCTAATCACTCCAGCTGTTGAGGAATACGGTATGTATTTATATTAAAATTGTATTATTTTCAAATTAAAAGAAGAATTCCTCAATTCTTTATGCAGTTGAAGGGAAGGGTGCAGCACAGCAGAGTTTACTGGAAGAAAGCATATAATCTCCAACCATCGCATGAAAATGTCTGCTAAGTGCAGGCCAATACTGTATGATTTTCCTATTCTTTTTTTCAAAACTAGAGGGACGCCTACCTACCCCTTAGTTCCCTGAAAGCTTTGAAATTCTCAAAATGGATTACTTAAATATTTACATTTTATTCATTAAGCAGCTGCTAAAAAGACGAAGCGAATGAAAAATAGTGGAAGTAGGGACTGCGTCGGTAGCGGAAGTTGACACTTTAGTAACACAGTTGACTCCATTGTCTAAAGAAAGCCTAGACCTACCAACAGTCGTCTGTCATTAAAAAAGCGGATGAAAAATGCATTCCACCTCAGAAACGTAAGAAAAGGGAAAAGGGTTGTGCACAGTAGAGCAGAGAACGATAAGACACCAATATTACAATACACAGATCGAGGATCATTAACACAAGCTGGTCCTTCATATCCCTATACACAAAGCATGTGTAGCAACAGCCTCAACGCAGACGACAGGGCACTACAATCATACCACACAGATTCGCAGGCATTCACAAACACCTGGCCTCCAAATCCATACAGACAAAACACGTGGAAAAACAGCTCTCACACGTACCACGAGGCGCCGAAATCTCATAAGGCAGATCCACAAACCTTCACTCAATCTGTTACTTCACACACACATACACAAAAAAAACTAGTCGTGTGAAAAAAAGACCCGCACGGCGGTACTTCCATAAACGTGGTCTTGGAAGGTCACCTAAGGCTAGCCACCATTAGTAAGCAATGTAAAGAATTCTTTCTAAGGCAAATCTGTGTTGGGATTTTGTAAAGTTCGATGAGATTAATGTGAAAACTTAGTTTGAGATCAATCGGAGTTTCCTCACTTTCGCTGCTTTTGTCAAATGTCTCGCGTTCTTGCGGCTAAGAAATCAATTACTCATCGTACAGGGTAAGGTTTTTGGGTACAGGAATAGTAGTTGATATTAGAGAAGCTTCAGTCATTAGTTTCATCATTTGAAGTCCTTCTCAGATCTTCTCTTCTTTTTTCCTCGTTTAGATTTGAGAAACTCAAGTCATTTGTTTACTCATCTGGTTTTGTTCCCCGACCCCGATCTTCTTTTGTTCTTCCTTCGGCTTTTTGACTGGCTCCTCACAGTATAGGGAAAGGTTTTCGTTGAGGAATAGTGGTTTGGATTCGAGATTCGTCATTGTTCCGAGTTGAACATTAGGATGGGCCGAATTTCACGAAAGTTTCCGAATCGAATCGTAATAGCGCGGAAAAGTTGCTACTCGTCGCCCTGATCACAATGAATTTTTTTTTCAAATCAGACCATATCTTCCGGTCGCACATCTCGTTCAAAGTTTCAAAAAATCATTAAAAATTCAACACTTTTTGGGATTTTTTCTTAGTAAGTTATAGTGATCGGATTCCTTTCAAAATCGGTATGTGACCTCTTCTAAATGTCCTTTGACTAAGAAAAACATTCCCCTCTCCTGAGAGTGTGGAGGGAGGGGGGCAAATATCGTAAGAGAGAGCCATTTACGGTCGTTATTTTCCTCGTGTGAAGTGTGCAGCTCTTCCGCCCGCTCTTAGAAACTTTTTTGCTTATGAGAGCGACTCAGAACTCACCACGTGAAGGTGGCTGCACTGTGAGTTCCACCCACGCCCTACCCAACCAACCAACCATAACTTGGGCGTGGTACTTAAAAACTTAATGTATTAAAGTCAGCCTTAGTTGTGAAAGTCGGCATTAATTGTCTGGACTTTAGCTTCGATCAGATTAAACCATCCCTGTTCTCCGCACCACAAACTGCGGCAGCTGTCTCTGTGACTGCTTTCACAGTCCTCTCTACTACCTGAGTATGGTTTGGAAAGCGGAATGTTTCTGGTGGTAATTTAGGGAATTCTTTCTTGGCAATGAAGTCACTAATGCAATCTTCATCGTACTCCTCAGGGAGAATAGGAGGACAGGTAAGTTTAACTGCACTCCAGTCAATCATTTCCGTGTAGTCTGTAGCTTTGAAATTAATTTGTGGTACTTTGAAATGTCTTATAGTTTTGTGGTTATCTGTCAGTTTTGCTTTCAGGATATGTCTCCACCTAAGTTCTTTGATACCATGTCGAGGATCTGTGATCATTGCAACTATCAGATTTTCTGGATGGGCAAAATATCCATTGGTTTCGATGACAGTATCAACAACACGCCTGAGAAGTTCTGGTAAGTACCTTGACAGCTGAATTGCTTTATACAAATGTTTAGGTCCATCTTCAAGAAGTGGGTTTGTTTTTATAGTGAACCACAATGGTGCATAAACTTTCAGTGTGAAAGTTGTAATGTGGATTAGCTCTGCTGAAGGTTTTTTAGAAGATATGAAGAGTCGAAGATACCTATTAGCAGCAGTCAGCCAACGAGAGTGATTCAGAGGCCCTGGTTCACGATTTGCAAGATCTGGATGACAGGTGCCAGAGCTGATAGCTTGACATATCTCAAACAAGTACTGTTGGTCTTTACTAAGAATTTTTGTGTCGATTTCAGGAAGATTGCACTCAATTTTCTAGAAGGATACCACAGGGATTTTTTCGCAATGTTTTAGAATCTTGCCAATAGTTCCTGAAAAGCTTCTTGGTCCCTCAGTTTTGCCATCCAGTTTTTCAACTAAGTGTCTCAAAGGTAGTTCATTGAAGTGTAGAAGGCAAACAGACCACTGAAGAGATCGTTTAAGGGATAACTCTAAAATTCTAATGACACCCCCTTTCCAGCCAGTATTACTATTCGTACCGTCACTTCCAACGATGCGAACGTCAGATTGGTCGATACCTTTAGCATTAGCTTCATCAAGGATACTAGAGGCAATATCCTTGGCAGTTTTTCAAATGGGTACAGTGTGAAAGAGATAGACGGAGCCTGGTTCCTCAATTACTGAAATGTGCTCCTCTTTCGTGAGCTTCCTATACTTTTTAAAGTGTTTCGTCTCAATTACAAGAGTGTCATCTGAGCGGCCATCGAAGTATAGGCCTCTAGGATGTACGTCAGCTTTCTCTAACTGCTCACTCCGAACTAGAGACTTCGCCCGTCTTATTTTGTTTTTGTCAATAACCTGTGATTTGTTTGTTTCAGATATTAAGCCCAAGTCGGAGAGAATACTGGAGGCGATAGCTGCCGTTGCCCTGTCTGATACACCGTACCTGTCGCCAGCAAGAGCAGTATTGGCAAGCACTGTTCTCATTTGAGTCCCAGAGGGTGATTTGAAGTTAATATGAAACTCTGTGTCCTTTTTTTCATGAACTTTATCTGTCTCTTCTGTTTCAGAATCTGAGGTAATGTTGGCTGTAGTAGAAGAACTAGCACCCTCTTGTCTTATTTGTTTTGCTTTACTTGCCAGCCTCTTTTTAATCTTTTCACTCTCCTTATGGTCAACTGTTCCTATCTTACCAATTCTGTGATGCCGCGGTGCGTAAAGAAATTTCCTCTTTATCACAGAAACTTTCCTGTTGACAGGGCAAGAACAGTCGATTGCAACCGGCTGATCACAGGTACATTTATCTATTGTTCTGTTGCAATCACACTGAAGGTACATTTTGCACTTGCAGGAACATACGTCAAATAAAGTTTTTTGACAGCCAGAAATGTATTGTGTGTACTCCTTCTGTTTTTCCAGGTATTTTTTGTCCCTGTTCAACTTTTTACGGGTGTAGTAATACTTATCGTGAAGAGTTTTGATAAGTTGTATAATTCTCGTGCGAGATACCCTTGGCAAAGATTCCTTACTGTAAATGGACTCTATATCATCAGCAACGACATTAGCTACTGCAGAGAAGCTGACCTCCTGTTTTGGACTGGCCGAAGCCAGGGCTAAAGAATATCGAACATGCTGGCAGTGTAGCAAAACATCAGCCAGTGAAGGAAGAATCTGTTTGTTCAGACTTTTAGGCGGTCCAAATAAAGGACAATGAAATTTTTGACCAAACGTTTAAATCGACGAAAAAGCAATTTACCGAAAATGCAATTCGCCGAAAAACGGAACTTCAGGGTATAGGAATCAGGTCACGCATCAGAATAAGATAGAAGAAGGTCCTTCGCACATTGATATCGTTACAGAGTTGGTAACTGATTAAGGAAAGAAATACCAGAGGTCGTTGCATTCAGTAAAATTATTTAATTTCTTTGATAGTGTTGATTATTTCGAAGGGAAATTGATATTTAGCAGCAAATATGATTAGGTCTTATATAAAAAAGGCAGTGGAAATATTTAAAAGTTATCTATGATTACATTAATGGGAAATTGATATATAGCATCAAATGTGATGAGATCTTATATAAAAATAGGTAACTGGAATGTTTTGATGTTATGTCTCATTATATTGATGGGAAATTTACATTCATAAGGAAATATGATTGGATCTCATACAAAAATCGGTAGCTGGAATGTTTGAGGTTGTGTTTGTTTATATTGATGGGAAATTCGTATTTGTAAGCAAATGAGACGATATCTTATCGAAAAATAGGTAGTTTGAATGTTTTGAGGTTATGTCTTATTCTATTGATAGGAAATTGATATTTATTAGGAAACAAGATCAGATCTTGTCCAAAAATAGGTAGTCGGAAAGTTTTAAGGTTATGTCTCAATATACTGGTGGAAAATTAATATTTGTCAGCAGAAATGACTGTACATAATCCAAAAAGGAGTACTTAAAATATTGAGAGGCTCTGTTTCAGTATTTTGGTAGGGAATGTATACATTTATAAGCAAATATGATTGGATCTTATCAAAAAATAGGTAGTTGGAATGTTTTGAGGTTATGTCTCATTATATTGGTGGGAAATTGATATTTATCAGCAAATAAGATTAGGTCTTATCCAAAAGTAGGCAGTTGGAATGTTTTAAGGTTATCTTTCATTATATTGATGAGAAATTTACATTTATAAGCAAATATGATTGGATCTTATAAAAAAATCGGTAGCTGGAATGTTTGAGGTTGTGCTTGTTTATATTGATGCGAAATTCATATTGGTAAGCAAATGAGACGATATCTTATCCAAAAATAGGTAGTTGTTATGTCTGATTCTATTGATAGGAAATTGATATTTATTAGGAAGCAAGATCAGATCTTGTCCAAAAATAGGTAGTCGGAAAGTTTTAAGGTTATGTCTCAATATACTGGTCGAAAATTAATATTTGTCAGCAGATATAACTGTACATAATCCAAGAAGGGGTACTTAAAATATGTAGAGGTTCTATTTCAGTATTTTGGTAGGGAATCTAGGTAATTTATACATTTATAAGCAAATATGATTGGATCTTATAAAAAAATAGGTAGTTGGAATGTTTTGAGGTTATGTCTCATTATATAGGTGGGAAATTGATATTTATCAGCAAATAAGATTAGATCTTATCCAAAAGTAGGTAGTTGGAATGTTTTAAGGTTATCTTTCATTATATTTATGTGAAATTTACATTTATAAGCAAATATGATTGGATCTTATAAAAAAATCGGTAGCTGGAATGTTTGAGGTTGTGTTTGTTCATATTGATGCGAAATTCATATTGGTAAACAAATGAGACGATATCTTATCCAAAAATAGATAGTTTGATGTGTTGAGGTTATGTCTGATTCTATTGATAGGAAATTGATATTTATTAGGAAACAAGATCAGATCTTGTCCAAAAATAGGTAGTCGGAAAGTTTCAAGGTTATGTCTCAATATACTGGTGGAAAATTAATATTTGTCAGCAGATATGACTGTACATAATCCAAAAAGGGGTGCTTAAAATATTTAGAGGTTCTGTTTCAGTATTTTGGTAGAGAATGTATACATTTATAAGCAAATATGATCGGATCTTATCAAAAAATAGGTAGTTGGAATGTTTTGAGGTTATGTCTCATTACATTGGTGGGAAATTGATATTTATCAGCAAATAAGATTAGATCTTATCCGAAATTAGGTAGTTGCAATGTTTTGAGGTTATGTCTCACTATATAGGTTGAAAATTGACATTTATCAGCAAATAAGATTAGATCTTATCCAAAAATAGGTAGTTGGAATGTTTTCAGGTTATCTTCCATCATATTGATGTGAAATTTACATTTATAAGCAAATATGATTGGATCTTATCAAAAAACAGGTAGTTGGAACGATTGAGGTTACGTTTGTTCATATTGATGGGAAATTTGAATTTGTAATCAAATAAGATTAGATCTTATCCAAAATTAGGTAGCTGGAATGTTTTGAGGTTATGTCTCATTATATTGGTGGGAAATTGAAATTTATCAGCAAATAAGATTAGATCTTACCCAAAAATAGGTAGTTGGAATAACCTTAAAACATTCCAACTACCTATTTTTGGATAAGATCTAATCTTGTTTGCTGATAAATGTCAATTTCCCATCAATATAATCAAACATAACCTTTAAATATTCAAACTA
>CAKNXH010002292.1:184361-202865 GCA_932178445.1 Andricus quercusramuli
AATGTAAATTTCCCATCAATATAATCAAACATAACCTTTAAATATTCCAACTACCTATTTTTTGATAAGATCCAATCATATTTGCTTATAAATGTAAATTTCACATCAATATAATGAAAGATAACCTTAAAACATTCCGAGTACCTACTTTTGGATAAGATCTACTCTTATTTGCTGATAAATCTCAATTTCCCATCAATATAATCAAACATAACCTTTGAATATTCAAACTACCTATTTTTGGATAAGATCTAATCTTATTTGCTGATAAATATCAATTTCCCACCAATATAATGAGACATAACCTCAAAACATTCTAGCTATCTATTTGTTGATAAAATTGAATCATATTTGCTTATAAATGTAAATTTCACATCAATATAATGAAAGATAAGCTTAAAACATTCCAACTACCTACTTTTGGATAAGATCTAATCTTATTTGCTGATTAATGTCAATTTCCCACCAATATAATGAGACATAACCTCAAAACATTCGAACTACCTAATTTTGGATGAGATCTAATCTTATTTGCTTAAAAATTCCAATTTCTCATCAATATGAACAATCATAACCTCAATCATTCCAAATACCTATTTTTTGATAAGATTCAATCACATTTGCTTATAAATGTATAAATTACCTACATTCCCTACCAAAATACTGAAACAGAACCTCTACATATTTTAAGTACCCCTTTTTGGATTATGTACAGTTATATCTGCAGAGAAATATCAATTTTACACCAGTATATTGAGACATAACCTTAAAACTTTCCGACTACCTATTTTTGGACAAGATCTAATCTTGTTTCCTATCAAATATCAATTTCCTATCAATAAAATAAGACATAACCTCAAAACATTCAAACTACCTATTTTTCGATAAGATATTGTCTCATTTGCTTACAAATACGAATTTCCCATCAATATAAACAAACACAACCTCAAACATTCCAGCTACCGATTTTTGTACAAGATCCAATCATATTTCCTTATGAATGTAAATTTCCCATCAATATAATGAGACATAACTGCAAAACATTCCAGCTACCTATTTTTATATAAGATCTCATCATATTTGATGCTGAATTTCAATTTCCCATTATAATATAATCATAGATAACTTTTAAATATTTCCACTGCCTTTTTTATATAAGATCTAATCATATTTGCTGCTAAATATCAATTTCCCTTCGAAATAATCAACACTACCAAAGAAATTAATAATTTTACTGAATGCAACGACATCTGGTATTTCTTTCCTTAATCAGTTACCAACTCTGTAACGATATCAATGTGCGAAGGACCTTCTTCTATCTTATTCTGATGCGTGACCTGATTCCTATACCCTGAAGTTCCGTTTTTCGGCGAATTGCATTTTCGGTAAATTGTTTTTTCGTCGATTTAAATACCTACACTGTTAGAAATTTCTGTAGGAATTTTCAGAGACACGTCACTAAAGCTTTATGCAGAAACCGTTTCTAAATTTTCCTAAACTGTAACAGAAATTTCAGCAACGGTAACTGCATACAGCTTCAGTTACATGTTTCGGAAAATTCTGTTACAGTTTAGGAATTTTCAGTTACTGTAACTGAAAATTTCAAGGGTTGAAAAATTTTTTTCGGTTCATTAATTTTAATATAAAATGTGTAGTATATATTTGTCCTGAGAATGTAAATAGAAGAAAAATACGAGTGAAGTTATTACAAACGACTTTCTTATGTATCTATGTTATAATAATACGTACACTCATTGTATCAAATATGTAATCAAAGCCCATCTTTTATGATTAGAAGTTTTCTTTCACATTTGATCAATTGAGTTTATTATATAACATAAATATATACGTAGTTATTTACATATAAACTTCGCTCGTATTTAGTCATACTATAATTTATATTTTCAAGACAAATATATACTGCAAATTTATATTAAAATCAATGAACCAAACAATATTGTCTCTTTATATTACATGTTTTGAAAAATGTACGCACAAAATTTATATAAAATGTTGTTTTATTTTTTATACAAAATAAAAAATCTCAATTAAACTTTCTTATAATATTACTATATCAATATAGTATATGAAATAATATAAAAAAACATAAAATTTCCTATATTGTCGGTAAGAAGTTGTCAATTTGTTTTGCTAATTTTAATTAAAAAATAATTTAAAAATGTAGCAAAGAAGAACTTAAGAAAGGTTCTATGCATAATGTTTTCTAATGTCATAGATTTAAAACAGCAATAAAATTCTTATTGTAACTAATCAAATAAAAACAATTTCGGTTTGTTTATTAAAATTGCTATAAAATTAACATCATGGTTTATCAAAAAACAATTTCTAACTTGACGAAGAGGCAGATTAGGGGTTATCCACAAAATACGAGATACTTTAGAGGGGGAGGGGGGTATCAAAGTAACATTCTCCGTGTGAGGGGCCGTACTTAAATTAGGTGACGGATTATAGGCCCTTTCTGAGACCCCCCTGCTTCCTGTAACAAACTGCAACAAAATATTTCTACCCTCCCCCACTCTTTCTGTACGTAATTTTTTTTCCAAAAATGTTTTACTAAATATTGCTGGTAGAATTGGGCAGGGTATTGAAATATCTGCATTTTAATCTTGTAATACTTTCAACATAGAATCTTGTATAAACGGAATAAAACAGTATTTCAGATACAAATTTAAAATATTCAAATTTATTAATTTATTTTAAACAAAGAAATGTCTTTTCTACTATAAAATATGGATTTTTAATAAGACACTTGAATTTTCAACAAAATAATTAAATTTTTGACATAATAGTTGAATTTTCAACCTAGAAATATAAATACCCAACAAAAAGTGTCATAGTTTATATTTTAATAAAAAAACATGAAATTTATGCAAAAAAAAAAATTTAACAAAAAGACGAATTTTCTCTACAAAAATTGAATTTAAATACAAAAAATATGACTTCAGCAAAAAATTATGACTTCAGCCAAAAATTATTTGTCCACGAAACTGATGTATTTTTACACAACAAAAAGGAAATTTTAAACCCAGAAAATTATTTTTTCCCTACCAAAAAAGGAGAAATTTCAACTAAGAAAGATCAATCTTAAAAAATAGAAATGTTACATTTCCAACTAAAAAATTAATTTCAAACAAAAAAAAAAGACTTTCCCACTAAGCATTTAAATTTTTAACCAAAGAGATAAGCCTTCAATCAAACAAATAAATTTTTAACAATGTAGTTAAACTTTTACCCAAGTAAGGTAAACGTCCCAGTAATCGTGACCTCAGTCCCAGTAATCGTGATGCCAATTTTCATGCTTTTTATTTTATTTGAATGAATCTAATTTCTATTTGCTATTATGAAATGCTAAAAATAAGTTAGTTTTATCATTAAATGTAACTTTTAACACATTTTTGTAACAATATATTCAAACTATAACCAAGTTTCACGATTACTGGGACCGTCACGATTACTGGGACATTTACCTTAGTTGCATTTTCAATTTGAAAAAATTAATTTTCAACAAAATAATTAACTTTCAATCAAAGAGATGAATTTTCAACTAAAAATATAACTGCTCGAAAAACATGATTTCTCAACAAAGTGATTCAACTAAATCTTTCAAATAGGATAATTGAATACTCAAGCAAAGAAGAAGAATTTTTTACCAAAAAGTTGCATAAAAAAAAAAGAAATTTCTACCAAAGCGGATGAATTTATAAATAAGAAAAAAAAATTTTGAAAAAGAGTTTAATTTGCTGTTAAAAAAGATTTTAGTTGACTTTCCACGATCAAAATATGAAATTTTAACCAAGAAATAAGTTTCTGCGAAAAAAATGAAATGTTTAATTCAAAAAGACGAATTTTTACCCAAAAAGGATGACCTTTTAACAAAATTGTTAAATTCTCTACCCAATAGTTGCATTTTTATCCAAAAAATATGAAGTTTCTCTTGAGCAGATAAATTTTTATTTAGAAAGAAAATAAACTTTAAAAAAATATGTAGTTGAATTTTCATCCCGAAAAGATTCCAGTTGACTTTCCGAAATCAAAATAGGAAATTTTCAACAAAAAATAAGTTTCTACGAACAAAATTCCATTTTTCATCCAAAAGGACGAATTTTTATACCAAAAGGGATGAATTTTTAACGAAATAGTTCAATTCGCTTCCAAATAGTTGAATTTTTATCCAAGAAAGATGAAATTTGTACTAAAACTTATGAATGATTAATTAAAAGAAGGACACATTTTTTTAAAAAGTTGAACTTTCATCCAGAAAAGCCTTCAGTTCATTTTTTAACACCAAAATGTGAATTTTAAACAAAAAGTAAAATTTCTACGAAATAGTTAAATTTTCAACAAAACAGTAGAATTTTCAACCACAAGTATGAATTTTTTACAAAATAATTATATTTTCAACCAAACGCAGTTGCATTTTTATCCAATAAAGATAAAACTTCTCTTAAGAAGATGCATTTTTAATTAGGAAAAAAATTTTTTTTTACATAGTGGAATTTTTATCCGGAAAAGATTTTACTTCTCTTTACAGCACCAAAATATACCATTTACGTAGTGTATACGGATACGGCATTTTTTGCTGTATTTTAATTTTGTAGTACGGAATTTTAGTCACTGGTCACAGAAGAATGATCTGTCACATCTAGAACCCCTTTTCCCAGTCTCCCTTCAAAAAATACGAGTGTTAGTGACTGGTCACAGAAGAGTGATCGTGAGAATTCGTGATTCGAATCTGAAGATAAACAATTCGCAAATTAGTGATAAAGTGTATTATTATAGGAATATTGAAGTGATGGGGAATTCTTTTGTGTGCTTTTAGTGTGTAATGTTCTTGATTATATAACACTTTGTGTGTATTTATAACTTAATATTCCTCACTTTATGATAAAATAGTAAAATATTCTCCTATTTTTCCAAAGAAGCAAAAAATATGATCAGAACAGAAAGTTTCTTATTGACACAAAAATTTTGCCGGACTAGAAACTTTAAATAAGGCAAAATTTGCCGGAGCTCAATACTCGACCTAAAATTTAACCAAAAAATAAATTTTCTACAAAATAGTGACATTTTCAACAAAACAGCAGAATTTTTAACCCAATTAAATTTTCTACAAAATAGTTGAATTTTCAACAAAACAGCAGAATTTTCAACCAAAAAGTAAGACTTTTCAACAAAATTGTGAAATCTATAAGTTAATTTTCTGCTAAATAGTCGAATTTTTAACCAATAGTATGACTTTTTAACAAGATTGTTAAATTTCCAAACAGTTGCATTTATGTACAAGAAAAATGAAAATTCCAAAAGGATTTCAATAGACTTTTCTACAGAAAAATACAAATTTCAAACAAAAAGTACATTTTTTAGGAAATAGTTGAATTTTGAACAAAACAGTTGCATTTCTGTCCAAGAAAGAGGCAATATTTCTACATTAAAAAATGTGTATGAACCGAATCCATTTCAAATCAGGCAGAACAAATTACAAGGCAGACGAATAGCTAGTGTGCAAACATAACCTACTCATATACAAGAGGGCGTAATTTAAATTACAAGTAAATACTATTTAATCTTAATGAATAGCTGTCTTACCATTTTGTATCTCAACTTTAAGTCGGGTAATATCTCGGGACTTAGCCCGTTATACCGATGAATTCCAAATTTCAAAATTCCAATTGATGTGTAACTTCACTATATTCACTATAATTTGTCTGCTAACACGGTCTGCTATGAACGCGACCGAGGTGGATCGTGAAGCGAGGAGTGCGCATGCAACTGCGCACTTGTTTCGGTTACGATAACTTATATTTCTGTTACCATTTAGGAATTTTACGAAACTATTTATAATTTTCAGATACCGTTTCTGAAGTTCAATTAAAATGTAGTAAATTTAATGTAAAAGTTACTGAATGGCGTGTTCAGTAACATAATTTCATCAATTTCAGTTACTTTAGTTTCTTAAATGTGTCGGAATTTTCCGAAAATTTCTAACAGTGTACCCAAGAAAACAGCCTCACTCGCTTTCGACACGTGACGCGTTTTTCTTTTGTTCGGATACAGCGATATAAACAAAAGAAAAACGCTTTTAATGGCTCAGTCGACCGCACTTCATACGAGGAAAACAACGACCGTAAAATGGCTCTTTTTTATGATATTTGCCTCCCTCCCTCCACCCTCACAGGAGTGGGGGAGTGAAGGGGAATGTTGTTTTATAGTCCAAAGATATTTAGAAGAGGTCAGTTACCGATTTTGAACTAAATTCGATCACTATAATTTACTAAGAAAAAATCCCAAAACGTGTTCAATTTTTTACGATTTTTCGAAACCTTGGAGGCGATGTGCGACCGGAAGATATGGTCCGATTAAAAAAAAATTCATTGTCATCAGGGCGACGAGTAGCAACTTTTCCGCGCTATTACGATTCGATTCGGAAACTTTCGTGAAATTCGGCCCACCCTATTGAACATGTTACCCTATACTGTGAGGAATCAGTCAAAAAACCGAAGAGAAAGACACAACGATATAAACAAAAGAAAAATGTCTTACGTAATATATGGACGATCCCTAAACAAATGACTTGGGTTTCTCAAATCTAAACAAGGAAAAAACAAGAGAAGATCTGAGGAAAAACGCCAAATGATAAAACGAATCCCTGGCGGACCGGCCGAACGCAAACATTACGCTACAGCGTAACGGTAAAGTAATGGTAAAGTAATGGTAAAGTAATATGGCATAATAATTGATAAAAGAAACAAAATTAATATGTAAACTGTTGCAATTATAAGAAAACGTTGAAATTTATGTTAAATGGCCATGCCGTAATTACAACAAGTTGCTTTTGCAGCGTTAAAAAATAAAAAAACATAGTGACTGTCATTGCAGTCCAGCCCCTGCATATTGGCAACCCGTTAACGGGGCTTCAAGTGGGTTGCCAGTCTGCAGGGGCCTGACTTGAATGACAGCCACCTTGTTTTTTTATTTTTTAACGATGAGAAAGCAAGTTGTTGCAATGACGGCATGACCATTTAACGTAAATTTTAACGCTTTATTATAATTGCAACAGTTTACATATTATTTTTGTTTCTTTTATCAATTATAATGCCATATTACATTACCATTACTTTACCATTACTTTACCGTTACGCTGTAGCGTAATGTTTGCGTTCGGCCGGTCCGCCAGGGATGACTGAAGCTTCTCTAATCTCAATTACTATTCCTGGGTAGGGTATCGATTCGCAGAACTCGAAATTGGCAGAATAAAATTTTGTCAGAGGAACGATAATTTCAGAGCGTATGAGTTTTAACATGCAATGAAGAATAGCAAGAGTGGCTCGCGGTTTTAAAAAACGGTGATAGTCGATAATAAACGAAGGGATTTTTTGTAGAATGATGAATAGATGGCGCAGCGAAAATTTTCCTTGTACGATGGCAAAAGTAAAACATACTAAAGAAAAAATTATTGAAACCATTATTGAAATTTATATTGAAGAAAATAACAACGATTTTACAGCAGAAATTAATATTTCTGAACAAAATGCATCAAGTATTGATGTTCCTATATATATATGTTGGCCACATTTCAGGTATTGTTTGGGTTTCCTCAACGGAACTGAATATTTCTATACAAAAATCATCAGATCGTGATAAATGTAACTAGTTTGAACTATTTCAGATTATGTTTGGGTGTCCTCAACAGAAATGAATATTTCTATACAAAAATCATCAGATAATGATAAATGCTAACTATTTTATCGTATTTGAAGTTATGTTTGGGTTTTCACAACGAAAATTGATATGTCTATGAAAAAATCGTTAAATATTGATGAAGGTCAACTAATTTCGTATATTTTTGAGGTCATGTTTGGATTTTCTCAACGGAAATGGATATTTCTGTACAAAAATCATCAAATAATGACGAATGCTAACTAGTTGTCTTATTTGAGGTTATGTTTACGTTTTCTCAACAGAAATAGATATTTCTGTACAAAAATCATCAAGAATGGATGAAGGTCAACTAATTTCAATTATTTGAGGTTACGTTTGGGTTTTCTCAATGGAAATGGAAATTTCTATACAAAAATCATCAGATAATAATAAATGCTAACTAGTTTGTCATGTTTGAGGTTATGTTTAGGTTTTCTCAACGGAACTGGATATTTCCATCCAAAAATTAACAAATACAGATGAAGGTCAACTAATTTCAAATATATGAGGTTATGTTTGGGTTTTCTCAACGGAACCCAGATAACAAAATGCCGGCACGGTAGCATACTATGAGCTGGCACGTGGGCCGATTGACCAGACCGACCTGCCGGTACATGCGCAGCTCAATACGCGCGCCATTGATGTCTATATGGCCCGCACGAAGTCGGGCGAACGCGGTCTGGTGATATGCCGGCCATGCTCCGGTAAAATGCAGGAACTAGATCCGGTAAAATGCAGGCTACCTTCCGGTAAAATGCAGGCTGAGTGTGCGAGTAAATTAAAATTTAAAAAATCTTTTCTTCTGTAAATAAAATACAAATTTCCAAATATCACGGAAGGTAATGACGAGATTCTGCGTATAATAAGTCCAAGTTGAAAGAAAAATGTCAATATTATAAAAATATCTTTTTATAATATTGACATTTTTCTTTCAACTTGAACTTTATATTATCATACGCAGAATTTCATTACCTTTCGTGCTATTTGCTAATTTGGTTGATTTGAAGGACACCGACAGCAAAAAATTGCTAACAAATTTTTTGTTCCACACACAGCCAAAACAATACCAAAAACCGCAAACGATGAAAGGTATAACTCCGTTAAACAAGTGGATTACTCCGTTTTCCAAGTGGATTACTCCATTTACAAGTGGATTACTCCATTTACAAGTGGATTACTCCATTTACAAGTGGATTACTTATTCTTCTATTTTATCTGGAACGAATAACAATTATTGTTTGCAAATCGCACACATCCGAGCGAAAATTCACGGGTGTGAACGCCACACGAGATGAAACACGACAAGAACAGCTGATCCAAAACGCGCATGCGCGTTTTTGATCTTAAACTACTCGCACTATCAGCCTGCAGCGGTCGTGTAAATCGCAGGCCCGTCTGTCCTCGTCGCTTGCAAGCCCGACGGGCGTCTAATGTGCCGGACCGTTGCCTGCCGTTGTCCGCCTTTCGGTCGCATTCCGACTCTGCCGGCCTGTCGCGTGCATTTAGGAGGCACGCTGGTCTCCAGCCCGTCGGGTCGATCGCGTTCCGGCACGTATTGTTATCTGGGAAATGAATATTTTTAAACAAAAATCATGAAATATTAATAAAAGCCAACTAATTTCAACTATTGCAGGTTGTATTTGGGTTTTATCAAGAGGAATGGCAAATACAAAAATCGCCAGATAATGATAAGTGCTAACTAGTTTGTCGTATTTGAGGTTACGTTAAGGCTTTCTGAGCGGAAATGGATATTTCTTTGAAAAAATTATCAGGTATAATGACGAAGGTCAACTAGTTTCAAAAATTTGAGGTTATGTTTAGGTTCTCTCAACGGAAATGGACACTTCTGTACAAAAATTATCACATAATGATAAATGCTGACTAGTTTGAAGTATTTGAGGTTATGTTTACGTTTTCCCAAAGGAAATGGATATTTCTGTAGAAAAATCATCAGCTAATGATAAATGCTATCTACTTTGTCATATTTCAGTTTATGTTCAGGTTTTCTCAGCGGAAATGGATGTTTATTTACAAAAATCATCAAATATTGATGAAGGTCAACTAATATCAAATATTTGAGGTTATGGTTACGTCTTCTCAGCGGAAATGGATATTTCAATACAGAAATCATCAGATAATGATGAAGGTTAGTTAATTTCAAATATTTGTGGTTATGTTTGTTTTTTCTCAACGGTAATGAATAGTTCTGGAAAAAACTCATCAAGTGTTAACGAAAGCTGACTAGTTTCAACTATTGGAGGTTATGTGTGGACTTTTTTAAAGAAAATGGATATTTCTAATCAAAACTCATACAGTATTGATGATGGCTAACGGTCATAGGCCATCGGTACCATAGAAAACTACTGCGCACCGAATTAAGCTAAATAAATCTCCCAAACCGTCCTGAAATTTGCCATGCAACATTCCCTGACAAGCGGACATTTTCTGGGTGGTTTCAACTATTTGAGGTTATGTTTCCTTTAAGTATAAATGACAAAATAGTCATTGTAGGAAGAATTTTATATCCAATCTCGGACAATAGGATGCCTTTCGATAATTGTGGCTTTTACCCTATATAATTAGATTATCTCAACGAAAATGGGTGTTTTTAAGGCTGATGTGAAGCATCGAATTAAGATCCAACCACAGAATTTAGTTATTTCGTTTTACTCAAGAAATACTAAAATTAATAATTTTTTAAGGAGTCTGTGGAACTCCTATTGAGATAATCTAATTATATAGGGTAAAAGCACCAATTATCGAAAGGCATCCTATTGTCCGAGATAAGATATGAAATTCTTCCCACGATGACTATTTTGTCATTTATACTTTATAACCTCAAATAGTTGAAACTAGTTAGCTTTCATCAATGCTTGGTGGTTTTGTATAGAAATATCAATACTTGATGAGTTTTTATTAGATATATCCATGTCCTTTAAAAAAATCCAAACATAACTTCCAATAGTTGAAACTAGTCAGCTTTAATTAATACTTGATGAGTTTTTTTCAGAAGTATTCATTACCGTTGAAAATTATGCGATAATTTTTGTACAGAAGTGTCCATTTCCGTTGAGAGAACCTAAACATGACCTCAAATTTTTGAAACTGGTTGACCTTCACCATTATCTGACAACATGTTTATAGAAATATCCATTCACACTGAGAAAACCTAAATATAACCTCAAATACGACATACTAGTTAGCATTTATCATTATATGACGATTTTTGTATTGAAATGTCCATTATCATTGAGAA
This sequence comes from Andricus quercusramuli, assembly GCA_932178445.1. NCBI lineage: Eukaryota > Metazoa > Arthropoda > Insecta > Hymenoptera > Cynipidae > Andricus > Andricus quercusramuli. Next base: position 195,337 of record CAKNXH010002292.1, read on the forward strand.
AATCTAAACATAACTTCAAGTATTTAAATTTAGTTGAGCTTCATCCATTTTTGATGATTTTTGTGCAAAAATAGCCATTCCCGTTGAGAAAATCCATACATAACCTCAAATATCTGAAATTAGTTGACCTTCATCATTACCTGATAATTTTTTCAAAGAAATATCCATTTTCGCTCAGAAAGCCTTAACGTAACCTCAAATACGACAAACTAGTTAGCACTTATCATATATTATCTGGCGATTTTTGTATTTGCCATTCCTCTTGATAAAACCCGAATACAACCTGCAATAGTTGAAATTAGTTGGCTTTTATTAATATTTCATGATTTTTGTTTAAAAATATTCATTTCCGTTGAGAAAACCCAAACATAACCTCATATATTTGAAATTAGTTGACCTTCATCTGTATTTGTTAATTTTTGGATGGAAATATCCAGTTCCGTTGAGAAAATCTAAACATAACCTCAAACATGACAAACTAGTTAGCATTTATTATTATCTGATGATTTTTGTATAGAAATTTCCATTTCCATTGAGAAAACCCAAACGTAACCTCAAATAATTGAAATTAGTTGACCTTCATCCATTCTTGATGATTTTTGTACAGAAATATCTATTTCTGTTGAGAAAACGTAAACATAACCTCAAATAAGACAACTAGTCAGCATTCGTCATTATTTGATGATTTTTGTACAGAAATATCCATTTCCGTTGAGAAAATCCAAACATGACCTCAAAAATATACGAAATTAGTTGACCTTCATCAATATTTAACGATTTTTTCATAGATATATCAATTTTCGTTGTGAAAACCCAAACATAACTTCAAATACGATAAAATAGTTAGCATTTATCATTATCTGATGATTTTTGTATAGAAATATTCATTTCTGTTGAGGACACCCAAACATAATCTGAAATAGTTCAAACTAGTTAGCATTTATCACGATCTGATGATTTTTGTATAGAAATATTCAGTTCCGTTGAGGAAACCCAAACAATACCTGAAATGTGGCCGACATATATATATATAGGAACATCAATACTTGATGCATTTTGTTCAGAAATATTAATTTCTGCTGTAAAATCGTTGTTATTTTCTTCAATATAAATTTCAATAATGGTTTCAATAATTTTTTCTTGAGTATGTTTTGCTTTTGCCATCGTACAAGGAAAATTTTCGCTGCGCCATCTATTCATCATTCTACAAAAAATCCCTTCGTTTATTATCGACTATCACCGTTTTTTAAAACCGCGAGCCACTCTTGCTATTCTTCATTGCATGTTTAAACTCATACGCTCTGAAATTATCGTTCCTCTGACAAAATTTTATTCTGCCAATTTCGAGTTCTGCGAATCGATACCCTACCCAAAATATGTAACCGCAGGAGCGAGCAGAGAGAACGAAGGTCGCCTCCAAGACTCCTCACGCCACTTCATGCCGTGGCAAGCGGTCATTGGCAGGCGAGTTGAGGCTCAAGGTCTACCTGGCTATTTCGGGGCCGGTCAAGGCCATATACACGGTAACAGAAAATCAGGGTATAAAAGGAAAGGTGACGAGTCCGGAAGAGTTTCAATACCAAAACTTTGTTCAGCGAGGAACTGTCAGAACCCTACTAAAAAAAAAGTCAGGAATCGTCAGAAAAAAAGTCAGGACTTCTGACCATTTCTGACCACTTTTGTTACGTTTCTCGACAGAAATCGTCAGGAAAAGTCAGAATTCGTGAGAAATGTTCAGAAATCGTCAGAGCTTAGGTTCGAAGGATAATCCTTTTATTAGGGGTCCAAGAATGGAATGTCATAAAACCTGATCCCTTTTATATTTCCCGGATTATTTATATTATTTATTTATGTTTATTTATGCATATTCTCTCTCTACTTATAATTAATTAATAATATTTATATATTGAATGACTCTGAAGGTGAATCTGAAAATTTTGTCCGTTTTGACGTATCTCTTTCTCTTTACAAGATACATTATATTTGATCTAATTTTAAATTTTTTAGAAAAATTTTTAGGTATCTGAAATCGTCAAAATCCGTAGATTCTGAATTTCTAACTTTTGAATCTGTATATGCAACATTGAAAAAAAAAATGATTTTCAATTTTTAATCCTTTTGGGTTGCCTACCTGCGGTCCTAGCCGATGAGCTACCTGCTGGGATGTGAATTAGCATATCTTCAGAAATCGTCAGATCGTCAGGAATGGTCAGGATGTTCAGGAATCGTCAGAACTTCTGATCATTCGTGACGATTCCTGACTATTTTTTAGTAGGGAGGAGATAGAAAAAACAAGAGAATATTATAGGAACAAGTTCAGGAGACAAAATAAATCAAATGTAAAAAGAACATCAGATGAGAATATTGGATGAATAGAAGGTACTATTATTTTTGGGACAATTTTTTTCCGATTTTAGACCATTTCCATGTGTTTTTCACGAAAAAGTACTTGCATTCAATGTGGTACGCAGGAGATTTTTAATTGTTTTAACCATGAGCAGCCTCTCCGATTGATCTTAAACTTGCACATATTTTTTCACATAATTTAAGGTATTTTTAGGCAAGAAACGCTGATTGTACCTCAAGAATTTGACATCCGAATAAAATCGTAAAAATTTTGAAAATTTTTTTCACCTTATTTTGGTCTAAAATGTCCCATAATTTTTTCGAAACATCCCTCGATTGGGACCCATAACATATTTTCCCCCTATTGAAATCGGTCTAGCCGTTTCCGAGAAAAAGATTTTTTTCGATTTTTCTATTAACCCCCATAACTCCCATAGAAACGTATGTATACCATTAAGCCATTTCCCTTTCGAGGTAGACGTGACACTACCCGATTCGAGTAGTGTTTCTAGGTGGATAGTTTCTTGTAGTAAATAACTACGAGTGTGGGCTCACCACACCCACGACGAGCCAACAGCATGCAGTATTCCCGAACGGTCACCCATCCAAGAACTAACTGCGCCCAACACTGCTTAACTTCAGTGATATAACGAGAACTGGGGTTTTCAGCGTGGTATGGCCGTTGGCCATAATCTTCCGAGGAATTTAACCTCATATTGGTACCAACTCAGGGTAAAAATATCGAACAGATTTGGCCGAGGACAGCTTATACGTTCTTATCCTGCTATGCCCAACTGTCAGCCTAGGGGCGGCAAATACCTCAATCTGCCACTGTGTTGGTAACAAAGTCCCAACTTCATATGGTCCTTATGTAGTTGTCTTTCTCATGTCTCAATATATAGTTAACAAAAAGTGTATTTTTCATTTGTTTTATACATTTTTTTGTATGAAACAAATGAATAATATACATCATTATGTCCACTATATATAAACTATATATGTGACGTACGCCGCAGAAAGGGGGCTTACTCTAAAAAGTGAGAATTTTCAAGGTCTCTCCACAATAGGACTTGATGAGTCGACGCAGCATCGACGCAAAGTCGATGCATCATCGACGAAATGCGCGCGCATCTGTTGCCATTTTCGAGAATTTTTCTGGCGCTTCACGTGATCCGTCGTTCCGATTTCCGATATTTAAAAACTAAAATGGCCGATAATGTTTTGATCAGTCTGTCATAACAGGTTGTCGGTCAAGATCGAGCATCTTGTGATCATTTAAAAATGCTCGAGTGTTTTGCAACCTTAATGATTGCCTTTCAGCGGATGTGTCTTCTCCAGCTACATGTGAAATATGTGGAAAATTTTAAAAGGAAAGAATCAAGTCGTCGTTGGTTCGTTGAAGGTGTATTGTCACGTTCTGGCTGCTGACTGTCAGCCAGCCAACATATTGAAATATCCATTCACACTTCCGGAGAATTCAATGAAATATAGTAATATTTTAGTTATCTTCCAGTGAGTTTCCGAATATAACAAAAATATTACTATATTTCACTGAATTATCCGGAGGTGTGAATGGATATTTCGATATGTTGGCTGGCTGACAGGCAGCAGACAGAGCGTGTAAATACACCTTAAACCGCACCTTACGAACGAAATGCGTGACATGTTTGGTGCGTATAATACAATTTTTTGTGTTACGCAAATTATGACGAAGAAGGGTTTGTTAAAATGGTGAGATTATCGGTGAAAAAATTCAAGAAATTGCACGAAATTGTGGCGACAAGACTTACTAGAACTAGTCTCAGACGGCCGCTATACACGCAGTTGCTTGAACGGCCCTTGCTTTGAAGTAAGTATACGGTATTTATAGTATTTCCAATGATTTTAAAAGATTTGACGGGAGTTTCATGGGTTTTCAAATGATTTTGAGAAATTTCTAGGAATCGGATTAGAAATTTTCTCCAGTTTCTTGTAAGAGATCTCGCGTTTTCTGTTTATTTTCTATTAAATCTCCTGATCTTATGGGCGTTTCCACGAAAAGTGCCATTTTTCTGTCACCGTGATATTATACGCAAACGAACACTAAAAACGCAAGTTGTATTGCATAAAAATTTACAGACAGACTTCCTGAAATAGAAACGAAAGCTTACAGTCATGACAGGAACCCTCCTAAGAAGATAAAACATATAATAGGTGGAAAAAATCCCAAAAGTATACCTGTGTAATATTTGTCACCAGCGACAAATTGAATGCTTTGCATGCTCGCAGCTTTTCCGCGCAATGTTTGAAAATTCTGAGAAAAATCATGCTAGTTCAGTGGAGTATAGGCTACTGAAATTTCATGGATTTAACATTCTGCTTCGATTTATAACTCAGCAAGAAAACCTCAAAGTCGTGTCACGGCTTTTACAATTCAAATGTCCGGTCCAAGGTCTGTCGTTGTGGAAAGTACGCGCAACTACCCAGGCCAAAAATCTTTCGATTTTTTATTAGATTTTGGTGGCCAGTAGACGCCATATGAAGGAAAAAATGTGCTTCTAAAATTATCGAAGCATCATACATTCAAATAACGAAAATTTTGAATTTGGCGAAAAAATGTCCACTCCATCATCGTACTTTACTCCAAGAATACTTGAAGCACACTCGTCTATGCTAACGGAAATTAAGCAGTATGTTGGGGTGAAGAAGTTTACCACGGATAAAGTTAATATCGCAGTGCGCGCAAAAGTTATGCCCAATTTAAGGCTAAAATGTCCACTCCAAAATTTCAGCGAAAATGTCCACTCCAGCGCCGCAGCAGCTGTGAAAATCGCGCGCATCAAGATAGGATCAAAGTTTTTGCTGACTTTGCTGTATTTCGGTGGCCAAAAAACGTCCCCGCAAGGAAAATTATGTGCCTAAAAAATCACGTGTATTTCGTGAAAATCAAAGTCAAAATTTGTGTAAAAATCGATTTTCTTCAAAAGTTACACATCAACAAAAAAATGTTGTTTTACAAAAAAGTTCCATTTTATTGAAAGGAATAACTTTTGTCTGAAATTTTTTTCCAAGAATTCAGAATGTTTTGCAATATTGCAAAAAATTGTCAAATATTGGAAAAATATTACTTGTTTGCATCGAATTACTCGTCTGAAAAAAAATTTTGGATAGAAAGGTTTTTCTATTCAAAACGCCCAAAGTTTTTCACAAACTAACATCATATGAGTTGAAATGAAATATAAAAATTAATTTTATATCAAATTTTTGGCAAGTAAATCTGACATTATTATAATAAGTTAACCCTTTTCTAACAAATTGAATTGTGAAGAGCTGAAAAAAATAAATTTTAATTTTTCTTGAAAGTATTATATTAAAAATAGTTTTTTAATAATGAAAAAATATATTTTATACAATTTTTAACCAACTTTCAATACGAAAATTGAATGAAACGTTAAACATCATTTCATTTGCTTACTTTATTGAAAGTAAATTTTTCGTGATACATCTTAATATAATTTTAAATACATTTTATGTGAGTGATATCAGAGATTTATGATTTATCCATTTATAATATTCATTTATTCATCATATTATGTGGTATAATTTTGCATATTCAATAATATTTAGAGAATGAGGATTCCTTTGGGTTTGAAATTTCCCGCCTTGAGGGAAATTTCCCTTCATACCCCCATGGTAGACACTGTCTACTTAGATCCGTCAAAAAGACTTAAAAAAAATCCCCCCCTCCCCAGGAGGCAGGGGGGTGGTTTTTTTCGCGAATCGAAAACATTTTTCGAATAAAAATTACGTATTTCATAAAGAAGAGCTTCTTGGGGGGTGGGGCGGAGTAATTTTTTTCAAAGTCGCTTTTCTTCCTCGAAAATCAAAAGTTTTTATTGCGGATATTTTTGTCATAGGATGCGTATTTTTTGAGATATTTCAATGTTTCAAGTTTAAAAAAAAACACCCAGTATATTTTAAATCAAGAAAATGGTAATTCACACACTAGTGGAAAGTATCCTGAGCATTAAAAAAGAAGAAACAACCCTCTTTCACCTTCCATTCATAAAGTATCATTCATTAAATTGATTTTATGGATTTATTAATTTCAATATTTTGTGAAAACTGCGCGCATGCGTGAAGACATTGACCAAGCTGAAAAATGCGTTTCTATATGTATATAGAATGTACGAAAAAAGTTTGAAATGTGTGCCTTAAGATTTGTTTTTGACTTTTTTTTTTGAGAAAAAATGACACTTTATCTCGAAAGATTTATATAAGTTCAGCCTTTCTATAGGCCAAAAGCTTCTTTTACTAAATCTCAAGTAACTAAAATAATTTTTTGAACTTTTTCAAACTATCGTAATATGTTTTTGAGCATGAACTGCACAAGACTCAAAATTTATTTAAAAAAAAGATTTTTTCAATTAAAATGACTGGACCCTGAATTAAATGTGTATTGAAAAATTCCTAATTCTCAGCGTATTACAAAAATATAGTTAATTTAAATTTTTTCCGTAATCTACTTAATATGCCCAATTTAAAAAAAATTTCTTTTACGAAATTGAAAATATGTCTGGTATTCAATAAATGTACAATATGTTTACCAGCAGGAAATATAAAACAAGTCGACGGATGTGAAGGTATCGTGACATATATTCATAAAAAACTAAACAAAAAACAAACAAAAAAATCAATATATTTTCTCGTCAGTTATGAACTTTTGTTGATTATATTAATTTATGCACATTTTTTTAAATGCTTTACTTATAATTTCAATCGACGAAAATAAGAGATTTTTTTTTATTCAAAGGTCATTCATTTTCGGATAATCTGAAATATTTTCTTAAGGCTCATATAGAGGGTAATGTAACATAGAAAACTCACCTGAAAAAATCAATTCCAAATGCTAGCGCAACGAATGATTTTCGGGGGACCACCTTTTTTCTCTTGGAAGCTCAAATCCATGTTTGAGCCCGCGTGAAAAAAGTTTGCATGGCTCACGCATGGCAATAAACTTGGAAATATCTGGCTAAAGCATGGGTCATGCATGGCAATACACTTGGAAATATCTGGCTAAAGCATGGGTCACGGCTGAATGGTAGCATGGCTAAAGCTTTGCTCGAGTCCGTCTTCCATGCTTAGGACACGCAGAACACAAATGAATATTTTGAAGAAGATGTAAGTTTGCCAATAATCGACAA
>CAKNXH010002292.1:207865-258563 GCA_932178445.1 Andricus quercusramuli
TTGTCGATTATTGGCAAACTTACATCTTCTTCAAAATATTCATTTGTCTTTAGTGTGTCCTAAGCATGGAAGACGGACACGAGCCGTGACCCATGCTTTAACCAGATATTTACAAGTGTATTGCCATGCATGACCCATGCTTTAGCCAGATATTTCCAAGTTTATTGCCATGCGTGAGCCATGCAAACTTTTTTCACGCGGGAGGCGGAAAGTCCCTGCGGATTGTCAGCATTTGCGATAACTATGTTAAATTTCTCAAATATTTATTTTCCAAAGCAGCAGAAAAGAGAATAAGCAACTGGCGCGATATTCAAAATAGAACAATTATTGCAACAGACAAAACCGTGATCATTTTTATAAAGTTTAATAAATGATTAAAAACCATGATAAATGTATCTTATGAACAATATATTTTTTTAAAAAAACTAAAAGAAGAAAAAATACATTGAAAGTAAAATAATGACTAAAAAAAAAGCAGAAATAAACTCCTATGCCTGTCGGAAAAATTCTTCTACCTTGGATATCGCGCAAGTTCTGTTTATTTGTCTTCTACTGCTTTGGAGATGCAATATTTAAGGAATTTAACCTATTTATCGCAAGTGTTGGCGATCTGCAGAGACTTGCCGCCTCAAATATGGATTTGAGCTTCCAAGAGGAAAAAAAATTGCCCCCCAATAATCATTCGTTGCGCTATCATTTGGAATTGATTTTTTCAGGTGAGTTTTCTATGTTACATTACACCCTACATGAGCCTTAAAGTTTTAATTTGCAAATATAAAAAATATTGAATATTAAATATTTATTAAAAGTCAATGAAAGTTATTTTTTAAAGTTACAATTTCACAAAAGTTAATTCAGAAGTCATCATTATTTAAGATATATTGAGGTTTTTGACTAGAAAAAAATCAAATCGTGAATTATAATCAAAAATTTCAATCGGATTTTTATCTGTTCGATTATTTTTGCAGACTCTGAAATGCTATTTCTTTAGATTTCCAAATGGCTTATTATTTATAAAATTTAGAATTCATGTATTAATTAAGGGATATTGTGTTGAAATCTATGTATAACAGGGGGATGGCACTGACGAAAAACATCACAGTAAACTTACACAGTAAAGTTCAGCAGTTAAGAAAAGTGAGAAAGATTTCGATTCCAAAGAGATACAGTAGTGTCTAATTGCATTAACAGTAAGATATTTTAACGCAATAACATTTTCAAAAATGCATGCATTTTTACTGATCACTATTAATTTTCGCAGATTTTTCAACTATACGCAAAAATAAAAGGGGTGAAAGATTGTTCTCCAAAGATATCTTGATCACCGCAAAACGCCTTTTTTTTAGAATTCTGGGAGATGGACTATAACTCGCTCATTTACAGATATTCTATGAGGAAAAAATTACTGTGACTTCTCGAAATATATAGTATTCGAATGCCACAACATTTTTTCCAATGTAAATAAACCTGTCTTTGAAAAAAATACTAAAAATTGCCTTTTTTTGGGTGCCAGCAGGGCCGTGACACTCTGAAATGAAAGTGACGGAAATGTTGAGTACGGCCGAGGGTGGCGCTGGCTGTACTTTCAGGCCGAAAATGATTCAAATGCATGGGGAAAGTGTCAAAAATGTGACATTTTGTGCTTCTTATATTATAAAAACGGACTTTTTACATTGTTTTTTTGCTTGAGAATTAAGATTAGACTTAAATGTTATCAAATTTTTTTTGTGATGAACGAGAATAACTGGGTATAAGTGCGTTATTTTTGAGTGCAATTCTGGTTACGCGAATTGCTCCGAAAAAGTTCAAGTTTATACCCTACCAAATGACAAGAAAATAATAAAGATCTGGCAAAGAGCTACTTTATTGAAAACAATTTATTGACGTTGCTATACAAAAATTTGAAAATAATCTAAAGTCGGTACAATTGTTTTTAAAGATCGCAATCTTTTTTGTGCACTTCGAAAATAATTGACAAAAAAGTGTTGTACTATATAAGAAAAAATATCGAAAATATGCAATTAAACCTTTTTTTTAATCGCAAGTTATTGGTAACATGAATTTCACTTAATATTAATATAATAATTTAATCAAGTTCTTATCAAAAAGTTTGAACACATTTTCGATTTATTACAATTGTTTTCAAAGTTCGCAATCTGTCTTGTTCATACTTTAAAAATAATTGACAAGAAAATGTTGCATTATAAGAAAAATTTAAAATTTCAACGAGATATTGAGTAAAAAATATGCAATTAAACTGCTTTTTCTGTTGTAAAAAACGCAAATTATTGGTAACATCAATTTTCAATTAATATTAATAAGACAATTTATTAAAGTTGTTATCAAAAAATTTGAAAAAACTGTTTTTAAAGATCGCAATCTCTTTTGTTCACTTTGAGAATAATTGACAAAAAAGCGTTGCACTATAAGAAAAATGTCTATTTTCAACGAGATATAGCGTAAAATTTTTATCGAAAATACGCAATTAAACATTTAAAAAAAAAACGCAAATTATTGGTAACATGAATGGAAATCAATGAAATTGAAGGTATTTTTTATCGCAATTAGAATTAAATTTAATTATTAATTCAAGGGTTGCAGTACATAAATAGATGACCAGCAAAAATTATAATTTTCCAGGAGAGAAACATAAAATTCTGTAAAATCGAAATCACCATTTAAAGATAAAACAAAAGCTTATTCCGGAGGAGATAAAAACTGCAATTTTCATTTCTAACAAAAAATAAAAACTCACTCCCGAGATATTGAGTTGCTAAATTGGGAGAAAATTATTTCAGTTAGAAAAAGTTAACCAATTACGAGAAAATCATTTAAGAATTTGGAGGTTCAAATTCCACGGGGGTTGAAAAATATTTCTGGATTGCGACAAAAAATCTGTTCTTTAATTTTAAAAAAATCATAAAAACTTGCTCCTGAGATATAGCGAGGCTGAATAAGAATAAAAAAGTTTTGATCCGACAAATTATTATTTTCCGGGAAAATAAAAATTTAGTGTGACGGTATTGCCCTGTAACAGACGATTTTTCGCTGGAAAGTCTAAAAAAATATAAATCGTTAGAAATATTCGACATATTTGTAACCATACATATTTCTTATTATTGTAATTAATTTTTATAAACGTCCTACAACGTAACAAAATAATTATTTTCTAGCTTCAAGAAAAATATATCAATTTTTATAATTCAGTTCAATTAAGCGTTAATTTCAAATTTCAATAATCATTATAAATCTAAATAAAAATAAAATTCAATTGAAATTTGCTATATTCACAGTTTACCATATTTATATATGCCAATGCTGAAAATTTAATGTTTACTTTGTAGAATTATTATTGATACTCTGTGAAAAGTGTATTCGTATTTAATCATCAAAATAATGTTTTCTTCACTTTTCATTAGTACTTATTAATTTATTGGATATTTAATATGCTACAAAATATTTTGCAGAGATAAATATATGCAAAAAACGTATTTTAACAATTAAAATAAATTAAATTTGTATTTTCCCCATGCATTTGAATAATTGTCGGCCTAAAAGTACAGCCAGCGCCGCCACTCGGTCGTCTTCAAATCTCATGACACATTTATTCTACAGGCCTTTATAGAAGAGCTATCCCCCTGGGTGCCAGAAACTTGACTAACCCCTCAAATTCGCCCGAATTCTGCTCTCTGATTCGCTGAAACGATTTGGGCCAAAGCGAATAGAATGCGTGTCAATTCGCCTTAATTCGTGGTCGAGGTCATTTCGAAAAAAAAAAAAAAAAAATTGCATGCCTCGAGACTCGAACCAGCGATCTCAAGTGTATAAAGTCCAGAGGGCGACCACTGAGCTACGGGACTCATTGATATTTATTTGCAACGTATCCTTTATGCCGAGCGCGTCGGTTATAGCTTACGAATTAAATTGAATAGGCCAGCCTTTAACTGTATTCGCGCTGGCGAATTCTGCCGAATTAGGGCTTTACTTGATATATCGCGAATTAAAATGAATTGGCGGACACTGAAAATAATTCGTGCTGACGCATTCAAATGAATTAGACCTCCTAAAAATTTTTCGCTGAATTCGGGCGAATAGGATAGTTGAAGACTTTATTACTTTACACGAAGTTAAACGAATTCATCACCATCTCCAATTCGAGATCGTCGCAAAGCAAGATTCACGGGGGCTCCTGGCGAATTCTTCTCAATTCGTCCCAATTAGTTTTTTTTTTATTGGGATGTCCAATTTTTTTCCTTCCACCGACCCTTGTGCATCAAACCTGAGGCCTGATGCCACTGACAAAAATTTTGACAGAGAATTAAAAAGAAAAATTAAAAAATCGGCCCGACAGATTTTTTGAGAATTTAATGCTGAATGTTTTGAAAAAAAAATTGAAAATCGATGAAGAATTGTGACCAAGAGGTTATTTTGAATATCGTGTTTTCATTTAGCCCCACTGTGCACCGTGAGCTTCTCAACGTTCGCCTCTACTCTCGGCGGTACTCGGAGTCAGTATCGTTCTTACACAAAAGTTCGGGTATTTTATACGGAAAATTACTTGGCGATTTATACGTGGGGCATAATTTCTGAAGTGTACCCACCTCAAAAATGAAAGTCGTCCGATCGGGCTAAAAATTGGCCCAATTGTAGTCCTATCAGATAGTACTCCTCACACCAAAAATTAATTTATTTTGATGATTATTCATCAAAGTGGAGGGGGTACAATTCACGGGGTTTTCAAGCAAAGCCTTACTTTCAAACGTTTGTAACTTTTGTCCTGTTGCCTGAAACAAAATTTTACATTGAATATTTTCGATAGATTTTTTCACAAGCTTTCTGGAGGTGATAATTATTTTCAAAAAAAGTCAAAATTTGACCAAATTTTTGAAAATCAAAAATAAATTTGACTTTTTTTCAAATTTCGGCACCTTTTTTTTCTTAAAAATAGTTTTAAAAGAAAGCTGAGATTTTTTCCTATGAGACCTCTAATTTTCAGTGTGGCAAATTAATTCGTCTTTGAGTAATAGAACGATACGTAAACAAGATGCCGTGATAGGGTGAGTAGCGCGCTATTTCCCCTAGTGCGCTCAAGCCGAGAATCTTTGTGCAACGCTTAGGAGCCACTTTTTAAAGTTAAGTAATATTATATGGTAATATTATGTGTCTTCCTGTTCGATTTTTTGGCGATAGTTTCAACAGTTGTTTTCTTTGCAGGCCTCTTTTGCGGTTTCTGTTTTTTGCCATTCGAGAGGATGTCGTATTTCTCAGAGGAAGAAAACTTCTTGAGTTGAAGTTTTCCATCTTGAGTGAGAATGAAAGCGTGGTACTGTAATGTACCTGGTATCGTGACAGCTTTGTCAAATCTGGCTTTCAGTAACTCGGTGGCTAAGGCATGATTTTCTTTGCTGCTGAAAAAAATTTCGGTTTCCTTACAGTTACTCTTTGCCCACTGAATCAAAGCATGGGGAGTGAGCATGTGATGTTTCGGAGAACATTGTAAGCTTGATTGTGCGGCTTGTCTCTTTATATTCGCTCCAATACCATAACATGCACCCTTACCATGAGATGTACCATGGAAGTGCCATTCAGCTTGGATACCAAAATCTTCTTCATGGGCTTGGAGATTAACAAAGCTACTCTTATTTTTAAAATGTTGTGCACCATCAGTGAAATAGTAGATTTTCTTTGGCCTGAAATGAGTTTTCAAATAATCTACTATTATCTTTTGATACTCGTGAACAGCTACCGTGTCATGAGCTAATTTATCAGATATGATTGCGATACTTACGTCCTTGTGCTCTCCATCTTTTTTATAATAAATCACGACAGTGAATATTGTAGCTTGGTCGTTATTCCAGTGGAATGATTGCGCTGCATTCTGAATTATGAAGGCGTAATTCTCAGCGAAATCGAAGCAAATCCAGAAATCCCCAGGCAATAAATTTTCCTTCAGGTTTTTGAAAAAAGATGATTGCTCCTTTAAAATGAAGTGATGAGTTTTTAATTTCAACAGCCTTTCACAGAAATCGTCTACGAATTCATCAGTATCCATTACCAGAGTCTTTAGAGTACATCTGTCGGTCTGTAGCCAAATTTCAAACCTCACTTCATTAATACAATGTTCATCAAAAGCTTTTGTGATACTATCTTTCAAGTTTGCAGTACCTGGACAGTTTTCACACTCTCCTAAATGGCAGGAACTTGGAGAGTCAGGACATACAATAGCATCCAGGCAGTCGTGATAATTTGTGAGCACCATGTCAGTATCCTCTGTTAAATGTGGAATAATTATTTCATTCAACATCAACTTGACATTCTCATGATGCACGCAAACGCACACATTATGTGTGCCACTACTTCCTTCTAGAACACTTATTGTACCTGCATTCTCACTTATAATTTATAAAGCATATTCCCAATCAATTTTACACTGATCGTAATGCAGGCCTTGTTAATTCATCCTGGCAATGCAGAGAGCAGTTATTCTAGTAGCATATAATATTACTCAAGTTGAAAAACTGGCACTAAAGCGTTGCACAAAGATCCTCGGCGTGAGCGCACTAGGGGAAATCGCGCGCCACTCACCCTATCATGGCATCTTGTTTACGTATCGTTCTATTACTCAAAGACGAATTAATTTGCCACTCTGAAAATTGGAGGTCTCATAGGAAAAAATCTCAGCTTTCTTTCAAAACTATTTGGAAGGAAAAGAAGTGCCGAAATTTGAAAAAAGTCAAATTTATTTTTGATTTTCAAAAATTCGGGTCAAATTTTGACTTTTTTGGAAAATCGTTATCACCACCAGAAAGTTTGTGGAAAAATGTATCGAAAATATTTGAGGTGAAATTTTGCTTCATTCAACAGGACAAAAGTTACAAACGTTTGAAAGTAAGGCTTTGCTTGAAACCCCCATAAATTGTACCCCCTCCACTTTGATAAATAATCATCACAATAAATTAATTTTTGGTGTGAGAAGTACTACCTAATAGGACTACAATTAGGCCAATTTTTAGCCCGATCGGACAACTTTCATTTTTGAGGTGGGTACACTTCAGAAATTATGCCCCACGCATGGATGAGTATTTCTTTCAAAAGGTGCGTATATTTTTCAAGAAAAAATTGATGAGCAATCTTCCAAAAATTTTTCAATTTTTTATTTATGACAAGCAGATGATGTTGAAAGTCATTTTTCAGTATAAAAGTTAAACTTACCCTAGGCGACTACAGAGTGAAATTATTTTACATTATTAGTTACTCCAAGTTTTTTTTACACGTAATATATTACGATTTTTTTTTCATCATCCCCGATGACATTGTATTCAGGAGTAACATTTGAAAAACTTTGATGATTTATCAAAGATCGGGATGTACTAAAAAGTTTTCCCTGTAGTCTAGGTGTCTGGAATACATCATCCCCGACGAAATCATATTCCGAAGTAGGATTTAAAGAACTTTGATGATTAATCAAAAATCGAGAGGTACAAGGAAGTTTTTCTCGTAGCCTAGGTGCCTATAATATATCTTCCCCGAGGAAATTATATTCAGACGTAAAATTTAAAGAACTTTGATGATTTCTTGAAAATCGAGACGTGCTAAAAAGTTTTCCTTGTAGTCTGGGTGTTCCTGGTAGTTCAGATGCCTAAAGTACATCCTTCCAGGGAAAATTGTAGAGAAAAGTGTATATTAGGGAAGTAAGATGTTTTCTTGAAGATCGTGAAGTACTAAGAAGTTATCCTAAATTGAAACCATGGAAGAAGTTCATTCGCCGCGGCCGGCAGGAATTACTCTCCAACCCCCTGGGTCCCTATCATTCTAGACAAATTGCGTGCTAATACACACAAAAAATGTTCCGAATAAAATGACTTGCTTTTTAATTGCAAAACTAATTTACTTTTAGGAATAGTACATGTATTTTTCAATGCATTATTTTTTTAAAGCATTAATTAATTTTTTTACAAGTGCAGCACTGGGATCTCATTTCCACACCACCCATTAGGTAGGATTTTTGATGCGATTTTTTATTGTGGTTCCCCCTTGGGCCTACTCCACTTGTTTTTTGTTCAAAATATTCCTCAAAATCAACGTCTTCAATTATATCTTCCTCTTCATCAAGGATATCTTCTTATGCATCTGGACTACCTTAACCTTGGCATTTAAGGCACATGACTGAACATCCTTAAACAGCTTTCCGCAGTCCGTTTTACAGGACTAAACAATTAAATCCAGAAGGCTTCTGGGAGCTGGTGGTTCAGTTCTTTAAATTGTTGATAAGCTGTTACCATGTCCTTACCGTCTCTTTCTTAGTTACGTTTTTTATGTTCCAATCCGCGATGTCATAAATATAGTTGAAAAAGGAATTTATGTCTATATCGGATTTCCATGATTTAACAGCCGTGACATTCTTGTAGCTTGAACAGAAACCCAAAGCTGCAACTGCATTTACAATTGCTTTTCACGCAGTTTTTCTAAATAGAAATACCGCCACAGAATTGAATACGCATGAAAGTAATGAGCGAGGTCTTTTCGCTGCAGTTATTGTACGGCCGATAACTATAGGCTTTTTTTTGGGTATTCACCCTCTATAATAACTAGATAGATAAACGTTAATGTTTCGTCCGTAACTGTAACCTGTAACTGTGTTATACTCCAAATAGTACAACTTGCGAAATAAAAATCAAAAAACGACTCAAATATTTGACGGAATAGCAGTGTTGTAGCATGACGTCACGGTCACGCTAGGGGTAGGTGGAAACGTCAGGAAGGTTAGTAAAAGTACGTTACAAAGGTCAAAATAGTAATATTTTTTTTAGTGTAGAATGCATTTGCGGAATTCTATTTAATCTTTTTATCGGTTATTTCGTAACACTGAAAGGTCTTCAATCGACAATAGAATGAAACATGACATAGAAAATAGGTTTTACACTTGACAAACTCAATTCATACCAACGATGGCTTTCCGCTCTTCTGACCTCTTTTTAATTGGTCAGCCATTTAGTCGGACGAGATCGTACAGTATAATGACAATTTGTCATTGTCGGCTTTACTCGAGACTACAGAAATTTTAGTTACGTATCCGCGTATCTTAAACCAAAATTCATCGAAGAAATTTAGGAGATTATTGGGAATTCATTAGAACAAGGATAACAGGAAACCGTGAAATTAATTAACCATACCTAGGACTGAGGAAATAATTCCTTAAATTATATTTAAAAAAACGTGTGGATCTATTATAGCGGACAGAACTGTTCCTGGCTCATGGACATGAGAAAGGGTTTAGGTATTTGAAATACAGCATTTGGTCGTTACACTCGCTGGCCTGAACCATCGCAGGCGAACTCCATGGCATTAAGCCTTGGCGCATGATTTCATAAACTTTGTCATAGATCTGCAAAAGAATCATAGTATGGTGTGCAGTAATAATTTTGAGGTATCATTTCGTGTTTGTAATCATAATTGTATAATGTAAAAGCTTTCAGTTAAATTTATAGACATTGATCAAATAAATCTTCAAGTGGTGGTTGGTAGGTTTTTTAACGAACAAAATTCTTTCTTCAATTTAGAGCTAAGTTTCGACGGAATAATAGAAAAAATTACGTGCATATATTTTATTCTTAAGCAAAATAGAGTAAAATTCTGATACATTACAAGCAAGGCCAACAAAATTAACATGTACCGAAATTATACAAAATATTAAATTAATTAAATTAGTTTGTAGTCGAACAGAATGGGCTTCGATGGAACTCGACCCAACATGAAAAATATCGTTGAAGCTTTTTCCGAAGAAACTTAATTTTTTTAGTTTTTTGGTGCTTGGGGGAGAGGTATTAGGTATAATTTTATGGAAATAACACTGAGGTGATAAATGATTGGCATACAGACTTTATTTTTGCATATAAAAAAGGCTCTATATGTTATACATCATGCGATAACCAAATATCTTTAAAATGTCTAAAAAAATAATCTATTTCTGCCGAAACTTACTTTTTTTCATATCTAACTGAAAAATTTCTCATTTAATAAGTTCAAAAAACATTTACGCCTATAAGTTCCATAAATGAAGGTATTATTCAGGAGGCCATAACTATAGTCCTATTAGAGCTGGATCATTGTATTTTTTCAATACATTTTCATGAAATTCAGTCTACTATAATCCAGTTCAAACAATTTTCAACTGCAATGCATACAATTTGAGTTATTTTGGAAAAACTAAAATGAAATACTTTTTTTGGTCACATTTTTTTATAAAAAATAAGTTTTTACAACAATATTCCCTCAAATATTTGAAATGTAAGGTTCGATTTTTTGTCAGGAAACCCGAAAGGGAGAAAATTGAAAAAACTTCATTGTTAACTTTTTTGACCTATTCTTTAACATTTTAAAGGAATTTGTTGCAAGATAACTGACACATATATCCCCTTTTTGAGTACCAAAATAAAGAGCTTATCATTTATCAATTCAGTTTTTTTTTCCAGAGAAAAATTGAGTCTTTAAAAAAAATGACTTCAATGTTTTTTTTTATTTTTGTCTCCAAATGATCATGAGGTTTCACAGTAGCTCACCTTTTCGGGCTGAATTTCATCGAAGCCCACTGTCAGAAAGTTGAAGCATCAAATTCCAAGGGAATTATAAAAAACGCTCCCAACAATGACGAAGTTCTTTTTCAATTTAAAAATTAACTGATTGCATTATGTGCCCGCATTTAGTCACATGTTTTTGTTACACAGATGCAACCAAATGAAGGAAAGCACTACATGAAGACATGAAAATCACAATTGTATAAACACCCCTTTTTTGTAAGTCCTGTTTCTGACAATAATTTCAAGTAATTTGTAACCCTGTTTATCGATATATATATATATATAATTTAAAAAAAAGTTAAACAACCACCGCAGGGTACCACTAAGAGCAACTGCCATCTAAAAAGAAAATGCAAATAGCCCCCAGTAGAACCGCGATAAAATACACCTATGGCCACGTCTCACATCCGTGAGATGGGTGGTCACAGGGAACGACGAAATCACAACGACAGGCCGGCGAAACCCTCGTGTGTCTTGAGGACACGAAGCGACCCAAGGATGACAGCTTTCTGCATCCATCTCGCAAGTGCCTTGGCATATTTTTGGCACGCGGGTATGGCTTTAAGGTTACGAACCAGTGATAATTTAGCACCTCCGAGAGCACCTATCACAAGGACAATTACTCCTACCGAATATTTTGGGTACAGTCGTTGCAGCTCTCTTTTAAGGTTTCGATACCTCTCCTCGTTTTCTTTCTCCTTTGCAGTGATGTTGTATTCGGACGGAGCCGAGAATTCGATCACGAGTATCGTTCGTTTCTCGAAGTCTTTGAGAACAATGTCAGGCCTCGAGTGCGCGACGGAGACTGCTGCCCGAAAATCGTAGTTCCAGAAAATCTGGCACTTCTCGTTTCGGACAATTGACTCTATATCCCTTGGAGCGTTCGGCAGGGCAGGGTCGCGACCAACACCGTAAGAGTGACAAAGGTGGCAATAAAGTACTCTTAGGGCCGCATTATGTCTATAGATATACGTTGTTCCTGCGTGGGTCGGACACCCCGATAGTATGTGTTCTAGGTACTCAGCGTGTGCCTGACACGCTCTGCACTTATCACTGGGAACTTCTTGACATAAAATGCGGGCGCGGTATGCTAACGTGGAGATTACACCGTCCTGCAGGATGGCATGCGAAAATAAAGCCCTCTGTACCTGAATTGAGCCCTGATGATTTGAGGAAAGCAAAAGTTTGCTCCTTTGACAAGGACTGTTTTTCTACATTTCTGTGAGAGTTTCCGTGCATATGCTTGTCGAGTAGCTCTTGGTGAAATTTTCTAACCTCTGCTTTCTTTACTACGGCTTTTAGACGTGAAGCATCTAGATGGAGTAATGCACTTTCCTCACTTCTGATGTTGAAATTCTGGCCAAGGGTCTCGGTAGCTTGCTCCGCGGCTTTGTAAAGGAACGCTCCTTCGCCAATCATCTGGTGGTTTCTGACCATCTTTAGGAGAGGATCTCTGCCATTCGCAACGATGTAAGCTGTACTTAAAACAATTCGGTTATGAAGACATTGGAGATTCAGAAGTCCGCGTCCGCCTTGACGGCGTGAAATGTATAATCGCGGAACTGACGAATTTATATGCAAGCTTTTATGCATATGCATGATCTTACGCGTGGTGACATCAAGGGCCTTAAGCTCGTTCTTCGTCCATTGAACCACCGCAAACGAGTAGAGTAGAACCGGGACGGCAAGTATGTTAGTCGCAGATACCTTGTTCAACGCCGACAGATTGGAAGATCAAATCTGTCGAAGAAGATGCTTGTATCTGCTTCGGAGAGACTCCTTCACTGATGTTACGTCCTGAATGCGGCTTTGAGGCACGGCCAGGTATGTATAGGTCTCTCCAGTGTTAAGATTAAGATATAACACTTATATCCACAAGCTCAGGGTCCTTGGGAACGCCAGTAATCTTTCCTTTCTTCAAATGAATTTTGGCACACTTGTCCAAACCAAAGTCCATCCCAATCTCTCCTGTGTAGTTCTTGACGATATTTACAGGAGTTTGAAGTTTGCTTTTACCAGCGGCATAGATCTTCAGGTCATCCATATAAAATACATGAGTGACCTTATGCTCACGCTGATTAGTGTCGCCACAGAGGTATCCAGGAGAATTTCGTAGTGCGAGAGATAGAGGCAGAATTTTGATGCAAAAAAGCAGAGGGCTCATACTTTCCCCTTGAAAGACGCCCCTCTGGAAGGTGACCTTGTTCGTCGTCAGACGATGATTCCTAGATGAGATGGTAAATCTAGTTTTCCAAAGAAGCATCAATCTCTCTATGCATCTCACTGTGTGTGGATGTACCTTCAAACTTTCTAACAGACAGATGATAAGTCTATGAGAGGTTGAATCGAAAGCTTTCCGGTAGTCAATCCAGGCCATTGACAGGACGCGTTGATGGGCGGCAGCGTCTTTACAGACACACAGCAGAAATTACATATAGACTTCATGTTTTTTTATTGAAATATAAACAAACACTTTTTGTTGGGAATTTATATTTTTAGGTTGAAAATTCAATTATTATGTTCAAAATTTGATCATTTTGTTGAAAATTCAAGTTTTTTGTTAAAAAGCCATCTTTTATAGTAGAAAAGACATTTTTTGTTTGGAATGAATTAATAAATTTGAAATTTCTAAAGGACCCCGCACACATCTATGGAGAATATGGTCTTGGTCAAATTGGCTGAAATTGTGGTATAATGTAATTTATAATTTAAGGCACCAAATGGCACTTTTCACGGACGCGAGAGGAGTTGCACGGACCCTCGTGGACTGTTTGGCACCACGCTCAGGGATCATGCCGAACTCTCTGTCCCTTGGTGATCTTGTAGTTTGGGACCTTCTGGTCGATAATATCCGTGTCTGCATGTCGAGAAAAGGACACTTTTTCGTGGGTGTTGAACCAAAGTTAACGTCTCATGCACACTCGAGGAGTTCCACGGATCCTCGCACTGTAAAAACTAGGATTCGATTTAGAACATAATTCGGTATTAAAACAGTTTACACAACAAAACAATCCCACTTCAGTTTGATCCGCCAATCTAATAAAATAAGGTCGATTTGTGGATTGAAATAGGCTCGAAATGAGAATCACCTGTCAATCACTAAATCTGATAAAACAAATTCTAATCTGTCAAGTTTAGAAACCAATGTAACCCCGAAATGACATGTCAATGTCGTGCGCGCTCCGTCTGTTAGATCTTTTTGACTTTTAAATTCACTTAGTAGTGAAATTTTCTATCCATGTCAACTTGATGCTACGCTGGTTTCTAAGATCCTGATACGGACTAGTTTAAAAAAAAATTTTGAAATTATTTTAATTCCAAAATATAATCAGGATTATCGTTTGGAGACTATAATTGACACATAATCAGGATACGTTTAAAAATGGTATAACCCTCAAAGCAAATTACTTTTAAATCCAATACAAGCAATTTTAAGCAGTAGGAATAATTCAAGACAGCAAATTCACCTAAATATGAACTCCTGAATATTTTGAGTCCTTCGGAAGGATTTGCTTCAAGACAACGGAATTCTAAATTGTTGAAGCAAGTTTGAGCGCGCCTAGGGCGCGCGACTGTTGGTTCTCGCGCTTCGCGCTCGATAACGTATTTACCTCGCGATACGCGCTCGGTCTTTATATTTCCCACACATTAGTGCACAGACCTTTTGAAATTAAAGGTCAAAGCGTGAACAACTGTAATTTCATCGTTGTGAATTCTCTTTTGTTGAAGCTCCTTCGGCTTTAACGAACTTATTCTTATCACGTATCTCGTGCTTCGCACTCGATTTTGTCCAAAATGTGAGCTTTTCTACATTATGTTTAATACTATTGTATCTAATGCACATTATATTTATTTCTGTACCTCGATCTGGTACTATGAAGAGGGTTCTCAAAGTACCTACGGCCTTGACGATTACATTCTCATTGCGATACTCTTTCTTCGCTCAGCAGCTGTAGGTTATACAGACGATTGCTTTTGAGAAATAAAACCATGTGAAGACTAGTGAAAATTCTGATTAAAATTTTTTAATCTACCAGAAAGTTTATTTTTCTACTTTTTGAAAGTTTTCAAAATTTTGAAAAGTATATAACTTTTCTAATTTCCATCGAAATCAAAAATTTCATTAAGATAATTTGCAAGTCTTTCACCCATCTTCGAGACGTATGAGTGTGACGGTTCAACACTAATTTTTACGAATTTTTAATTTCATCTATTTTTTGTTTTTTGTAAGAGTGAAGTTTGGAACAATTGAAACAATGCACCCTCTGAATAAATTTAGTTCGCTATCTCGGATCATTTATCAATCTGAAGTTAGCAAACTAAACAAGACAGAAACTCGTACTAAAATAAGACTATTTGTGAGATCATATTAGAATGCCCAAAAAAGGATCCCAGATAAAAATGAATGCCTAGTTTTTACTGTGTTGCGTAGTTTCTATCCGCTACCGCGAGTTGCGTATTTTCTATCGGTCCCAACGAGTTGCGCAGATTCTATTTGTCAGCGCGAGTTACTTAGATTCTATCCGTCACCGCGAGTTGCGTACTTTCTGTTAGGACTCATCTAAATGTGCAGGAGCCCAACTGTGCATGTGCACAGAAGCTTAGAGGTATCCCATCTGTAAACGTGGACGTGCACATTTGGGAGGGTATGATATGTGCACGTGGACTTGTCAGTTCAAAATCTGATCGTAGTAATTGACACGTGCAGAGTTTCGAGAGTACCTTCTGTTCACGCAGAATTTTCAGTAAAAAATTTACTCTTATATTTGGAGACGTGCACATAACTCTTTAAAATAGTGCCTAATGAAGTAAGTCCAATATTTCGATTGCCTTCCACGCTAAAAACATTATTTTGAATATCAAATACATAAAAGGAGCCTTTATTCGTGACACGAAACGCCTAATTCTTTACCTTATATGTCGGAATATTAGGGCCGCCCAACAAAAAATAATTTGTAAACATTCAAACGATCAATATTTCCAGCATAAATTTTAATTTTACTGTAGTATCAATGATATCAGTGATTAAACGATAGTCTTAACTTATTTACTATAACATACCGAATATGAATAATATACAAATCCTCCAACGTCCAAAAAGCCAATATGTATTGTGACGTGGTATATAGTCCACGCACAAAATAATTGAATTTTTCTTAAATATTTAATAAATTACTGATCGCAAGATACAGAATCACACTTTTATTAAGCTGTCTGCGAACAGTGAGAATTGTTTGGCGGGAGCTGACTATGCTCGTGCAGCTAAACAATTCAGGTAGAATTTATAATAGAAGAGAAAACTGTCACCTGAGTTTGGAGGTTATTAAATCAGATGATCATCGGGCAACGTAAATCGTCAGACTCTGGGCTTGGAAATTATGTAAATCCCAACACTGATCACATTAATTTTCTTTTATTATTTTTTTGTATTTTTCATATGATGTACACCACGTGGCTCGTATAAACGAGCCAACACACACACACACAAAAACATCACCACGTGGCCCTACGACTCGGCCAAAACACACGACACTACAGAATGGGCCGGATGAGCTGGGGGGAAACCGACACGCGCACCACGAAGCAAGAGGAACCCTGGCTCGTGTCTGGAAGAGAGTCCCGGATACACTTGAGCCAGGGGGAAGACGTCCAGGTTCCAGCGGTCCGATAGTAAACAAACCGGAGCGAGCGAATCGAGTCACGAATTCGTCTGCTAGGCGGGCGAAACGGTTAGCACTGCAGTCGACGTACCGCCGGCAATTGCGAAGGGCTGGAAATCGTACAGCTGCGGCCATCTGTAGTTTAAGATTCGTACTAATGTCGCGCCGACGAATAATGTCATGCGCACTAACGCCTTTCCGGGTTTCAGCAAAGAAGGCGGAAGCGAATACCGAAAATTCATTCTGTATCTTGAATCAAAGACGAGCACTTGTTCTCAGCAAAAGTAAAATCGAACTCCAGCGAGAGTTAAAAGAATGACCGGACGAGGGTCTTACCGAGGCAAACGCCAACTACCAGGTATGGTTCCATGTTCCTCTCGAGTGTTTTACTAGTGAAAAGTGTAATAAACAATTGTAAAATGATCCATATACGGAGCATGGTGAATCCATGCGGATTCGTTGGCGTCGGCAAACATTTTTAATGGTCGGACTCGTGGTTCTTAATTTCTTTCGGGTGTAAACGGTGAACTTAATCGGAGTATGACATTTGTTTATAGGGTCGTGGTCGATATGTCGGACTCGTGATTTCTTCGGACTATTTGATCTAGTAGCAGGACCGCGTGTCCCTAACCTATCGTCGCCATGTCAGTTCGGTGCGGTAAATGAATTTCGGAGTGGTAGACACTCATATTGGCTATAAACCATCAATCAATCGAACATCACTGCATTCGTCGTGTAATTACGTTAACTAGAACTCGTGATCAGTGCTCGGGTTATGATGCTTTCTTTTTTTGTTGTGGATATAATTAATTGCTAGAAAATGGCCACATTACCAACGTACATCGCTACCACGCCATGTGCGAATAATCGCGAATAACCGCGCCTAGTTTGAACTGTTTAATTATTTTAGATTCGAAGCAAAAGTAGGGTTCTAACTGTATTAGATTTAAGCTGATTGGGATTATAGAAAAATAAGGAAAATGAGTGATTTAATTTACTTGTCGTGTGACGTCACCCCTGACCTCTTCCCTCTTCCGTATTCCACTTATGAGCTAGTCGAGTGGATTCTTTAACTTTATAACCGAAAACGTTCTTTTCAATCATCATGGGCCTTCAGCCGAACAATCTCAGTTCAGTCACCTTTTTCTAATTTTTCTGAAAATTGGATGGCGCTCAACAAATGGGTAAAGTAAAGAAAATTATAATAAAATATCGAAATTAAAATTAATCGAAATCATCTTTTAAAAATAAATTCAGGGTTATAGTATGTATACCATTAAGCCATTTCCCTTTCGGGGTAGGCGTGACACTACCCGATTCGGGTAGTGTTTCTAGGTGGATACTTTCTTGTAGTAAATAACTACAAGTGTGGGCTCACCACACCCACGACGAGCCAACAGCACGCAGGATTCCCGAACGGTCGCCCATTCAAGTACTAACCGCGCTCAACACTGCTTAACTTCAGTGATCTAATGAGAACAGGTTTTTTCAGCGTGGTATGGCCACACTTGAGCAACAATGTTGCTCAACTCTGCCCAACCCTTTAGCGTCCGAAATGACAATATTAGGAAAAAGAGACATAATTACTTTTATTCAACATACAGTTCTCCTCATTAGGAATATGTAGTACAAACTTATACCCTTGCAGAGGAGAATTTAATCCGACAAAGTTGAAGAACATTATCGTATTTTTGTCCTCATATTATTGGCTTTTCAGACGTTGAGAATTTTTATATTTTGAACGCACATGGTCTGGAACTATGCTAAAAATGACTACCACTTTTCTCAAACAAAAGTATAACCTCGTAATACGTACCCTTGATAAGAAGAACTTTGTGTTCTTGAAATGTTGGGATTTAGCTAATGAATTGTTTCGACACAGTTTACCAACATTATTATTCTTTTTCCCTCCAAATAAAAATAATTGACTGTATGACTTAGGCGATTATGTAAAAGCGAAGGAAAAACTACTTGAGTGTCAATGGCAGTCCGAAATAGATAGTCAAGCCAGTGACTATGATTGGAATTTCATGAAGAGAACGAGGAAATTTCGGGCAAATCCAGATTCGAAATTAATAAAACAGTCTGCTACGGTTAAAAATTCGATCAATATTCGTGAAACAGAGGAAGAATCAGAAGTTAATAAATAACCCAAATTTCCCGCCCTGCCAGAACCTACATTTGAATCAAAATTGAATTCTACTCCTCATGGGACAGTCTCAAGGAAACCGAAAATTGTGTCCAACATTCCATTCAACCAATTTGTAGTACCACAAAAACTCAAAAGTCACAATTCTACAGGGAAAAAATAAGTTGTCGAAACTTTACTTGACTAGTCAACCATTCTAGGATAGTCCACTTTTTGTTCAGAATCTCGTATAATTTTGATTAAAGAACCGCAGACTTCATCGAAAAAGTGAAGAAAGTCATCGAATTATTGGAAGACGATCTAGGAACATCAATTTTCGAATTTGTATTCAGCAGATTTTGAGAAAATTCTAGACAAGCATTCAATTTGTCATAAAAAGTCCTCCAGATTCAACAAGATTTAGAATACAAAAACTCTAGCACAGGATCGAATAACTGATTTATAAGTTGTCGAAGAATTCGTTGACTGTCTTCTAGATATCTATATATTCACAATGTACAGTCACATTGGATGCTTGTATTAACACGTAGTGACGCTCAGGTGAAGTGGTATCTGTATAAGTCTGAATGGAGTCGCGGTCACCGGCAATGAACAAATGAGCGCGGATTTAAATTTGACTCTTCACTGAGATTTGTGCAAAATATTCAATGTGTCAAGTTAGCCGTGGGGTCTAGTTGTTAGGGATAAGTTGAGTTCGATAGGCGTTAGGTAGTTCGAATCCCGCCGAATTTGTTTCGATTTTTCATAGGTTCGTGTGTATCTGTAAAAATAAATACAACTTAAGCGTCAGTCTATGTGAATGACAATATAGTAAATATAACCGCGAAATATATATATTTTTAACTTGGCTATACTGTTTTCTAAAAACTCGTTAGGAGTCATCGAAAGTTTCATTGACTGGCTTCGAAGCATTAGTGTATCAGTGTTTCAAGAACTCTATTCCTCTGGTCTTCACATTTTCATGGACATTATTTTGTACTTTCGACAACTCTTTCTACTTTTTAAACATGTATCAATCAAGGTTTGTAAGACGATTCTTCCAATTTCTGACATACGTTTAGCCCCATCCTAGAATGGTTGACTCAGTCATTCAAAGTTTCAACAACTAATTTTTTCCATGTAAGTATTCAAATATTGAACTCGCAAGCGTTCACAATCAATTCACTCCCCAAGAAAGAGTATTTAAAAGTTTTTCAAGAGATTCAAAGTCCTCAGAGTCGGAAAAACCAAAAAGACAAATCTCTCAAATCATAAAATCATTTAACCTTATCGCACCAGATAAAATAATACCAAAAGTCGAAGCTACTACTTCTTTTCGTTTGACAAAATGTTTTCAAAGTGAGGAAGTAAAGTTCCCAAATAAGAAACCGAAAGTTTCACATACGAATCCGGAAATAAATCAGCGTAATTTATTTCCCTGTTCGAAAATATTATTTAAGTTAATTATTTATTGGAAAAATCGATTAGACTTTTAAAAGATACTTTTTAAATATATCTTCAGACACTATTGTACCAATCCACCGTGCGACCAGTAGTACCTGTTCTAGTTCTAAAGACTCAGGCATGAATCCTGAAAATAAGAAAAAAGAGAATATCGCAAGTAAGTCAACTATAAATAAAATGATCTCTTAACTGCTATCTACACTCTTCACAATATTTTGTCAGATTTACTTACTCAAAAGCTACTTGCAAGTATGATTTATCAAGGCCCAAGCTCCTTATCTTTTTAAGTGACTTTCTTCAATCGCCTTCATATTTTGAAAATTTGTTTGCTTTTCTTTTTAATTCCTAATTTGAGTAAACTAACTTCTAAAAATAATCCCTTGTCTGTAAAGTAAATTCACAAAAATGTAATTGAAAAAATAATAAAATGCAATTTCAGAGGAAAGTTCAGATGCAATGCAGAATGCCCATTCTATAACAAACATGTCATCTATCTTATTTGATTCTGAAAAAGATCCCAGACACACTGAGCTTCAAGCTGCGATAGGTATAAAAAAAGTGTCGACAAAAACTGAAAGCGGGGATTTGTTCGTATGTGCCCACAGTTTCAAAATCCGTTTGAATGAAAATCTTAGCTGCTCATTTTTCTGAGATATCGCATGTTCATTTTTTATGCTCAGGGAAAGAAAAGTTTTGATAAAAAATTAATTTTGCACACCTTCAGAATGTAAATTTTCCAAATTCGTTGTCAAGGAGATTTTTTTGGTTCCATATTAGGAGATATTAGGAAGGATCCGAACGATGATATGTATGATGATGAAGATTTTCCATGAATAGGTAATGAATGTATTAAATTAAAAACGTATGGAGATTTGAAGGCTGACTATAAGAGGTCTTGTTCCATGGGCAAAGATAAAAAATTCGTTGAAGATTGCCACAGTACACCATTCACCCCTTTTTGAGGAAGATGATAACGTTTATGCTATTCAGAAATGTATCATACCTGAATTACATATACTGCAAGGGTTCGTCAATCACCTCTTTTGGGACGGCTTAGTCCCACTAGTGGATGAAGAAAAGGCACTAAAGTGGCCAATGAAACTAAGAGCCATCCCGAAAAATGATCGAGGGCAGATTTTTGAGGGAAATGCCTGTCGTAAACTCATCAAAAAAGCAGATGAGCTCCTTGATTCAGAAATATATGAGGACATCGACCGCCTACGATTATTGCCTTTCGTTTCTGCTCTAAAAGCTATGGACAAATTTGTAAGCTGTAGTTTTCCCACTAGAGAGATTGGGCCTGATTTAGATAAACATTTAAGTGAGTTCGATAATGCTTTTCAGAGCATCGGAATTTCTAAAACATTAAAAATCCACGTGCTTTTGGATCACATAGCTCACTGTTTACATCTTTAAGGTAAATATGGTTTGCGCCTATGGTCAGAGCAAGCGGGCGAGTCAATTCATAAAGAATTTTTGGAATTCTGGGCGCGTTATGCAATAAATTTGATTCATGATCCCTCGTATTCAAGCAGATTGAAAGAAGAGGTGGTTGAATTTTCTTCACGACGCCTTCAGATCGAAAAATAAAATAAATTTTTACTAATTCCTCTTTGTTAATTCTATTCATTCACACGCAAAAATATTATATAAATCTAATAGATGAGTACAAGTTAAAATAAATTAAAAACTTATAAACAATAAAAAATGTCGAAAATTTTTTTTAAAAAATTTAAAATAAGGAAAATACAAAAAAAGTGGGACCAATATACGGCCACGACCATACCGTTAGTCCTGGGGAAAGCAAAGAGTGATATCACAGTTGAGCCTTGATTGTCCGGATTCATTAAGACCGAATGTGATCCGGATAGTCGAGTATCCAGATGATCCGGAAAATCATGACGGTCGAAAATAGAGCTCAATTGAACTCTGACGATCGAGAATTAAATGAAATTCCACCGATTTCCAGTCCAAATAATCCAGCGATCTGTATGATCGGGGAGAACCGGATTTGTACTGTATTCAGTTGATGGATTAAAAATCTTCTTTTCCATAATTTACAGCGGAATGCAGAGAAAAAAATTACAACATATATACGCATTGAATCACATAAGTTCATGCACACTACGTGCGCTTCTGATCTGTAAAAAAGCACAAAAAATGATTCTGTGATATCCCAAAAAAATGAGCGGCTAAGATTTTCATTCAAACGGATTTTGAAACTGTGGGCACATACGAACAAATCCCCGCCTTCAGTTTTTGTCGACACTTTTTTTTATACCTATCGCCGCTTGAAGCACAGTGTGCAGAGTGCAAGAATTTCAATTCGGTAGTAAAAGATCGATAGAAAATTACCTAAAAATAAGTCTTTATCTGTAAAGTGAACTCAAGAAATACAATTTTCAAAACATAAAAAAATAAATATAATAAAATTACAGAGGAAGTTCCACAATCTATAAGAGAACCAAGTGGAATAAAAGAACCATCTCTGTCATCTGATAATAAAGATAATCCCAGAGTGCAAATCTCTCGAACTGGTGTAAAAAGACTTATTATTACCTGAAAATAATACTTTATATGTGAAATAAATTCACAAAGTACAATTGCAAAATTAAAAAATTTCAGAGAAAATTACAGAAACCAGCGAAATACTACCTCCTGCAAAGATGAGGCCCAACCTAGCAAAAATGCTACTTAATATGAATAAGAAAGATAAAATTTCTGGTAAATTTTTATTTAATTACAGCATTAAGCCATTTCCTTTTCGGGTTAGGTGTGACTCACACAGTGAGGAAGGGAGACATGTGGGGAAGGGGGTGTAGATTTCTAGATTGATCTAGAATTCCTGTGTTATTCATTTAAATAATACGTTCGTTTCGCAACACGGCTCCGACCCAGACAGCTGATCAATCTCTTTAGCGATCACCCCAAGTGAAGAGCCTCACAAAGTCATCATGTGTAGCCCCCCATTTGGGCCCATCAGTATCCAAAGTCTTTTATGTAAGGCGTCATTCACTCTACTGACACTCTTCTCATAAACTATTTGTCACCAGGATTTTCTGTCCTGGCATACCTCTGTAGCTTACTTCTTGTCCGTGTAATTTCTCATGCGAGCTCTTGTGTTTCTATGGCTTCTTATGTCTTTTCGAATTAGGGTCTCATTAACACATTCTAACAATTTTTTCGCGGTCTGCCTTGGGCACACTGCCATTTACTGTACCTTCATACACTTGTTTCGTTAGTCGCTCATCTTTTCATTCTCTCAACATGCCCAAACCATCTTAGCAAATTTCTTTCACATATGTCAACTAGTGTCTCCTCCACACCACATTCTTTAAGGATTATCTCATTGCATACTTTGTCCATCGGTGTTTTGCCCCATATCCTGCGCAGGAATTTCATGTTAATCGCGTTAATTTTACCCTTATCTTTTTCTACGTCTACGTCTCGTTGCCGTACAGTACAGTCGATATAAATATAGAACTATGAATTGTACGTTAGCTCTATTTGATGTATTTTCACTTCTGATAAAGGCCATAATATCCTTATCATCTGCGAAAGCTAACCCATTTACCCTCACTGTCTCCAGATCTACACCTTCGTCGTCAGATGGGACCAATCTTAGACACTTGTCCATGAATATAGTAAATAGTCCTAAGGACATAACGCATCCCCGTTTAATATCTTGCATAATATCGAACCAGTCACTCAGTTCCTCATTAACTCTCACACTCGCGGTACCTACTTATATTGTTTTTATTGCTTTGTAGGAGGCTTGCGGGTTCGATTCCCGCCTCGCACTCTGGAAGAGCCTCGGTGGCCCATGCGGTGAACACTTGCCTACACGGAGAGAAGTAAACCCGAGCTGTTACTGACAACACCGCAACGGTTGTTCGACAGTTTCGGAAGGGAGGAAATAAGTAACAATTACTGCGCTATCATGAACCGTTTATGCGTACACGGTATCCGCTCGGCGTGAGACAGTAAAGCGAAGCGGAGTCCGAACTACTGCCGTGGCAGTGATAGTTACTGGTCATACCACAACTGCGACGATGCGCGCAGTTTTACGCTCTGACAGTACATGCAAACATGTCAAACTCTTCTCGAATATCATCTGAAGTATATAATACTTTATACTACCAAATTGCAGATGAATGAATGTTTTTATTTTTATTCATACAAAATATAAAAGGACGTAAGAATGAAATAAGTGACATAAGTTTAAATTTTTTTTTCTAATTATGTGAGAAATAAAAAAGGCTAGGCTAGGGATACAATTATTATTAACTTGAATTGTTTTAATCTATCTTGAATTTCCGGAAAAATTTTTCAGCCATATTGAATTTTTGAAAAAATAGGAAAATCGGCCGGCTCGACGTATAGGGGTAAACGAAGTCGCTCAATTTGAATTTCATAGTACTCTTTCACAAATGCGAATTTCATATTTTTTCGAAAATTGAAGATGACTCAAAAAATGATTAAACGTGGTCCAATCCAGCTGGCTCAACGAATAGATGTTGTTTCATGACTGCGATTTCAGGCACAGAATGTCACTGGGATGTCACATGGATATCACGAAAGCGCTCCTAGTTCACGTCACTGTGATAAAGTATGTGAAAACTATGTGACCAATACCAGCTGATTCGTCTCATTGCAGCACCCCCAACTGCGTCGCGCAACAAGAGCTGCCGCACAAGCAACAAGTTAGGTGTCGGCAGTAACTGTTACTGCACGATACCTGACTCATTACGGTGATACATTTTCCGGTACCGCGCAGTAGAAGTTACGGTGTAAGCAGGGATAGTTTGGTCCGCAACCGCAACAATTACTGTATATCTACAATAGGAATTTTTTTCGTGACTGTTGCGGTCGGCGCAGTAACTATTCCGGTGTGAGCAGTTACAGCTCGGGTTTACTTCTCTCCGTGTACCAAGGGAGTTCTTAATCTCCGGAGAGTCGTGGGACCGGTACCTCTAGAGAAAAAGGTTCTCTAAGTACTTAAGGCTGTTGCTCTTGGTGGTTCGGAACCCACCTTAAACTGCAGGTCCCCCTCCCACCACAAAGTATGTGTGTGGGAGGTGTATGAAGGAATAGGGAAGAGATACAAGAACAATGTGAACCCTTAGGGGACACATTAGAAGCTTCCATTCCAGCCATTCATTGACTTCGTACTCTTTTAGGGCTTCCCAAAGTTTGCTTCAGCAAATGCACAGAAGACTTTTTTCCTTACTCTCAAACATTTTTCTGTGATCTGTCTAAAGCTAAACATTTGATCCGTACATGATCATCCTGGCATGAATCCACTTTTGGACTTCCCATATCTTTCCTCTGTTATTTTCATTACTCTACAAATAAGTATTTTTGAATATATTTTACTTACGGTACTTAATAAGCTAATAACACTGTAATTATTGCAATTGCTCTAGTCTCCCATTCCTTTGTATATTGACACGATTATCGCTTCTTTCCAGTTGTCTAGAACGTCTCCCATCTCAATAAATAAATTTATCAGTTCGCACAAGAACAGTATTTGAGCATTTCAGCGTTAATAATGTCTACACCAGCTGCCTCACCACGTTATAAGTTCTCAATTATATCCCTAATCTCACAGTGCACTTTCGTCGCACTCCGAACAAATACATCCTCAAACAAGGATGATGCACTCTTCATATTTTTATTATCTATTAGCGCCTACCAAGTTACATGATCTATACGTTCGTTTATCTTATTCTAAAAAGCTATTTGCACTTCCAGTTTCTGTTAATTTTCAATCTAGATTCGCGTTTGTTTCGTTTTTTTTTTGTTCTCTTTTTTCTCCATCCCTGACCTAGGTTTATTTTGGAGACTAGAAGGTTATGATCAGTATTGGATTCAGAACCCCTCATGACTCTTGTATCTTTTACTGTCTCTTAGTCTTTCATCCGCAATAACAAAGTAAATTATACTGTGGCTATTTCCTCTGCATCAGGTGTAAATGTAGATCATTTTATGCCTAAACCAAGTATTTGTAATAAATGAGTCTTTTTCTAAGCATAAGCTGAATAATCTTATCCCGTTATAACTTTTTTTTTGTTGGATCCCCAAAATTACCTAGCACCCTTTCCGTATCTTCATTTTGATGTTGACACCGACCCATCCATTAATGTCTCCTAGTATAATGATTCTTTCGCCATGACCGCAAGCACTGATAGTATCATTTAAACTGCCCCAGAAGGCGTCTTTTACTTCGTTTGTATCACCATCAACTGAGGCGTAGCACGCTATGATAAATAATCTTCTGATTCCTATTTTTATTCTAACCCACAACAATCTGGGGGATACAGAATCATGATCTCTGAGATGCTGTATTGCTCATTCATCCATAATCAAACTTACCATCTGACTACCATCTTATTCACTATCTACACCTGACATTATTTTAAATCCGCCTGTTGATAACCCATTTTTTATGTTTTTGGTGTCGCATCCTTTTTCCTGTGTTTCAGATATCTATTGAAGATCTAGCTTTCTTACGTGCATAGTTTCCCATAATTCCAAACACCGAGTCTTCATTCATCGCCTGACACTTGACCTTTAACTTTACCGTGTGCATGCCTTTCGTCAATGAAAGTTCCAGTCCATTTCGAGGCTATTTCATTGTTTTTATTATTCATTGTGTGAAGTGTACGCCCAACTACCACCTTCATACGAGAAATTCATTTTGTGAGTCGAAATCATGTCCGAATTAAGTAGCTAGTCTTTGTTGGGTGGAGAGTCTAGTTATAACGCCAAACCCTCCAAACTTCAATGAATAAAGGCGGAGTATGGGAAAAGAACTGAATCCCACAGAGTCATAGTTTTATATAAAAAATGTATTTCAAGTAGTTCAAATTCTTCCATTCATTCCATTGAAAAAAATTAAATGCGCATGCATGACATGTCCATTAGCACAAACAACAATACTAGCAATTTTTTCGAATCAGAGAAATGCCCAGAATTGCCAATACAGAGGACTGACAAATTTAATGAAGTAGCAGAGAAACTCAAGAAAAAGACATTTTTTAACGAGATCATAATTATGATCGATCTCAAATTTACTTGGAATTCTATTAAATCAATTAATTATTAATTACACTATGTGTTGTCAATTATGTCTCAGGAATTGCCTATCACGTAAGGACTGGGAGAAAATTGAAGTCAAAGTGTGAAAAAAACGCGTTTTTGGCCATTTTCGAAAGATCATAGCGGTTGAATCCGACGTGCAGGAGATTTAGTAAATATCTCAGATTAAACATAAGACTTTGTATATTTAGGTGCTCCATACATGCGCGCGACCATGCATGTATAGAGCGCGTGCACCAGTGCACCAGTTTCAAATCTTGCCTTCAAAATGAGATGAAGAACATAATGAAATACTTACTGAATCTCCAATAATTAGAAAAAAATGCGCAAACGCGTCTCCTTTTAAAGTGGAGATTTTAAAACTTAATTCAGCAAAGTTTAAATTTTTTCTATTTATTTCCCTAACGCTCGCAGAATGTGGTAGTTGAGAATCGGAAATTGGACAAGAACGGAAACATAATAAGCTTTCTATAGACTTAAAACAAAATCTTTGTAGCCTATTTTCTCGCTGAGATATTCAAAAAAACCGAAAGGTAAGTTATGAATATGATTTTTTTGTGGACTGACAATTAAGGGCCTGGATTCAAGAATCTCAATTCTGGCTAATACTATAGTTGCATTATATATTTGAAACTCATAACATTGTTCAGTTTTTGTGCCTGTTATTTCTAGTAATGCTCTCCAAATGTTGCCTATAGCATTGATAATTACCTCTTTAAAAATTACCTCATTACCTCTTTCAAAAACTCCCATTACTCGAAGCATTTATTCCTATTTTGAAATTTAGTTGAAAGCGTAATCTTGTTTAAATACTCGGTATCATATTCGATTGTAAGTAATTTATCAAATACTTTGATTTTCAACTAATAACGGCAGCCCGTTAATATCGACATTTAAGTTGATCTCATTTCTAGATTCATGGAATCTGAAAACGAAGACGGAAAACTATATTTATTGCCGAGCGCAATATTCATTCGTCTACTAGAATAGTCTATTTGCTCTGGATTTGGATTCATCTTGGCTAATATCTTTGGATTCACTAAATTCTCAACCATCATGTCAACTTGCAAACATCTTAGATCCTTACTTTCCATTCCCTATAATGAATTATGCGCCTAATCTCTCGTGTACAACTGGATACAACTACGTGGCCTCCATACTGTCGTTTGTTCACTGTTAATTTTAATCGTAAATGGTAACATTCATGCCATTCAATACTGTACAGAACACTGTTTTTATTAAGACCTACATGAGTGCTTGCCGATGACTGTAAAAATTTTGTAATTTCAAAAATACTGAAAAAATACGTTTTACTGAAAAATATACGTTCAAAAGTTAAAACATTATTGAATAAGTACTAATTTTTGAAAAATATTTTAAGATAATAGTCTCAAGCAAACTATTTTATGCAATTTCTCACTCAACATTAAAAAATAATAATTGAATTGTGTGATTGTACAGCTGTTGAAGTATCACTTGTTTTTGCAATTGGATGAAAATTGGTCTTATTTCGAAATCGTGAGCCTTAATTATTAACTATCTTCTGGAAAGATCTTCTGCGCATCAACGTCCTGAAGATACTATGCACGAAAAACCATAAAGCGAAGCGAACATAATATAGTGAATTTCTTGCAACCATTGATTTTTAATTCTTAGGTAACACTTTGAAACACACTAAAAATGCGCTCATTTCTGTAAAGATTCTGTAGAGGAAAAAAACACTAACATTGTACATGTTTATGTTGAAAATACGTAAAATATCCCTTAATCTCATGCGAAAGTCTGAAGCTTTCTCACAATATATTTATAACGTCGTATTTATTGTTACTGTATGAATTTATATTTAAAGAACAATAAAAGGAAATACATTAATGTACGAAATTAATGAAAATTTGTGAACGTGATCATCGCCCTACAATTTATCGCTTGTTAGACGCTGGACTGGGGATTTAAGAAAAAATGCTGCCGCCTATAAATCGTGTAATAGTATATTGCGTGACGAGGGTCGAAAGGCAACGACTTCACGAGTGCGAAGTTAGCTGCCCGAGCGAAGCGAGGGCTGATATCAAACGAGTGAAATCGTTGCCTCGGCCCAAGTCATGCATACAATTTTTCATCATATTGATAATCGAAAATTCGACTTGAGATGACTGTGGAGCGGGTCGACAATCGAATTTTCAACCCGCTCCACAGGCGTTGAAAGTCGAATTTTTGATTGAGGTATGATGAAAATTAAATTTGCTATCTCTCTATCTTTCTGCCACTCCATCTCATAGAGTTTCTCTATTTCATTAGGTTATGTGTGGATATATAGGTTCTCGTACGTATTCCACAGCGTTCTGATACCAGTTGTTTAGGTCCTTCTACCAAAAAGGCACCTTCTGAGAGATGATCATTATTTCAGTACAAGGAGGAACATTAACATGCAAGTTCCTCCTAAGCCCCGAGATATGGCTGAAATGGATGCCTCCCGTCGTGGTGATGTCTCGCAAGAGTCCAACCTCTGGACCATCAATTGCTCAGTTTATGATGCTGCGAGAGCTTTGGACCAAAAGACGCTTGCATCGACTCAACAATAAGATTGGATGGGCAAGAGAGATTGCGTCCCGTGTTCAATGTGTGATTGACTACATAAAATATGGTAGCGCGTTTATGGAAAGGGTTCGAAAGTTTGCCCAAGAACAAGAAGAATACAGAAGAGAATATAGAAGAGGGAGAGATGGATCAGGGAGAATCAACAGTTTCTCGCTGAGCCTTGGCGCCTTTTCAGCGATATCCCTGTTTCTGTGAAAATTCCACCCAAACCCATGGAGGTAGAGACTTTTTGGAGAGAGGTGTACAAGATTCCGAAAACACTAGAGTTGAAAGAAGATACTCACAATATCATCCGATTCAAGGAGTTTTGTGACAACCTCATAAAATCTGAGGCGGAATGTCCATAAATCACTGACGAAGAGGTGAAAAAAGCACTTAGAGGCACGAAGAACTTTTCCGCTGCTGGACCAGATTATATCAAGAACCTCTGGCGGAAGAAGTTTACTTTTACGCACCAACATTTGGCCCGCATATTCGCCTCATACTTAAAGTTCGAGACGTCCATTCCGCAGTGGCTAGTGCCCATCAGCACGTCCTGTGAATGGCCTGGATTGACTACCGGAAAGCTTTCGATTCAACCTCTCATAGACTTATCATCTATCTGTTCGAATGCTTGAAGGTTTGATGAAAGATGGATGTCTCTTTGGAAAACTAGATTTACTATCTCATCTAGAAATTATCGTGTGACAACGAACAACCTCACCTTCCAGAGGGGCGTCTTTCAAGGTGATACCATGAGCCCTTTGCTTTTTTGCATCACACTTCTGCCTCTATCTCTCGCACTACGAAATTCTCCTGGATACCTCTGTGGCGACACTAATCAGCGCCAGCATAAGGTCACTCATGTATTTTATATAGATGACCTGAAGATCTGTGCTTCTGGTAAAAGAAAACTTGAAACTGCTATAAATATTGTCAAGAACTACACAGGAGAGATTGGAATGGACTTTGGCATGGACAAGTGTTTCAAAATTAATCTGAAGAGAGGAAGGGCTAAGAATTACATGAGCTGCGTAAATGCACCAGTTTTCAAAGGCAACTATGATACACTTATTTTAGATATCATTCCACCCCCTGAACTTCATTTGATGCTGGGTGTGGTTAACACTGTGTTCAAGCACATGCTTGCGATATTTGAGGAAGAAACCTTAGCATGGGCAAAATCTTGTCACGTTCAACGCGAGGTAACCAATGGTGGCGTAGGATTCAATGGCAATTCCTGCACAAGGTTATTGGATAAACTGGATATTTTGAGCTCGAAATGTCCTATCGGCTGTTTGAAGTTTGTGAAAGTTCTCAATGATTTCCGATCAATTGTTAAAGCTTGTTTCGGTAAACTTCTCGATCCAGACTTCAAAAAATACATCGAAAACTTTTTAAAAAAGTGACTTGGATTTGGGTATTTCGGTAACACCTAAAATTCATGCAATGATTTATCACGTCGAAGATTTTTGCTCGTCGAATCAGAAGGCACTAAGCTTCTACAGTGAGCAAGCAATGGAATCCGTCCACTTTGATTTTAAAACTGTTTGGAATAAATATAAAGTACATGTAAATCATCCAGAATACTCTAGACACTTAATGCTGTCTGTGAATTTAATGGTCTTCACATTTAAATTAGAGATGTTTAATTTTCGTTTATATCAATGGCACAACCAGTTACAGGATTATACGTACATTTGAAATGTTACAACCTTATTTTTGATTGTTAATTGTTTATTAATATGATGAATAATATTCTTATTAATTGATGTTCACTTATTAGCTTTATTTATAAAAATAATATTGCGTTAAATAAAGATTACTTGCGAAAATCGAATTTATAAAAAATCTGCAGTTTTGAATTTGGTCTTAGGGATCGTCCATATATTACGTAAGACGTTTTTCTTTTGTTTAAATAAAGACGAGAATAATATTGCTATGAAGTTGAGAAAGACACAACGATATAAACAAAAGAAAAACGTCTTACGTAATATATGAACGATCCCTTAAAGTTTTCGAAAAAATTTTGTTTTATATATTGTTGCTTTACAATCAAACTTCTTGAGTTAACAAAATAAACTATATACATACATATATTAAAAATAAATTTAAATGCACGTTATCATGTTTTGGGAGCCAACTATAACTAATAGGAAAATCTCACATGCAAAGACCTTTTTATTAAAGTTGGTTCAGACGCACCGTGATAACTTTTAGTGAAGTTTATTGAGTAAGCGGAATTTGTTCGTACTTTTTTGTAACTTTGAATTCCATAGTTATTAGATGGAAGTGATTTGGCAAATAAAATAAGTCGAATTTTCGGATGAGTAGAAGAAGATGCAACCGAACGAAATATAATTAGCTTTACTGATGACGAAGCTCTTGAACTAATTGAAGACGCGAAACTATTCAAATATAAATATCAG
The DNA here is from genome assembly GCA_932178445.1 of Andricus quercusramuli. Classification (NCBI taxonomy): domain Eukaryota; kingdom Metazoa; phylum Arthropoda; class Insecta; order Hymenoptera; family Cynipidae; genus Andricus; species Andricus quercusramuli. The sequence continues at coordinate 239,799 of CAKNXH010002292.1, forward strand.
ATTATTGCCTTGAAAACAAAGGCAGAAATTACCGACATTTATGTCCCATATCAGGAGCCCTCAGAAACGAAAAAAAATGTCATCCTCCTGCCTTATCACAGTTTCTGATAAAAGTGTCTCCATTAAATTACAAGAAATACTAGAGCATACAGTGTGACATATAATAAAGATTCTCAATATTAAAACGTACATAATGGAGCAAAATGTCAAATCAGTTACACTTTTCTTCAAGTATGGTTGTGATGGGGTCTCAGACCAATGTGCATAGATGCAGTAGCTTCCAATTTGTATGCAATCCAATGAAAGCGTTTTCATTATTTCAATGGTACCCATTCGACTAGAGACCTGAATCTAAGGAACACTGTAAAAAATTTCGGGAATTTCCCCCACTTTTTCGTAGGGAAATATCCACATTTTCGTTGGGGAAAACCATTTTCCCCAAGTTTTGGGGAAATTTTCCTACAAATTCTTATGATCCACTAAAAAATTGTAGAAAATTCCCTAAAAATTAGGAAGTTAGATAATACCTACAATTTTTAGGGATATTTCCCGGAACTTATGGTAATTTATACAAAAGTTTGGTAATATTCCCTAGAATTTGGGGAATTGAATGATTCCTACTGAATTTAGCGAATCGTTCCAAAAATATTGTTTGATTTTCCACGTAGATTAGGTAGATTTTTTGAAAATTCTATAACTTTAGCCGTATGTTTAGGAAGAAATTTTTCCTAAAATGTTTGCTAAACTAGTACCATATTTTTATTAATTTTACACATTTTCTTGGGGAAAAGATTGATTAAAGTTATATTAATTTCAAAGATTGCTTTCCGTCATCAGAATCCACAAAATAAGAACGTAATCTTCATTTTCTCATATTATCATTTAGAAAATCACAAATTTCTAAAAACATTTATGAATGATTTTACCTTTGTATGAAATTCAACGAAAATCCACATCTGCAAAAGAAACATAAGATATAGGTGAGAGATGCCCGCAAGGAGTCAGAAAACTCTAAATTCATATAGATGTTCATTTCTAAATTAACCTGAAAGGTTTGAAATATGGAAATAATGTCTAACCGTTCAGGTAGTTGATACTGGAAAGAAAATTTTTTTTAAATCATCAGTTAAGAGTAGCATCTAGATGTATACTATGCACTACGATACAGTTCCTTGCCGTTCTGAGCTGGTAGTTTGGGAGAAAAATCGCCAGAGCGCGACTTGCCGCCTCTCTCGCAACAGAAATGACGTGTTGAGTGTTTAAGAGAGCAGTCGAAGCGAAGTACAACCTACTTACCTGGCGAAGAGGAAACCGTGATCATCAAGGTTGTTCTTTCAGAGCGAGACTCTTCCATTGCTACGATCGAGTTCACCCTTGTTTTTTTCATTAGTATTCCACAAATTTTGTAAAATTCTGGAAATTTCAAGCTATGACACAATAGCGTAGGGAATCTCTCCCATCAAATATTGGAGAAAATTCTCAAGTTTTGGTTAATATTCAAAAGAATTTAGCGAGTTTCTCCTAAATAATCAGTATCAGTATTCACAAAGTTTTGAGCAAAATTCCATAGATTTTGGGAAATTTTCTCTACGTAAAGGCTGGGAAAATTCACGAAATTTTAGTGATTATTACACCAGGGTGTCTAGTGATCAGGCAATTTGAAATTCCCGGGTTTTTCCCGGTTTTTTCCCGGTCAAATATTTTTCCCCCGACCAAGTTTTAGATGTCTTTTTGTAATTTTTTGAAGTCCATGTGTACATAGAAACAGGAATTTCAACATAATATACATAGAAAAAATCTGCCCGTTGCTCGAGCACACAATTTGAATGTTCGATTTTTTGAAGAAAACTCAAAAAGTTGTTATGATAATCTTGTAGGTACATAGAATTTTCAACTCTTAAAAAAATGGTCTCAAAAAGTTTGAAAATGCTATAACTTTTTTAATTTTGATCCAAAATAGCTGACTGACGAACTTGTCTTTTTCTTTTAGGTCTTAAAAAAGTGTGTACAGACTGCACACAGACTATAGATAACAGACTACAGACAGATTGCAGACTACAGACAGATTTACAGACAGATTTTACCTTCGTAAAAATCGTTTTTTTCTGACTTAGTGGGTCTCAAAACGTGGAGATTTGATGAAACCCGACTAAGACAAATTTTACATAAAACCAATACCTTCTCATTAGGATGAGAATGTCAAAAATTACATAAATAGGTACTTAGGATAAGCATAAGAAGGAACCTTGCGACTGTAGATAAAGTGGAAATGGAATAAAACGAAAATTAAGTAGAAAAAAGTCGATTTTTCGATCAAATACAAAAAATTCCCGGTCATAAGCAAAATTCCCGGGGTTTTCCCGGTTTTTTCAAGGTCCAATAAAATTCCAGGGGTTTTCCCGGTTTCTCCCGGTTTCCCGGTCCGCTAGACACCCTGTACACAATAGCATACAGAATTTTCCTCATCAAATCTTGGGGAAAATTCACCAGTTTTTGGTTAATATTCCACACAAATGTTTGGGGAATTTTCCGCAGTAAACTTTGGGGAAAATTCCACAAAACAATTGGAAATTAGCGCAAACACAATTTTGGGGAAAATTCCCCAAGAAAATTTTTACAGTGAAATTTGGGAGATTCCTCAACCTAGATCGAGACACTTCTTCGGGTCAATATCGTTTTAATGCGCTAAATAAGCACCACGACTATCCACGATTGAGGTGAATCCGATAAGAGACGAAATAAATAGACTGTTGCCAAAGAATATTTCATTTGGCAAGTTTAGGTGTCAGGTGAATCATAAAATGCTCTTAACCTGCAGCCCGTACACCCCTTCACGAAACGCAGAGGGTACACCTCGGTCTTTTTGACCGGGGCGTCCAATTTCTCCGTTTTATCCATTCTTAAATGTAATATTACGTAAAGCATGAGGTAATTGTACCTTTGGTAAGGCATTGTACCTTGAAGCCAGATTTTTCTGGCTTTTTCGGCATGTATTGCCTGAATTTACATCGGCCTCGAAATAGCACCAGCATTTGTTCAATGCATACTAAATCGCTCAGGCTCATTGAAAACTTGGTTCAGAATGACGTTCAAAACTGTCAGAACAATGCTACCAACAGAAGAAGAATGATCTCAACATTTACCTCATCCTCGTGGATGGCTTCTAGGAGGCTACTGAAGAGCTGAACCTTCGGGCATGCACAGGGTAAGAGGGTAAGGGAGGGGAAGCTCCACGCCCCGGTCAAAAAGACCGGTGTACGGGCTGCAGGTTAACCAGTGATGCCAATACTGGCGCCTTTTGCTCCTGCGCTTGCGTTCGGGCCGCGCACTGGTTGGCCGCAGTTGACGCGCAATTCAAAATTTGAATTAAGGACAATTCTTGTAACTTAAATAAATAATAATTGAAAAATGCACAAGAATGTATATAAATTGTACAACTTCTGATTTTAGAGAAAAATAAATTTATAAGACAGATATTTTTTGAATAACAGTTTAATTTCTTCGACTTTCAAAGAATAGCTCACATTTCACTAAACATTTAATTTCAGAAGTCCAAAATCAGAAGTTGTACCATTTATATACGTTCTTCTGCATTTTCCAATAATTATTCATTTAAATTACAAGAATTGTTTTTAATTCCAATTTTGAATTGCGCGCCAACTGCGGCCAACCAGTGCGCGGCCCGAACGCAAGCGCAGTAGCAAAAGGCGCCAGTATTGGCATCAGTGAGGTTAACTTAGCCAGCGGGGACTACTGAGTGTACGCGGTACCACGACGTCGAGTCAGTGGTACTAGGCCGTTATGGTCAGACATCGGCGCTTCTCCGGCATCCGCACCTATAATATCTCAGTGATGAGGCAAGTCCGCATAACTACCAATCGCACATTTACAGAAGATGACGGATCAAGATAGAAAGATAAATTAATCGGCACAATAATGGCATGAGTAAAGGAAGAAAAAAAATATATCGTTCATTGCTAAGCTGTCTCAGTCATCGCCTCAATATGACATAAATCGATAAGCTTTGTTTTAAAAGTAATATTTCAGAGTAAAAGGTCAGATTTGTGCCATACGCAGTACAGATATTTCAACAGAACAGTGTTTGATAATAAATTTCCAGACAGGATCATGATTAAATATATCTACTGGAGAGTTCCGATCCAATATGGCGCGTGTCAATTCAAATACGCACTGAGGTGTATTTGCACATCTGGTAAAATTCTTAATAACATCTTTTTCTTTCGCAGATCATAGCAGACTCTCCGGACATAGTCGGTGTTATGTTAAAATTCACGAAATGTGTCACACTTTCCTATGGCCCATAGACGAGAATTTCGATGAGAATCGTGGTCCGGTTTGAAAGCAGTGGTATAAGTAGGGATTCACATGGAATGACTTTTTTTGTAATTTAGGCACCATTTTCATATACTACCGTTCAAGCAACAGACGGTAATACTTTTATAGAATGAAAAATGCTTACTACGTTTTCCCGAACCTTCTGTAAATGCGGCAATACGACATATACCACAAAAACAAACAGGTATTGTACAAAAACCTGAATTATTAGGTCAGTCATTATCAAGCGGCAGGCATTAAGCATCAACAACGTGCTCTAAACCTAGGAATCTTTATTGAATGTGTCTGCTCATTGAAAAAAGGTAGCTACTGCACGAAAAGTTGCCATTGGAAATTGAAGTATATTTTCCACTTTTCAGAACTTGATGAATGAGCAGACCCCTTGAGGTGACCCTTTAGCTATGGTATCCCATAGCCGTAGTCTCCTCATACTCACACTATAACCATTCGTCGGTCTTCCAGGATTATTTGTTATTATTTAATGGTTCTTAGGATTGCTATTCATAATTTTTATTCTATTGTATTTGTGCAATTTTCCAAGCAATTTAAAACAAAATATAACTCTCTACTACGTATATTACGAGAGATAGCGTAGTCATGTTTGAATGAATTTTACGTTAATTGTTATTAATACATTGCAATTTTGTTTTCACGTATGTATAGTCAAAATATGTATGCATCTACATGTTTTTTTTCAAAATTTTTACATTGTTCTACTCAAAGATGTCGTCGACCACGGTTTTCATCTTTTCGCGAATGATATTTTCCAAACTAATTCCTGTACATAAACAAATGCGGACTTGTCTTAAGCACAATAAAGTAAGCTTTATCATGGTATAAGCTGTGTTTTCATGCGATTTTTACCTTACAAGTAAATTACTAAAATCTGCAGCTGTTTTGGAGGAGCCTTCCAATCGTAAACGGATCGTAAGCTCAGCTCAAAAATTTGTATATCGTATTGTAGAATGGGTCTGTGAATTTGTGGTCTGAAAAAGAAGAGTTGAAATCTCGAGCATCTATGCGATTTCTGCTATTTCATGCAAAGAAACTACTACAAACAATGTCATCAAACAGAAGTCATTCCTTCTTTTGAACTTCTTCTTCTTCTTCTTTTAAAATTCCTTCATTTGTATTAGAAAATGCCACACCAGAACAATTATCTCTTTTCACTAGCTATATCAGAGGAAATAATGTCGACCGCGACATTCCTCCTTCTATTTGAAGAGGACAGACCAGAATAATTCTTTCCTCTCCTTCTATTAGGAAAGGCTAGACCAGAAATATGAATTCCTCTTTTCTATAACAGATTTATAAAGAAGACATTCCGTCTTATATTACGAGACCAGAAGGGTTATTTTCTTTCTATCAGCTATACCAGAATGAATATTGAACACGGCGTTATCACTAAGAAGACATGCCGCCTTGTATTAGGAGATGCCACACCAGAAGAATTATTTTCCTTGAAGCATCTATAGCAGAAGAAATATTGAAAAGAGCGCCATCAATAAGAAGACATTTCTCCTTCTATTAGGAGAGACTGGATCAGAATAATTAATTAATTTTTGCTATAACAGGTTAATAAAGAAGAGATTCCTCCTGGTCTTAGCCTTGATACTTAATACTTGAGCTGCCTTGATAACAAAAAATCATCAGAAGTGTGACGAAAAAAACATATTGAGCAGAACACAAATTTGATGAAAAATGTTATTATTCTAAACAAATTGCGTGAACAATTTCGCTGTTTGTGCAACTTTGGAAAATTTAAGCTACTTTTTTTAGAAATGTGTTTTTGATTGGTTGGTCATAGTTATTATGAGACAGTATATTGTGATTTCATTACAAAAGTTATTGCTATGAAGAAATTCGCAGTATTAGCAAATTGAAGGTTGTAAGTTGTGCACAATATCGTAACAAGATCCTCGTTGTTCTTCAATAATAGTGCAATTCAATACGCGAAAAATCATTCGAGTTTCTACAAATAGAGATCGGAGTCACAAGTTGCCTACCTTTTTTGATCCATTAATAACAAGTAAAATAAATCTGCTAGAAAAAATGGAAATGACACATAATCTAGATTCTAGAAGCTAAGGCACTATTCGCAAAAAAACTAGGAACTTGTTTTAATCTTGCCCACAACTGACAACTTTCAATTGGTGTATACGGCGAAATTATGTATAGCCATAACGGTCGTGGTGAAATGAAAATATACTAGCTTGCAATAACTATGGCAAACCAATTAAAATAAAGGACCCCGCACCAAATACATTGAAAAAAGGTCTCGGTGGATTTTTTTAAATTTTGGATATGTTGTAGATCATGACATCCCCGACAAAAAGTTCTCATGCCAAAAAGTCAAAAAATGGACAGTTTTTCGTTCGTATCATGCTAAAGGTCGTAAAAATGCCGTTTGGGAGAATTGCTGCAGAAACTGCGGAATTGTTCAGCGCCACGCTGATGTGTCATGCCCAGAACTCTGACCTTCTGCGATTATGTAGTTTATGACCCCTGTTAGAAGCGTTTACGACTCAAGGTCAAAAAAGGACCAAGTTTTCGTCCTTAACTAGTTAAAAGTCGACATTAATTACATTTCCTTATACGTGACCTCCGTTCAAAGGACTTAATTGCCCAAGGTCAAAAAGTGAATAGCTTTTCGTCCCTGTCGCATCAAAGGTCGCGATAAGAGGCCTTTAGGACTATCACCGCAGAAACTGCGGGACGCTGGTGCCATATTGATATATGATGCCCAGAACACTGACCTTCCGCTATTTTGTAGTTTATGACCCCTGCTAGAAGTGTTTATGACTCAAGGTCAAAAAATGACCAAGTTTTCATCCTGAACTAGTCAAAAGTCGACTTCAATTATATTGCCTTCTACGTGACCTCCATTGAAAGAACTTGATCGCCCAAGGTCAAAAAGTGGATAGTTTTTCATCCCTATCACGTGAAAGATCGTAATAAATACCGTTTGGTAGAATCACCGAAGAAACCGCGGGACCTTTGGTGCCATGCTGACCTATCATGCCTTGGATTCCGTACCTCTGCCATTTCGTAGTTTATGACACCCGATAAAAGGTGTTTATGACCCAGGATCATAAAAGGATCAGTTTTTCGTCCCTGCAGCGTAAAAACTAAAATTGAATTTCCTTTCCTAGTATATGATCCCCGATAAAGAAGACTTAATCCCCCAGTGTCAAAGAGTGGCGAAGCTTTCGTCCTGACCGCTATCAGGTTTTATTAAAGGCCCTTTGGGAGAATTACCGAAGTAGATGCGGGACTCCTTGACACCACGCTGGTGTATTATGGAAAGAAAGCTGGTTTTCTGTATATCTTGTCTGAGTTTACTTACATCATCTGTTGATTTATTGTAAGGCGTTCGGATTTTGTTGTTGTGGCCTGTGAGCAGCGTCTTGTACAGTGTGAAGAAGATGAGTAGAGGAATACCAAACATATATTTTCAGGTCGTGCATATCCCATGAACCATAGTACGCTTGCCACATGTGCGCATGAGCCAAGAGTTCGTGCACCTGATTTGCACGTGCAATAATACACCTGTATTGGATCGTCATTGCAGTCTGGTTCGTCCACGTCAGTTGATAGATAAGCAATCCAAAGTTGGTGCCAAGCTGCATTTTTGAATCGTGAATAAACTCTAACGCAGTTTGCGTTAACACGTTCAATGTTACGGCCTGGGGATTATGTTCGACTACAGTTACTTCATCTCGAACAGACCGATTACAATTGATGCATAATCTGGTAAGCTCGTCGACAATGAGTGGTGGCCCATTCATCTCATCACGTCTTCTAATAGCAATTTCACGTATAGCGGCTTTTTCGTCTCCATCAATTCTCGACATGACGCCGGGACGTAATTTCCTATTACAAATAAAACATAGTAACCGATTCATGAAAGCCATATCGAGATTTTGAAATCTATATCAGCATAGAACTAGATGAATCAGCTATCAACAATAATCACATCATTCATATTGACAGACTAGTAATAATAATCCTGAGAAATAAATAGATGGCTGAATCAATCTCGTGAATCCAGGAAATGTAAGGAAACAAAATAATAATTATGGAAAACAAAGTAATGCAGAATATATCTGGCGCAACCTTCACAGCAAGAAACGAAATTCTTAACTAAATCATGGTTGAAAAATCAAACGATGAAACAAATCTGGAGTAAACTTTCAACAAGGAACAAATAGCAAAATAAATTAAATTGATCTCATGTCTTCTAAGAATGTCCAAATAATGAACAAGAACTCAGAATAGATCTGGCGATAACCTTACCTTTCGCGTTATGTACTTCGGAATCGGAAAAGGAAGAAACGACTGAACGTCAAGAAGGACTTGATGATGATGGCAATCATCCATAAAGAACAAAAGAAGTGCGATAAAGAAGCGATCGTCTAAAAGATTGCAATTCTGGCACTAAATTCACCATATCGTGTCTGTAATGAAGTGAAGTAGGACTATAACTTGCTCGGGATTCATCAAACGTCCATCAATTGTTTTTGAAAAAACTCCTTATGCAATAATAATTCTGATACGAAAATAAGCGATGGATCGATAGATAGGGATTACTTATCAGGCAACTATAAGTAATGTGTAAGTATGTATTGTGTAAGTACGGTAAGTAATTAAAGGCGACTTTGAACGCTCTAAGGACGAAAACTTAGTAATTTCTTTAACCTGGGTCATAAGCACTTTATACCTAGAGTCATAGACTCCAAAATGGCAGAGAAACAGAATCTTAGGCATGATACATCAATATGGCAGAAAAGAGTTAACACGACCTTTGACGCGATAGGGAAGAAAAACTGTCCACTTTTTGACCTTGGAGCATTAAGTTCTTTTAACGGAGGTCACGTACAAGGAAATGTAATTAAAGTCGACTTTTGACTAGTTGAGGACGAAAACTTGGTCATTTTTCGAACCCGAGTCATAAACACATCTAACAGGGGTCATAAACTACATAATGGCAGAAGGTCAGAGTGCTGGGTATGACACATCAGCATGGCGCTAAACAATTCCGCAGTTTCTGTAGCGAATCTCCTAAACGGCATTTATTACGACCTCTCACGTGATAGGGACGAAAAACTGTACACTTTTTGACCTTGGGGCATCAAGTCCTTTTAACGGAGGGCACTCACAAGGAAATAAAATTAAAGTCGACTTTTGACTAGTTCAGGATGAAAACTTGGTCATTTTTTGACCTTGAGTCATAAACACTTCTAGCAGGGGTCATAAACTACAAAATAGCGGAAGGTTAGTGTTCTGGGCATCCTATATCAATATGGCACCAGCGTCCCGCAGTTTCTGCGGTGATTCTCCTAAAGGACTCTTATAACGACCTTTAATGCAATAGGGATGAAAAACTGTTCACTTTTTCACCTTGGGCCATCAAGTCCTTTGAACGGAGGTCACATACAAGGAAATATAATCAAAGTCGACTTTTGACTAGTGAAAGACGAAAACTTGGTCATTTTTCGACCCTGAGTCATAAACACATCTAACAGGGGTCATAAACTACATAATGGCAGAGGGTCATAGTTCTGGGCACGACACATCAGCGTGGCGCTAAACAATTTCGCAGTTTCTGCAACGATTCTCCCTAACGGCACTTTTACGTCCTTTAGCGTGATAGGGACGAAAAATTGTCTATTTTTTGACTTTTTAGCATTAGAACTTTTTGTTCGGAGATTTCATGATCTACAACATATCCAACATTTAGAAAAATCAATCGAGACCTTTTTTCAATGTATTTGGTGCGGGGTCCTTTCCAAGAAAAAGATGACATGAACGTTAAAAATTGAACAAACAGCGAATTGGTTTATAACAATTTGCCTTTGCGAGCAGCATCCTTGTTAGAGCAGCAAGCAAGACCGTAATGTCTGAACCACACATGGAATTGATGAAAAATCAACCAGAAAGAATAGTGCACCGATTCTCATCGGAATCAACCAAATCAGAACGCTGAAAACATTAGTTGCTAGCAGTGCTCCAGCAGCTTCAACTTCAACCTCAACCGTTCCAGGGTTTTTCAAAACAACGGCCCCAATTTTACCAAGAACGTCAGCTGCTGGCGCACTACTAGGAATAAGGTCCAAAAGGAAAAGAAAGTCATTAAATTACATGATCTCCCAAAGCCGCCAACCTCTGATAGTATCTGAAAAACGACGATTCTAGGTGCCTGCTCGACCTGGAAGATGCTCCAGAACGAGCAGCCATGCGTCGAGACGATCACCGAGACGTTACGGGAGACGCTTGAGGTCGAGCAGCCACCGGCCTCGTCGATTACCGAGACGATGAGAAAACTGTTGGGCTTGACCAACAAAAATTTTGTTGAAAAAAAAAAATATTTTTTTGAACTTTTTGTTGGCCAAACAAAAATCTTTTGTTAGCATAACGAAATTTTTGCTTCAATCAACGAAATGCTATTGTCATCCCAATAAAATGTTTTGTTGGCTTAAAAAAATTCGTTGGTTAACCTGACAAAATACTTTTGTAAGCTTAAAAAAATAATTTTTAGTCCTAAATACACTGTTTCGCTGCCCTATGAAAATAGTTTTGTTGGCGTAAAAAAACAACTGTTTTATAGCTGAAAGTCATTAATTAATTCACTGAATGATAATTAAAACTGGTCTTCATTGTAAAGTAACTCATTTCTATAAATGTGACTGAGTAAAAGAAGTTAATTTAACTAATTCTATGCAGTGATCGAAATAAATTACTTTGAAAATAAACGTCTGTCTTAAATTACAATTTAATAAATTAGTGAACGACTTTTTGCTAAGACCCAGCTATTCTTTACGACTAGTCCTGTTTTTGTTACTTATAAATGTTACTTATAAAACTTAATGAATTACCCGCGTGAAAAAAGTTTGCATGGCTCACGCATGGCAATAAACTTGGAAATATCTGGCTAAAGCATGGGTCACGGCTGAATGGTAGCATGGCTAAAGCCGTGCTCGCGTCCGTCTTCCATGCTTAGTCCTCCATGCTTAGTCGGCGATCAGGATGCTCCTGATCGTGCACCAGGTCGTTCAAAAAGTTATCTACAAGAACTTTTTCATAATTTAAATTGTGGCAACAGCCAAAATAACTACCTACGGTGAGTCGACGATCAGGATGCTCCTGATCGTGCACCAGGTCGTTCGAAACATCATCTACGAGAACGTTTTCAAAATTTAAATTGTGGCAACAGCTAAAATAACTACCAATGGTGAGTCGACGATCATGATGCTCTTGATCGTGCACCAGGTCGTTCAAAACGTCATCCACGAGAACTTTTTCAAAATTTAAATTGTGGCAACAGCCAAAATAACTACCAATGATGAGTCGGCGATCAGGATGCTCCTGATCGTGCACCAGGTCGTTCAAAAAGTTATCTACAAGAACTTTTTCATAATTCAAATTGTGGCAACAGCCAAAATAACTACCTACGGTGAGTCGACGATCAGGATGCTCCTGATCGTGCACCAGGTCGTTCGAAACGTCATCTACGAGAAAGTTTTCGAAATTTAAATTGTGGCAACAGCTAAAATAACTACCAATGGTGAGTCGACGAACAGGATGCTCCAGATTGTGAACCAGGTCGTTCAAGACGTCATCTACGAGAAATTTCCAAAATTTAAATTGTGGCAACAGCCAGAATAATCACCGATGGTGAGTCGGCGATCAGGATGCTCCGGATCGTGCACCAGGTCGTTCAAGTCGTCATCTACGAGAACTTTTTCAAAGTTTAAATTTTGGCAAAAGCCAAAATAACTACCAATAGTGAGTCGACGATCAGGATGCTCCGGATCGTGCACCAGGTAGTTGAGCAAGTATTCCACAAGAACTGTTTACAAATTTGAACTGTATCCATAGCCAAAACAAGTGCAAATGGTGAATTGATGATTCAGGTGCACCGGATTGCACACCATGTAGTTTAGCACGTATTCGACAAGAATTAAAAAAAATTAAAAATCAAAAATGACATATTCTCGCGAACATGAGGTTCCGTTGAAGTGACTTCAACCCAATGTTGCAAAAACCAAGAATTTTTTCTTGATTTTGTATCTGGGACGTCTTACAACTATTTCTCGATCACAAAAAAATCTTCGCCTTAGCCGCTTTCGAAAAAGAAAAAACATTTTTTATGTCAAAAAATCGAATAATCCCAGTTTTCTAGGACACGAAGCAAGATATCAAAAAAGATATCAGAGTACAATCATTGTTCGGAGAAATTTATACAAAAAACCCCTTCATAATTTTTTTATCACACTTTTTTTCTTATTTTCTTAACTCGATATAATTATTTAAAGTATAAAACTAGGAATGTATTGATACACACACCTTTGGTTAACACTTAACAATTTTTATCCTAAGCCGATATAATTCTTTAAATAAAAAAATATCTTCAGACAATTTGAATAATAATATTTATCTGTTATAGTTTTGCATCTGGTATAAAACGCGTGGAAGCGAATTTTATCTCTTTAAAAAAATATTAACAATTTTCGAGACACCGAAGTGAGTTGAAAAATTATAAAGGTAGTTTTTTATAGGAATTTGCCCAAGGAACAATTTCGCCCTTTCAAATTTTTTCATATTCGGTTGTTTCTCGAGAAAAACGTGGTATTTCGATTTTTTCAAAATTAAGAATTTCAACGGCAATACCACGCTGGAAACACCAGTTCCCGTTAGATCACTGAAGTTAAGCAGTGTTGGGCGCGGTTAGTACTTGGATGGGTGACCGTTCGAGAATAATACTACTGCGTTGCTGTTGGCGGTCGTGGGTGTGGTGAGCCCACACTTGTAGTTATTTACTACAAGAAACTATCCACCTAGAAACACTACCCGAATCGGGTAGTGTCACGCCTACCCCTAGAGGCTCGCCGAAAAGGAAACGGCTTAAGGGCATGTGACACAGCCAAATACCTACATTACCGACCTCACTTTTTCAATTTTCCAAATTTTTTTGTTGAATCTAAGAACTTTTTTTGTAAATAAAATTTCGGGCTGAAACTTTGGAAAATGTATGAGAAGACAATAAACTACGTTTACGTACTTTATTCGATGAGGAATTTCGCAAAAAATTATTCTCGAAAAAATTAAAACTGGGTGCATTTTTTGAACCTAAGAACTTTTTTTATAAGCAAAATATCGGCTTCAAACTTTGAGAAATGCAAGAGCCGACAGTGAAGTACGTTTATGTACATCATTTGAGTATAAAAGATGCAAAAAGAAAAATTCCAACTAAATGTCAACAACGCTTGCCAGTTCGGTCGGTATTCGCGATGAGCACGAAAATGCGAAGTCTGGCGGCCACTGAAGGAGGCCAATAGCGATTTCAATACTTACATAATTCAACATTGAAACAGCATATTTCACTCAACTTTTATGCTGGACACAACTTTCAAAAAATATTATTGTAAGAACACCGGATCATCAATCTTTGACAGCGTGGACCCCATATTTCAGATGTAGACGAGTCAGCTGATAGAGCCTCGATTAGTGGCCGCCAGACTTCGCATTGTCGTGCCCATCGCAAAAATACCGACCGAACTGGCAAGCGGAACCGGAGTTGACACTTAGTTGGAATTTTTCTTTTTGCATCTTTTATACTCAAATAATATACATAAACGTACTTTACTGTCAGCTCTTGCATTTCTCAAAGTTTGAAGCCGATATTTTACTTATAAAAAAAGTTCTTAGGTTCAAAAAATGCACCCAGTTTTAATTTCTTCGAAAATAATTTTTTGCGAAGTTCTTCCTCGAATAAGGTACATAAACGTAGTTTATTGTCTTCTCATACATTTTCCAAAGTTTCAGCCCGAAATTTTATTTACAAAAAAAGTTCTTAGATTCAAAAAAAAATTCGGAAAATTGAAAAAGTGAGGTCGGCAATGTAGGTATTTGGCTGTGTCACATACCCTTAATGGTATAAAAAAGAATTGACTTAATAACGGCTCTAGCGAAGATGTTGTTTTTTCATACATTAATCTAGTTGTAAGAAATTCCCAGATACAAAACAGAAAGAACAATTCTCAGTATTCGCGCCTTTGTGTTCAAGTCATTTCAACGGAACCGTAACCGTGACCCATTCTTGTAAAATGTAACACTGAAATTGTTAGTCCTGAAGGTGGTTGAGAATACCGTGAAGTGAATACCATGGAAACGTTCTTTTTTTATTTAATTCTGTGGTCATAGACGTCATAGATGCACATAAATGTCCTACATTCAGAGAGAATGAACAACAAGTTTTAATCTATCTTCAAGAAAATAATAATGAAGTGGGTGCTCATACAATGGTTGAAGCGAAGGAGTGCTACTATTATGGAAGAAGCGGAAGCAATGCGTGGAGTTGAAGAGGATGATGAGGTGATTGTGGATTGAAATGGCAAAATTTTTAAAGCTATTTTCAAAATGAGAAGCGGTAATAAGAAAATCTTTATTGCTAATGTTTTTCATTTTGTACTTGTCCTTTATTCGTTAGATATTTTATGCTTTTCATTTCAGTTTGATGTTTTAAATTATTTTTATGATTTTTGTTGGCTTTCAAACTAATTTGAATATTCTACCGACAGAGGATAAAAAATGTTTAAATTACCTCCATGTAAGATCGGAGGGGGAAGTCCTGGGGAAGTAAAATCTCACAGCGCTTAAGGAAAAGGATACAAAATTGTCAGTAGCCCAGGTGCGAATTGACCGTTGGGCCACGGTCGGGCCAACCGTCGGACGGTCGGTCCAACTTTGTGCGCCACTGGTCGGGCCAACCAGCTAAATGATAACGGTCAACCGCCTTTGGATTCTCAAAGTCGGCCCGATATTTGGTCCCATATATGGGCCATCTTTTAAGATGATGTCGGCCCAACCCTGGACAACAATGTGGGGCCGACTTTGATTTTGAAGGTTCGTACTACACAGGTGGAAATACACAAAATAGGTATTCAAAAAATAAATAATAATTGATTGCGAGTATTTTGACTATAAGTGTTAATGGTCCTGCTTATATTGAATACATATATCACATTTTTTTAAATTATATTACAAATAAAATTTCTAACCCTACGGGGTTTCGAACCTACACCTATACCTGAATCTATCGCCTAGCAGTCGGGAGTCTTACCCATTACTCTATACCTGAAGAATTGAAAGTCAATGAAAAAACCATCCTCATAAGCTACAGCTCAAAGTAGTTAAAAAACAATTTGTTAAATGTTTTTCTCATTAATTTTTGTATTATTATGCAACATATATAATATGAATATAAATTATATAATATTTTAATAAATAATTCAAACCAATGTTATGTCGACGGTCGGGCCATCTATTGTCCAGAGTCGGACTGAACGTACTTTAACGGATTTTTTTAAACAATGGACCAGCGTTTATCCGACGGTCGGCCCATATTTGGGCCACGGTTTGACCGACCGTCGGGTGCAACATGGTGACTTGTACAAGCCAATGTTATGCCGACGGTCGGGCCATCTCTTGTCCAGAGTCGGGCCGACCGTTCTTTCACAGTTTTTTAAAACAATGAACCAGCGTTTATCCGACGGTCGGCCCATATATGGGCCAAGGTTTGACGGACCGTCGGGTGCATGATGGTGACTTGTACAAGCCAATGTTATGCCGACGGTCGGGCCATCTCTTGTCCAGAGTCGGGCCGACCGTACTTTTACGGTTTTTTTTAACAATGAACCAGCGTTTATCCGACGGTCAGCCCATATTTGGGCCGACCGCATTCTTTCGGTCGTATCGACCAATCTGCCATAGTTTATCCGATCGTCGGACCAACGTTGAGCCAGAAATGGGCCGACAGACGGCTTTTCGCCCACCGCCGACGTCGGTCGCCAACGTCGGTGAGACCATGGCAGCTTGAAAACACCTTAGTCGGCCCAACTCTAATTACCGTAGATCGGTTACCAAAGCAAGGCCACTTTCGGGCCGATGGTCAATCTCTGGCAGCCGACCGAATTTCGCACCTGGGAGTCAAAAAATCGCAAAAGGAGGGCCAATTAAACTAGAATAGGAATGTTCTAAATTTGCCACTACTCATCCCCGTAAAACCGAGCAATTCGGTTTTACCGAATTAGCAGCTAAGACCGCAAGTGATATCCAAGTCTGCTCATAACGAAGCTACCTACTCAGAAAGTAAATTTGTTTAGTTTTTCGGTTCATTATGATAAAATAAGGCATATTTTTTCGATGTTATATCAGTCGAATATTATTTTATCTGTTGAAGAAACCTGAGTGTCAGGCCCGTCAGTTCGAAATGTTACGAGAAGATGCGAATCTCTTCCTAACAAAACCAGTAAAATTTTTCCGCAAAAAATTATGAGACCTAAGCTTCATCTTGAAAAATCTTGTAAAATTTCAATTGAAACAATTTTATCGCGTTTCTTGCTTCACTTAGGCCCATTCCAGATTTCAAAAATTGTGATATTTTATTAATTATTTAATGATCCTAAATTTTGATCAATCAAGGAAGAGTATGATAGCAACATTAATTTTTCAATTGATATACAGTAGAATATTAAATTCATACCCTACTCCTCTAAAATTTTTTACTATTGTATCATTCAATCATCCTAGATATTGATCAACCATCGACAAAGACAAGACCAGATTCAATACCTCAGCCAGATGAGCAATCTAATCTTACAGAGGGTAAAATTTAACATAGATTTTTTTTTAGAAATTTATCATCAACTGACACTTTTCGAAATTTTTCTTCCAAACAGGGATACTGAAAAACTCGGAAGTTCTGGAAAATGTTTCAAATCTGACGTTACTCAGTCCCGCGAAACCAGGCACATCAGTTTTACGAAAGCCACTAAGACCGCAAGTGATACCAGAATCACCTGATAATGAAACAATCTCTTTCGAAAGTACAGTTTCATAATTTTTACGTCATTGAAATAAGAGAAGATATATTGCTTCAGTATTATATTATTATATTATTTATTCAAGATGAAAAAACCCCCAAGTGTCGGGCATACCAGTTCAAAATTTTACCAGAAGATGTGATTCAATACGTGCTAGACTACCTGGTGCGCGATCCGGTGCACCTGCGTAGTCGACTCACTATTTGCAGTTATTTTGGCTATGGATACAATTCAAGTCTTCAAAAAGTTCTCGTAGAATACGTGCTCAACTACCTGGTGCGCGATCCTCTGCACCCTGATCGTCGACTCAAGATTGGGAGTTATTTTGGCTGTTGCCACAATGTAAATTTTTGCAATGTTCTCGTGGATGACGTCTTGAACGATCTGGTGCACGATCCGGAGCATCCAGATCGTCAAATCACCATTGGTAGTTATTTTGGCTGCTGCCACAACTTAAATTTTGAAAAACTTCTCACAGATGACGTATTGAACGACCTGGTGCACGATCCGGAGCATCCTGATAGTCGACTCACCTTTGATAGTTATTTTGGCTGTTGCCAGAATTAAAATTTCTTCAATTTTCTCGTAGATGTCGTCCTGAACAACCAGGTGCACAATCCGGAGCATCCTGATCGTCGACTCATCATTGGTAGTTATTTTGGCTGCTGCCACAATTTAATATTTTTCAATATTCTCGTAGATGACGTCTTGAACGACCTGGTGCACGTTGTGGTGCATCCGGGTAGTGGCCAGATATTTCCAAGTGTATTGCCATGCCTGACCCATGCTTTAGCCAGATATTTCCAAGTTTATTGCCATGCGTGAGCCATGCAAACTTTTTTCACGCGGGTATTGAATTCCTTTTCTATTGAAAATTCATTTATTTCTTGGATTGTCGGAATATTTTTTCCTATAATGGCAAGCTTTATTAAGTTTAATTAAAATGGAATAAATGTATTTAATTTGCTGAATAATATGAATGCATTTGTCTTAGTCAGGAATGGGTAGTCCACTTAACTCAATGTTTCAAATTAGAATGATTGAAGGTATGACATAAAAACATTTGATATATAGAATTAATAATTTGAATATTTTTATGTATTTCCCTCGCTCTCCGAATGCAACTTGAGATAAATGTATTGTGCAATCATGATCAAGGATTAAAAAAGTTCAGAATCGCAGAGTGCGAGTGGGAGCTTTTAAAAGAAACTTATGAATATCTGCGACACTTTGAAGTGCTCACGACGGCATTTAGTGGAGAAAAATATCCTACATTAAACGTATAGTAGTTCTCGACTTTAATATGCCTCTGGATAAATTATAGGCCTCTATCAGCACTCTCTACAGTAAGTCTGAACTAAACCCGATAGAAGGCAATATGTTAACAGCTCTAGAAGCTGCACACGCAAAATTGATGAAGCATCCCTGGCGGACCGGCCGAACGCAAACATTACGCTACAGCGTAACGGTAAAGTAAGGCTAAAGTAATGGTAAAGTAATATGGCATTATAATTAATAAAGGAAA
>CAKNXH010002294.1:6987-24386 GCA_932178445.1 Andricus quercusramuli
TTTAGTAGAAAATCTAACTATTTTCTTGAAAAATTCTTCTTTTTCTTGGTTAATAAATAATCATTTTGTCTAAAAAATAACTATTCCATTCTGGGTTGAAAATTTATAATTTTTGTGTGAAAATTCAATTATTTGGTTCAAAATTCAAATAATTTTTTTTAAATTCATTGGGTCAGATGAAAAGTTTAAAAATTTGTTAAAAATTTCTTTTTTGTTTTGTTGATAATATAACTATTCCATTTTTGGTTAAAAATTTATCTTTTTTGTTTTAAAATTCAAATACTTCTTTAATAGTTAAACTACTTAATTGAAAGTTAGTTTTTCGTTTGAGGATTCATCTCTTTGGTTGAAAATGTAACTATATTGTTAAAAATTCGTTTTTTGTTTGAAGTAAAATTTTTTAACTGAAAATTTTACTATTCCAGTTTTGGTAAAAATTGGCATTTTTTTTTAGTTTAAAATTTGTATTTCGGTTAGAAAATCCATCTCTATTGGTAGCAACTGATAGGTTAAAATTAATTTAGTTTAGTTTACTATTTTGTTGAATTTATTATTTTTTTGTTGAAAATTAATTTTTTCAACTGAAAACTTGAATATTCGATTTTTTGTTGAAAAAAAAATCTTTTTTGGTTGAAATTTCAACTATTTGATTGAAAATTTGCAATATTTTAAATGGAAATGTTAGGAATTAAAAGCGTTCAAAATTAAATGTAATACAGTACCCAAAATATTTTATTTAAAAGAATTTATTTCCCTATTCTCATGAAAAATCACCGTATTTCCTCCGACTTTAGATTATTTGGCCTGTTAAATATCTAATCGTTTAAATAGAGAAATGATTAAAATTTCTTAAACGTTTAACCGGTTTGAAATGTACCAAGTTGAAAATCATAAAACTGGAAATGAGACATAACGTTAATTGCTTTTTGCAGAAGCATTTGCTGTTCAGTTATTTACTTCATTTATTTGCATAATGGGAACTGCACTTTGGGAAATATTTACACGTATAAAATGTGGTTTAAGCCGTTAGCTGAATAGGTAATGCAGGTTGGTACAGGTGGGGTAAAAGCGATTATATATTTTGTGCTAGTGGAGTCATGTATTGTCCCGTGAGATACGACTGATTAGTAAAATGAGAATCAACAGTGGAACCGTTTGCACTATTTACAATCAAGTTTAGTATTTACCATGGAAATTTACAATTACTCTGCTGACTTATTACATACCCTTGATACGGAAAAAGTCAACCTTGTCGTTCCTTTCTCATTCGAGCTCAAATTCTATTTAGTATTCACGTCATGGATTAAATTAACCTTAAGAGGTTTTTTCATTGCTTTCCTTTAATTACTTAATACGATATCTTTTTTGCAGCAAACAAGAAAAAAAATGGAAATTCATGACTTACTAGAAATTTCATTTTGAAAATTGTGCGAAAAGTTTTTCAAAGCTTCTGCAATGGATGGAAATAAAAAATTGATTAAGATCGAGGGGTTGACTACTTGAATTTTGAGCGTATAAAAAATTTCAAGATTTTAAATATTTTATGAGATTTCAAGTGTTTTATTAGGATTTAAAAAAAAATTGAAAGTTTTCAAGGGTTCTCAAAGTATGTTAAAGGATTTCTAAGGATTTCAAAGGATTTTACAAAGAATTCAATAATTTCACAAGGATTTCAACGTTTTAAAAAGGTTTCATAAAAGATATGAATGATTTCACAAAGACTTTAAAAATTCCACAAAGATTTCACAAGTATTTAAAAATATTACAAAGGATTTAAAAGTATTTCAAGAGCTTTGAAGTGATTTTAAAGGATTTTAAGGATTTTTATTGAGAGCATCGAAGTGATTTGTTGAATAATTTATCAATTTTAATATTATTATTATTTAGCATTATTCAAATATATATTATTAATGAACAAATTTATGTTACACAATTTAAATTAAGATAATTTCAAGCTACTCAAAAGGATTTCAAGAGAATTGACGAAAATTTCTGGTGGTTTTAAGGGACTTTAGCAAATTTCGAAAATTTTAGAAAGTTTGAAGGAATTTTAAAGATATTGAGGGCTTTCAAGATATTTCGAGGAATTTTATAGGATATAAAGGTTTTCAAGGATTTCAAATGAATTTATGTGATTTGAATGGATTTCAGGGGATCTCAAATATTTAAGAGGATTTGAAGAAATATTAGATTTCATAGGATATAATAGTTTTCTGTATTTTTGAAGGATTTCACAGGATTTTAAAGAATTTCATGGGATTTAAAAATTTGAAAAGATTTCGAGAAAGAGCAGATTTCATAGGATTTAAAGGTTTTTATTGAGGTTTCAAAGGAATTACAGGTATCTGATTGGATTTCAAAGAATTTCCAAGAATTTAAAACCCATGATGTAAAAGTTACTCCGGATTTAGAAGATTTTCAAGGGATTTCAAAAAAATTCAAAACGCTTCAAAGCCTTTCAAACCTTTCGAGATATTTGAAGTGATTTCGAGGGATTTCAAGGGATTGTAAAAAACTTAGAATGGTCGACTTAAAAATCCCCAAAAATAAAATTCCCAACACTGTGAAATTCACGAAAACGAAAATATTCGAAATAGAAAATTTCTTAAATTATAAAATTACCGAAATATAAAAATACAGAATTGGAAAATGGCAGAAAAAATATAATTCCCGAACAGTTTATAATATTACCGAATTTGAAAATTCCGGACAGTTTATGTTATTATTGAATTTGAAAATTTCCGACATCGTCTAATTCCCAACACTAGAAAATTGCACAATTTAACAATTAAAAAATTGTGTTTTATCAATATTATTTACTTTTTACAAATACAATAAGGAAATATTTGATAAAAAAAATTTTTATTTTAATGTTAAATGTTACAAAAAAAATTATTTAAAAAATTTAAAACAACAATAATGACAATTTTTAATGTGCATAGTAGCGATAGTAACGATTTGAAACAATAATTTTTAAAAATACATTGTATATTCAAAAAAATTTATTTTTATCAAAATATTTTATTATTGTATTTTTAATGAATAAATATTACTTATAGTGCCCGGAATTTTCTTGTTTGGGAATTTTCAAATTCTCTAATATTATAAATTGTTCGGGAATTTTCTTATTCGAGAATTTTCTTAGTCGGGCTTTTTACATTTCGTGAATTTCATAATTTCGGGAATTTTCTATTTCAAATATTTTCTTTTTCAGGAATTTTACAATGCCGGGATACTTATTTTTCGGAATTTCGGAATTCCAAGGAATCTTAATTTATTTTAGGGAATTTCATAGGATTTCTACAGATTTCAAATATGTGACGGGATTTTAAACATTTCCAAGGTCCTAAATAGGATTTTATATATTTTACGGAATTTTAAGGAATTTCAGGAGCTTTAGAAATCGTCAGAAAGTTTCAATAAATTTCAAAGCTCTTTAGAACTTTTAAGATATTTCAAGGAATTGCATAGGACTTTGATGGATTTAAGAAAATGTTCAGATATTTCAAAATATTTCAAGGGATTTGAGTGAATTTCAAGAATTTCATAAGATTTTGAAGGATAGATAGAATTTCAAAGATTATTCATGAAGTTTTATCAAATATTTCAGAGGATTAGAAGGGATTCGAAAAGATTTTAATGGATTTCAAGTAATTTTTAAGATGTAGGCTAGAGTGTCCTAAAAAAATCAAATTCTTTTTTGGGTCACGCACCCCCTAATCTTGTTCCGTTTGGAGAAAAAAATAAATAACGATTTCTGTTTTATTAAAAAAAAAAGTTTAAATCTAAATTAAAATTTAGTGTTTTGCAGAAAATGCAACAGATGATATCAGACACCGACAAAAAAAAACTTGACCCAATGAGAATAAAAATACTACCCCTAGGTTTGAAAAACTACCCTTTATCGAGGTTCATATATCAAATCGTGTATTTTAAAAATTTTCTACGCAATTCTTTGGATATTTTAGTGCCTAAATGCCTTGGTACGATATAGGCAAATGGAAAATATAATTTTAAATTTAACCCCTATAAAGGGTAGTTTTCCACGATTGGGTATTTTTGGTATTTAATATTTTTGGTTTTACTGAGTCAAGTTTTTTTCTCAGCGTCTGGTATCATCAGTTGCATTTATTTATTTTTTTCCCAAATGGAACAAATTTACGAGGTGGTGATAAAAACAAAAAAATTAGATTTTTTAGGATGCCCTAGTGTACACTATACATTAGAGTGGTCCCAAAACACATTGCAATTTTTTTTCTTTAAATTTTTCCATTGGTTCAAATTTTTTAGTTTGTATAAATCAACAAAAAAATAAATGTTTTTCTGAAAAAAAATTATATTTAGGGGTTCCGCAAGCTCCACGAAGTTTAACACATATTTTCCATATGAAAAAAGCCGTTTTCGTGAATTTTATTCAGAATCGTCAATATTAGGTGTTTGGAGTTGACCCTTTACATAATTTAGCTTCACAAATAGTCACAGAATACGAATGAAAAATTACTTTTTAAATTTCACCACCATTGTTTTTCAATTTAATTTAATTTAATTTTATAGGGTCCCAGAGAACCTCCATAAGCGAAAAATTAAAAATTAGTTTTAAACAATAATAAAATATTTAAACGATTACGTTTATTGACTTGAATTAATTACTGCCTCATAATAATTATAAAAGTGGACAAGAAGTTGCAAATCTCAGAAAAAAACCGCAACTTTCTAGCATTATTCTAAGACAATATTGGACCTTGCGGAACCTCTTAATAACATTAAAAAAAATGATCATTTATTTTTTTGTGGATTTGAACAAATTTGGGGGGCTAATCATGAAAATTCTTTGTAAAAAAATTTGGACCACCCTACTGAACATAAAATTCCAAGAGTCGTTAACCCCTCGATCAGGAATGAAAATAACAATAAATTAGTAATCAGCTTGCCTGGAGAGTTGACGTGTCGATTTCCGGCGTTGATGACTTGTAAAGTCCAACGCCCGTCGGCCTTCTCTCCCCAGAAGTGGACACTCAGGAAAGGCCAGTCGTCGAAGTTGGAGCTGAGGACGTCACGAGGTCGCTCGAAAAGCAGCGTCGAAGTAGTTCCCATCGGTGAGGTCAGCAGGAGCTTAAGATTTCCTCGCGGGAAGAATCTCAGGGAGACCTGAAAAAGGTAGAAATTTCTCTCCTTTTCTCTCCTCTCATCTGACACGTCCGTCTTGGCTGATTACCTCTATCTGCTCTCGTTAAAGCCCGTCATGTAACAGCTTCGGTTAAACCCGATTTGACCTTTACCTACATCTATCCTCATTTTACAAGGCCGTATCGTGTCACAGCTCATTACTTCCCAACGTCGCTCTTATATCGTGTCCGACACGCTTGATTCATTGTACGACTTCACGTGTCTGCTACTTTTTCCTGTCACGTTTGTGTCAAGAAGTCAGGTTCGTTCAAAAATAAGAAGATTTTAAGAATCCCTCTCTAAAGGGGAGGCTTCACATTTGATTTGTCTTGATAGATTTATCCGCGAGACCGAAAGAAAAAATCGGTGCTTAGTCAAGCGTGACAAACAGCGCATTAGTTGCATCAGGTTGCATCATGCGTCCAAATCCAACAGAAAGGGTTCATGCGGCCCTGCCTGTTCACGTTTAGATTCCCCCGATTTAGTATCAAGGCCACTGCAAGCCCGTAACCGTTCTTATATCGAGAGTTGAGTGTAATTAATCACGTCGAAATTTTGTTGCGTAAAAATTACTACGTTGCCCTTAAAATTGATGTTGTCCTTACGGCCAATCGAAAACGCTAAGGAGCCATCCATAAACCCCACCGAAAAAAGTAATATAGCCCAAAATTCTTTCAAACAAAATTATTGTAAATACCATATTGAATTCAATATGGAACACTTTAATTTTCTAAGATTGCAAGTCAAAATATATTGTATTTTCAACAAAATAGTTGGATTTTCAACCGAAAAAGATTTTCTACTAGAAGAGATGAATTTTCAACGGCAAAATTATTTTTAACCAAACAGTTACAATAATAACCAAATAGATAAACTTTCAAACAAAAATGACGAATTTTCAACAAAAAAGATTAACTTTTAACCACATAGTTAAATGTTCAAGTCAAAAAGACGAATTTTTTCGAAGACAGTTCAATTATCAATAAAAACAATTAATTTTCAATCAAGAAAAATGAATTTTTAATCAAGAAAGATTAATTTTCTACCATAAAAGATTAAGTTGCCATAAAAAAAAGATTTTTTTAACAAAATAATTGGATTTTCGAAGAAAGAAAAAGATTTTATTAAAATAATTGAATTTTTAAACAAAAGGGATTAAAATTCAACTAAAATCAGTTGAATTTTCAAGTCAAAAGACGATTTTTTTAGGAGATTATTGAATTTTCAACAAAATGATTAAACTTACAACAAAATAGTTGAATTTTTAACCAAATAGATGAATTTTCAACCAACAAAAATGAATGTAATCTACCCACTAAAAAAAAATATTTTTTGAACCAAAAACAGAATCGTCAAATTTTCAGTTTTCAGTAAAAAAAATCGAACAACAAAATAACGAATTCTCAACTAAATAGTTTTTTCACTAAAATAGTTAAATTTTGATCCAAAAAGATGAATTTTCAAGCAAGAAGATTGAATTTCTACTAAAAAAAAGAAATTTCAACAAAATACATGCGATTTCAACAAAGAAATATAAATTTTCACTAAAAATTAAATAGTTAAATTTTCAGCTAACATTTTTTATTTTTAAGCGAACAACGATTTGAAAAAATAATACTCAAATTCCCCAATCAAGGAATTTTCAATTGAAATCAAGAATCTTCGACAGAAAAATTAATTTTTAACGAAGTAGTTCAACTTTCGAACAACTATTACAATTTTAACTAAAAAATATAAATTTCCAACTAAAAATGAAGAACGACTTCAACTTTTAACCAAGTGCTAAATAAAATTTCAACCAAAAACGATGAAATTTTAAGCAAATAATTAAATTTTCCACAACAAAAAATAATTTTCCGCCCAAAATTATCAAGCCGAAAAGACGAGTTTCTTATAAAAGAGTGGAATTTTAAACAAAAAGGTAGATTTTTGAAAAAATAGTTAAACTTTTGAATAAATAATTTAATATTTAACCAAATAGTTGAATTTTCTACGAAAAATAGTTACATTTTGAACCGAAAAATGAATTTTCTACTTACTTTTTAAATCAATGACTTTTTAAGAAAATAGTTGATTTTTCAACAATATAAGTAAATTTTCAACCGAATAGTAAAATTTTTCAATTACAAGAGATACATTTTTCACCGAAAAAATAATAGTAGACTTTTCAACCAGGAAGAATTAAAATTAAAAATAAAAGTACAATTTTCTTATTGAGTTCTATTAATTCTGTTCGCATTTAAGCAAAAAAGGGTTAGTTTCTCGAAAACAGAGAAATTATTTTAAAAAGAGGAACAGTGTGAAGTCAGTATTTATTTTCTAATTAAAAACGAGAAAAACTTCAAATACGTGGAATTATTTACAGTTGCAACTTAATGAATTTTTTATAAAGGAGTTCAACTTTTAGAAAAATAGTTGATTTTTAAATAAAAAACAAATAAATTTTCAATAAAACATGTAATATTTGATATTTTAACTATGAAAGATTTTAATTTAATTAAAAAACAGTTGTATTCAGCCAAAAAAGACACGTTAGCAATGATAAAATTTTAATTTCAACCAAAACAGATTAAATTTCAACCAAGAAGATTTATTTTTAGCAAAAAAAAAATGAATGTTCAACAAAACCAAATATTTGAATTTTCTATTAGAAAATATCAATTTTCAACGAGAAATGGAATACTTACATTTCAGTGAAAAAAATTAATCCTCAAACAAACCGAAAACGATTTTCAACAAAATAGTTAACTTTTTAAACAAAGTTTAAACGTTTCTACCAAATATTAGAATTTTTAACCAAAAAGATAATTTTTCAACCAAAAGTTGAATTTTCTATCAATAGACGAATTTCCCACAGAATATATGAATTTTCAACAAAACAGTTAAATTTTCCAAATAAAACAGATACATTTTAACCAAATAGTTCAATTTTCAATAGAAAATGTCATAGTTAAAATTGCAGTTGAAAATCAATTTTCAAACAAAAATTAAAAGAATTTTCAACAAAATATTTACATTTTCAACTAAAGAGATGAATCTTCAACCTGAAAAATTTAATTTTTAACAAAGTAGTTCCACTTTCAACAAAGTAGTTGTGTCACAGACCAAAAAATATTATTTTTCAATAAAATAATTGAATTTTTAACCAAATAGTTGTTTTTTTACCCAAGCGAGATGAATTCCGTACCAGAAATATATTGGTAGACCCTTTTACCAAACGTAATTTTTGGCGTGACCCTTCCCCTTCTCAAATTGGTAACGTGGTTTATGGACAGCCCCTAAGCTGTATGAGGAGCTATTTCATTTTTTATTGGTCAATAATTTCTAAGAAAGGCAGAACCAAAAAAAGAACAAATTCTTAATTTTTTGCGAACATAAGCCGTCTTTGAAACCTTGAAATCTTTGAAATCTTTGTGAATTCGTTGAAATCTCTTGAAGTACTCAAAATCGTTGTGAAATCTTGAAATTTCTGTTAAATCTTTTGGAATCTTTTAAAATTTTTGTAAAATATTTGAAATCTTTGAAAACTTTAAAATCCTTGAAACCTTTGAAATATTTGTGAAAGCTTTCTTTAATCTTTGTTTGTGAAATCTTTCGTATTCCTTTGAAGTCATCGAAATCTTTGAAGTCGTTTAAAATCTTTGAAATGTTTTGAAACCTTTAGAATTCTTGTATTATTTTGATATCTTTAGGAAATGTTCGAAACCTTTGGGAATTTATTGTGAAATTTTTAAAATCTTTATCAAATCTTTTTAAATATTTGTGAAATTTTTCTCACATCTTTGTTTGTGAAATCTTTTTTATTCGTTGAAATCAGTGAATTTATAGTAAAATCTTTCCAAAATCTTCTGAAATGTTTTTAAACCTTTTGAAATCATTTAAAATCTTCGAAATATTTTAAAATCTTAGAAATCTGGTGTACTGTAAACGTTTTCAAATCTTTGAAATCCTTTAAATTTTTGTAAAGTGTTCAAAATCCTTTTAAATATTATAAAATCTCTGAACTATTTTGAAACCTTTTAAAACTGAATTAAAATCGAAATATCAGGGTGGCGATTCGGCGACGATTTCAAATTCCCGGTCATTTCCCGGTCAAGTTTTAATTTTCAACCAAGAAAAAACGGGTTTTCAACAAAATAGTTAAAATTTCAACCTGAGTGATGAATTTTCAAATAAAATTATGAATCTTCAACTAGAATAGATCAATTTTGAACCAAAAAGATGAATTTTCTACTAAAACGATGTATACTTAACTGGAACACTTAAATTTCCAACCAAACAGATGAATTTTCAAACAAGATTAATTTTGAAATAAAAATATTCCTTTTCGACCAAAAAATACAACTTTTCAACAAAATAAGTGAATTTTTAACCAAATAGGTGAATTTTGAACTAAAAAAATAATATTTTTCAACCGAAAACATAAGAGTTTTCAACTAAAACAATGAATTTTCAACTGAAATAGTTGATTTTTAGATCAGAAAGATGAATTTTCAACTAAAAAATGATGAATTTTTAAACAAGAAGATTAATTTTCAAATAAAAAGATTAATTTTTCACCAAAAAATGCAATTTTTTAAGAAAATGCATACATTTTTAAAGAAATAATTGACTTTTTAATTGAAGAAGACAAACAAATGAAAAACATTCAAAGGAAAAAAAAGTTTTCAATCAAACAGCTCATTTTTCAATCAAAGAAATGAATTTTTAATTAAAACGATGAATCTTCACAAAAAAATTTAACAAAAGAATTTAACTTTCAGCCAAATAATTTTCTATCCAACCCAAAAGATGAATATGTAATAGAAATTATAAATATTCACTGGAATACTTGAATTTTTAACCGAATAGAAGAATTTTTAAACAAGAAGATTAACTTTCAAATAAGAAGATAACTTTTTACAACAAATATTTTTCTAACAAAATACATGAGTTTTGAACGAAATAGTTGAATTTTCAACCAAATAGTTGAATTTTCAACCAAATAGTTGAATTTTGACAAAAAAAAAGATAAATTGATTTTTAACAAAGTAGTTACATATTCAACCAGAGAAGAATTTTAAATTAAAATTATGAATCTTCAACTTTTCTAAATTGACCAAAATTATTAAAGTAATGAAAACTTGAATTTTGCTACGATCAGAAGTAAATAAAATAATTGGTGAGGTCTATAAAAATGCCTAGAAATCTCTTTATTTATTGTGTAATAAGTAAAAGATGAATAAAAAACTTTTCAGTAGCAAGGTTTCTTCTGAGCGAGATGTTTCTTTTATAATAGACTAAAAGATTTAAATTACTTTTCGCATTTCAATAAAAAAAACGGTTGAAAACAAAAATTAATTCAAGGTTCTCGTGAAAAATTCAAGGAGATTTCCAGGTTTTCCAGGTTCAACAAAAATTCAAGGAGAATTCCAGGTTTTCAAGGTTTTCAAGGACACTAGACATCCTGTAAACTGCCCGATTTTTGGATTTACTGTCCTAATCGTAAAATTTGCAATGCGATAACATAATCAGAAAAGTTTCTAGCGTCCTAAGCTTCTAACCTACCTCATAGAAGCAAATCTAAAACCAGGGTGTCCAGCGATTCTTAGAAAGAAAATTCAAGGTCTTTTCCAGGTTTTCCAGGTCAATAAATCAAGTTTTTCTAGGTCTACTTTTTCACATCGAATAATGAAATAATCGTTTTTTATACCTGCAAAAAATGAGACATTTCATTTTTTATTGGCCAACAGTTTCCAAAGAAAGCTTTTAAAATCTTTGCGAATTCGTTGAAATCTGTTAAAAGTATTTAAAATCTTTGTGAAATCTTTGAAAACCTTTTGGAATGTTAAAAAATTGTTGTAAAATCTTTGGAAACTTTGCGAAATTTTTTGAAATCTTTTGAAATTATGATGTAATCTATGAAATATTTGTGAAATTATGCTTTGTTTGTGAAATCTTTTGAAATCTCTTTTATTCGTTTGAAATCATTCAAATATTTTTAAATCTTTGTGAAGTCTTTTAAAATCTTTGTGAAATCTTTCTGAAATCTTTTGAATTCATTTAAAATCATTGAAATATCTAAAACCTTTGTGAAATCTTTTGAAATCTTCAGAAAAATGTCGAAATCATTTAAAATCTTGAAATTTTTTGAAATTCTTATTAAATCTTTGAAATATTTGTGAAATCTTTTGAAATATTCCAAGAACTTTGAAATTTGGTGTAAACTTTTTGAAATCTTTGAAATTCTTGTATTTCATAAAATCTTGGATAAATTTTTTATGAAATCTTTGAAAAATTTGTGAAATCTTTTTGAAATCTTTATATTCATTTAAAATCATTTGAAATATTTAAAATCTTTGTGAAATCTTATAAAATCTTCTAAAAAATGTTGAAATCGTTTAAAATCTCTGAAATTCTCATCAACTTTTTGAAATATTTTTAAATCTTCTAAAAAAATTTGAAATCGTTTAAAATCTTTGAAATTTCTTTAAATCTTCGAAATCTGGTGTACTGTATGTACCCTTTTTGAAATCTTTGAAATTCTTCTATATTTTAAAAATCTTTAATAAATTTTGTATAAAATATTTTAAATATCTGTGAAATCTTTTGTATTCGTTTGAAATCATTGAAACATTCGAAATCCTTGTGAAATATTTTCAAATCATCTGAAAAATGTTGAAATCCTTTAAAATCTTTGAAATATTTTCAAATCTTTGAAATCTGATGTACATTTTACAAATTTTTGTTTTCTTTTGAAATCTTTGAAATACTTGAAAGCTGTTGAAATCATTATGAATTCTTTGTAAAGTCTTTCTGGAATCTTTCGTATTTGTTTAAAATCATTGAGGTATTTAAAATCTTTGTGACATTTTTTGAAATCTTCTAAAAAAAATTGAAATCGTTTGAAATCTACATTTTTTTAAATCTTCAAATTCTGGTTTTCTTTAAAATCTTTGTCACATTTTTTATTAAATTTTTTGAAATATTTTTGAAATTTTTCTGAAATCTTTTGTATTAATTTGAAATCATTAAAATATTTGAAGTGAAGGGTAGAAATGCAAAAGGAGTCAAGCGCCATTTTTCACTTTTTTCAGGAGATACTAAAAACATGTTGTAAATTCAGCGGGACCGTTTAAGAAAAAAATAAGAAAGTTCTTTCGAGATACTTTCATGCTCTATCGAAATAAAAAAAGTTAGCTCACAATAAGCTATCCGGTTTCGAGAAATTGAATGAAACAGGTCACGTTTCAAGGTTAGATTTTGGGTCCGTATCGACTTTTAACATCTTTCAACATTAATTGTGGAGTCAATTTGCAGTTTGAGAAAAAACTAAAAATGTCAAATCCAGCTATTGAATGGACGAATTGATTTCCAAAAGGTTTGATTGAAAAAAATCATGCAGTTTCGTGAAATTTGAAAATCCAATTATGACTTCGAAATGGTGTAAAACTGACACTTCAACTTCAATATAATGACAATAGCAGTAATAATTTTTAATATTTCAAAAAAATGAGGAATTGAGTTTTAGTTTATTTAGTACTGAACGGAAGGGACCCAATAGTAATTAAAAATAATTAGCCAGTGTCGAGAAAAATGAAATTTGATTTTTTACTTTGTGGTTAGAAAAGCTTCTCGGACTGTGAACACAAGAACACAAATTTTGAAAAATGATGCCCCCAAAAATCCTTTGGCAGGCACGTGTAATAGAATTTATCTGATTTTTTGAGCTAATAAACCCGGTTTCGAAAATTTGGCGCTTGACTCCTTTTGCATTTCTACCCTTCATTTCAATAAAAAATCTGTTAAAAACAAAAATTAATTCAAGGTTCTCGTGAAAAATTCAAGGAGATTTCCAGGTTCAACAAAAATTCAAGGAGAATTCCAGGTTTTCAAGGTTTTCAAGGTCGCTAGACACCCTGTAAACTGCCCGATTTTTGGATCTACTGTCCTAATCGTTATATTTGCAATGCGATAACATCCTCAGAAAAGTTCCTAGCGTCCTAAGCAGAGCCTACCTCATAGAAGCAAATCTATAACTGTCTTCTTCCAATCAGGCAACAACCAAGGGACATCTGAATCATTGATCTTACCTTGCACTGGACATGTTCAAGGAATCGAACTTCGTTGAGGGTTCCGGCGCAGCCACTGACATCCATGTAGGCACTAAGTGAGTAACCGTAGGTTGGGTCGATCGGTCGCTCCTCATTAAGCTCAGGGGACTTGCAAATATGTTGTGGTGGAACATTGGTCCACTGCTCAGCCAGACTGACCATCGCACCAGCATCCATAAGGCCGTAGCCGAATTTGTGGGAGACTTTCCTCTTCACCCCGTTGAGAATCCATCCCGTCTCCTTCTCGAGGGGACTCGATCTTGATGTCAGGACCACCAGGTACTGCATGTCCCTCCAAGTCAGGGTGGGATTTGCCTCAAGTGTCAGGGCTGCTATTCCGGCCGCTAATGGGGCTGATGCCGAAGTGCCGGTGTGTTCCACGGTGCATATGTGATCCGGTCGTAGTTTGCCATCCATGTCGACTGTCGCCACGCTTTTGTCATTTCCAGGTGTCCCAGAGGAGTAGGTGGAGGCCAGGGTCGAACTGCACTCCTCCAAGTACCAGGGTTTGTAACCACCCTGAGTGGCACTCGATATGGAGAGTGTGAAGATGCTATTTGTGTAGCCGTCGCAATTGCAGGAGTCTGTGTGTCTACCTCCGTTTCCTGATGCCCAGACGAAGATTGAACCTCTTCCTTTACGACCCTGAAGTTGAAATAAATTAATTTATAACCAGGTCTGAGATTGTTAAGAAATAAGTGGGTAGGCTCTGAATTATTGACTGGGGCGAATATCATCCAATTACAGGGATAACAGCTCAAAGGAAGCTCAAAAAAGGGGAAATAGTGTGAATTTCACATTTTGAACCACGATTTTGATATGCTTAAGATCGTTCTCATAAGTCTTTTTTTCCAAGATTTGTCATTTCTTGCTTACTATAATTGATATTTTCAATGTAAAATTAAAATTACACTCTTCAGTAGAGCGAAGTAAACATGCAAAAATTAATCAGAAATTTTAAGCTGAGGGATCACAATTTGTGGTCCGACATCCAAAACAAGTGGAGAAAATTTTTTTAAATCGGTTAACATCTTCTGTTCTCTTTTATTTGCAATGAAATAATGAAATTGTCAACAAATAAGTTGATTTTTCAACCAAATTGTTGAGTTTGCAACCTACAAAGATGAATTTTCAACTGAATAATCGAATTTTAAACAGAAAAGATAAAACTTCAACTAAAAACAGTTGCATTTTCAACGAAATAATTGAATTTTTTGGAAGGCTGTTCAATTCTCAATAAAAGCGGTGAATTTTTAATCGAAAAGGACGGATTTTCGGTCGGAATAGGCGAATATTCAACAAAACAGTTGAATTTGCAACCAAAACTTTAACCAAAAATAGTTGAATTTTCAAGACCAACATTGAAATGTACTACAAAAAGACGAATTCTCAACGAATAATTAAATAGTTGGTATTTCAACAACAACAACAACAACAAAAACGAAATTTCAATAAAATAGTTAAATTTTCAACCAAAGACTTGAATTACAAAAAAATTTAACAAAATTGTTAAATTTTTAATCAATTAGTTTAACTTTTAATCTACGAAGATGAATTCTTAATCAAAACGACGAATTTTCAAACAAAAAATTAATTTTCTACCAAAAAATGACAAATTTTCAACAAAATAAACAAATTTGAAAACATATC
This sequence comes from Andricus quercusramuli, assembly GCA_932178445.1. NCBI lineage: Eukaryota > Metazoa > Arthropoda > Insecta > Hymenoptera > Cynipidae > Andricus > Andricus quercusramuli. The sequence continues at coordinate 21,897 of CAKNXH010002294.1, forward strand.
ATAACAGATTTTCAACCGAATAGTTGAATTTTCTACTAAAGACGATAAATTTCCATCTAAAAATGGAATAGTTAAATTTTCAGTTAAAAAAATTAATTTTCGTAGAAAAAAAAGGACTTTCAACAAAATAGTTAAGTCTTAAACCAATATAATAAATTTGAAGAAAAGTAGTTTATTTTCAATTAGGAAGATTTTTAATTTCTACCAAAAAATATAAATTTACTGACAAAAATATAAATTTTCAACCATAACTGGAATAGTTGAATTTTCAAAAAAAAAAAATTAATAATAATTTTAATGCAGAAAAAATCATTTTTGACAGAATAGTTCAATTTTCAACAAATAAAATGAGTTTTTAACTAAGTAGTTCTACGTTCAACCAAAAGGGTGAATTTTAAACCAAAAAAGGTGCATTTTTAATAAAAAAATGTAACAGTTGAATTTTCGACTAAAAACGATCAATTTTCAACCTAAAATCGAATAGATGAATTTTCAATTTAAAAAATTAATTTTTGTACAAAAATTAATTTTTGTACAAAAATAAAGTGTTTTCATCAAAATAGTTCAATTTTCAGGCAATAAGATGATTTTAGATTAAAGTTTTTTGAGATTCCAACCAAGTAATTGAATTTTGAATAAAGAGAATGAATTTTCTAATAAAAAAGAGATGTATTTACAACGAAAAAATGAATTTTTCAATGAAATAGTTAAATTTTCAACCTTTAACTAATTAGTATAACTTTTAACCTACAACGACGAATTTTCAACAAAAGAAAATTAATTTTCTACCAAAAAAGACAAATTTACAGACGAATAATTTAATTTTTAACTAAAAATTATTAATTTTCAGTGAAATAGATTTAAACTCAATAGCTGAATTTTGAACAGAAGAGAAATTTTCAATTAAAATGATGAATCTGCCATTCTGCAACCAAAGAATGAATGTTTAATGAAGTAGGTCAACTTTTGACAAACAAAATACAAATTTTCTACAAAACAGTTGAATTTTCAATTCGAAATTATTAATTTTCTATCAAAGAGACCATTCTGATAAAAAAGTCGAATTTTCAAAAAATAAAGATTTTTCAGCCAAGACAGGAAAAAATATCAAAGAAATTATTGAACATTCAAGCCAAAAAACAGCATTTTCCACCAGAAAATATTAATTTTCAACAAAAATGTTCATTTTCAACCAAAAAATTGCAGCTTTTTTTCATTTTCATTTTTTTCATTCATCAAAAGAGAGAAAATTTCCACCAACAGGTTTAGTTTTCTACCAAGAAAGACAAATTTTTGACTTGAAAAAAAGATTGAATTTCAGGGAAAAAAAGGAAAACTTACATTTCTGGGTTAAGGAATTAATTTTGAATGAAAAAAAGAATTTTCAGCAAAATATTTAAATTTTCAATCAAAGAGATCAACCCACAAACAAATAAACTTTTAAAAAAGTGGTTCAAGTTTTATCCAAGTGATTGAATTTTCAATTTAAAAAATATCAATTTTCAGCCAAAAATAGTTACGTTTTTAGTTTGAAAATTATTCTTCAACCAAAAAGACATTTTTAACCAAAAAGATGAATTTTCTACCAAAAAATTGTCATTCTCAACGAATAATGAAACAGTAGATATTTCAAATAAAAAGTATGACTTTTTAATAAAAATTGTTAAATTTGCAACCAAGTCATAAAATTCTTCACTACAATTACAGTCGTCAGGATGAAACAACTGTAAGAGAAGAAATAAAAATACAACGCAAATAAATTACTAACTAAAATAATTACTAGTCCAAAAAATCATTTTCAAAATTCTCTAACTTTGCCCCGACCAATTTTTCACTTGCTCTAACTATTAATATTCAAATATCATTCCGATTGTAGTTTTGTGATATTCACCGTGATAAAATAAACAGTCTCTTGTTAAAAACGTAATATTTTTTTTTCGTTCAGCAGAGAAAAAGTTAAAAAAAACTAGTTTTTCTTTAAAAGAACAAAAATTCCAGAACCATGAGCAAAACTCAAGGACTTTTCCAGTTTTTTCCAGGTTAAAACGAATTCCACGACTTTTCCAGGTTTTCAAGAATTTCCAGGACACTAGATACCCTGGTTGAAAATAATTTGCATAAAAAAAATGTGCGAAAATCGATAATTAGCGCAAAAAATTCCCAAACCCAATTTTTTACTGATGAGATTTTTTTGAGACACTATAAAACAGTCTTATGGGTTTGATATTTAAAAAGTTATTTTTGATTCGTATTCTATGGTTAATTTTGAAGAGTTTCAAAATATTGACGACTCTGAATGTAATTTACAAAAGTATTTTTTTATGGGAAATATGAATGAAATGTCGAAGAAAAAAAATTCGGTCCACCTCGTAAGGTGGTCCAAATTCTGTAGGATAATTTATTGGATAGGAGATGATAATTATAGGATAGGATAATTTTATAGGATAATCAGTATACTGATTCTCCTATAATATTTTTTCGTAAGGGCTT
>CAKNXH010002294.1:35412-64068 GCA_932178445.1 Andricus quercusramuli
GAAAACAGTTTTACTATAAAAAAACGATTTTCAAAATATATAAATTACCATAACTTCCCTACTCTTCAATAAAATGTATTAATATTATAGGTCAATCGATTCGTCCTTAACCAAGGCATCTTTTATATTCTTGCGTCAACTTTGAATTATGCGAATGAAAACAGTTTTGCTATAAAAAACCGATTTTTAAAATATTATTGAGTGCTAGAAAAAAAATGCATTGAATATTTTTTGAAATCCTTCGGTCAGTTTCAAGATATTAGTGAGGAAAATAAGCTCTCCAAATTTCATCAATTTATCTGCAACCGTTTTCTAGTTATCGTGTTCACAAAAAAGCGTGACATCCACACATCCATACATCCATACATCCACACATCCACACACACACACATCCGGACAATTGCTTAGAACATTGTATTAGACATTTTTAAATTAGGGAGGGTTCAATTAAATGAATTTAAAAAATTTGAAAAATGTCACCATTACAAAGCTTCCTCTATGAGGAAGGAAAAAGATCAATTTTAAGTTAAAAAAATTAATTATCAACCAAAAAAAGGAATTTTCAACAAATTGATTGAATTTTCAACCAAAGAGATGAATTTTCAACAAAATAGTTAATTTCTTAACCCAAAAAGATAAATTTTGCACTATAAATGGAATAATTATACTTTTTAATTGAAAATTTTAATTTTTAACGAAAAAAAAGGAATTTGCAACAAAATTATTCAATTTTAAAACAAAAGTATGAGTCATCAACAAAGAAGATTAATTCTCTACCAAGAAACTCGATTAAAAAAAATCATGAATTTTCAACAAAAAATGTAGTAGCTAAGTTTTTAGTTAAAAAATTAATTTTCACCCAAACTGACGAATTTTCAACTAAAATGATGAATCTTTAACTGGAATTATGTATTTTTTTGTATGTATTTAATTATGAATATTTATTTGGAATACTTGAATTTTTAACTAAAGAGACGACTTTTCAATCAAGAAGATTAATTTTCAAACAAAAAGATTAATTTTCTACTAAAAATTACGATAAAAAAATTCATGAATTTTCAACCAAATAGTTGAATTTTCAACTGAATAAGATGCATTTTTAACAACATAGTTGGATGTTTAATTAAAAAAAGAAATTTTCAACAAAAAATGGAGTAGTTAAGTTCTTAGTTATAAAATTAATTTTCAACCAAACTGATGAATTTTCAACTGAATTGATGAATCTTTAACTCGAATAGCTGAATTTTTAACCAAAGAGATGAATTAAAAAAAAAAAAGAGTTTAAGTACAAATTAAGTAGTTTTACTTTAAACCAAAAAGATGAATCTTCAACTAAAATGATAGATATTTAACTGGAAGACTTGAATTTTTAAAGAGACGAATTTTCAATCAAAAAGATTATTTTCAAACAAAAAGACTAATTTTCTACCAAAAAATACGATTAAAAAAAATCATAATTTTTCAAACAAATAGTTGAATTTTCAACTGAATAAGATACATTTTTAATTACATAGTTGGATTTTTATTTACAAAAGTTAAATTTTCATCAAAAAATAGAGTAGTTAACATTAAGTTTGAAAAAAAATAATTTTCAACCAAATTGATGAATTTTCTATTCAAATGATGAATCTTTAACTAGAATAGATGCATTTTCAACCAAAAAGATGAATTTTTAACATAAGAGTTTAAATATCTATCAAGTAGTTTTATTTCAAACTAAAAAGTTGAATCTTCAACTAAGATGAAGAATATTTAAATGGAATGAATTTTCAAGCAAAAATTTAAATTTTGAACCAAGAAGGTTATTTTTCTACCGAAAACAACAAAATTCCAACAAACTACATGAATTTTCAACTAAAAATGATCAATTTGCAATGAAAAATAGAATAGTCAAATTTTCAGTTACATGAATTAATTTTACACTATAAAAATACGAATTTTCAACAAAATAATTAAGTAAAGTGATACGAAGCTACTTTTACGAATAAAGAATCACTGTTATTTAATTTTATATTCTAATAACAAAAAATAAGAACTCTTTCGAAAAAATGTCCTGACTCTAAAAAAATTCCCTTGACATTCGCAGGAATCAGTTCTTGAAAAGGGAAGGAATTTCGATAAATATTTGAAATTGAAAGAAAAGAAAAGAGAATCAATAACCGAATCTATTGAAATAAAAAAGAATGAAAATAACCAACATATCGGTTGAAATTTCGATTCGCAGTTGAAATAATTTTGAGTGCAGCAAACAGTAGGCACTGAAGGATAAAATTCCATGGGATCGATAAACGTTTTCAATAAACGAAATTGCGTGATGTCTCTCTTTTGTCAAGATTTGAAAATACGAACACATTGTTTCGAGTTTTATACTGTAGAGTGAACGACAATAAAGGGAGGCTTTTTACCCTCGTGAAAATTGAAATTACTTCGTTGGGTGGGCACTCGGAAAACGATTTGTAATGCATCAATAGTACAATTTTTTACCGGAAAATATAAAAAAACACATTCATGTCAGGTAATAAAAAGATTGAAGTTTTAACTTTTATTTAAATAAATTTAAAAATCTGAGTCTCTTTTACATTGGGAACGTTTACGGATAACTAATTTAAATCAAATAACTAATTTTAATTGGGATCATCAAATCTCGAAACAATTCAGATTTAAAACTACCGCATTATATTCAATAAGAAATTATTAAAATTTAACCAATTATGAATTTTTACTCACAGAGATGAATTTTAAATAACAAAGTTGACTTTACAAAATAAAAAGTCGAATGTTTTAGAAAACCATTGAGTTTAAAAAAAAAAGTTAAATTTTCCACAAATAACTTACTTTTCAACCAAGAAAGATGAATTTTCAACCAAATAGCTCAATTTTCATGAAAAACAAATTAAGTTTTGAACAAATAGTTAAACATTTCAAGCAAAAGAAATGACTTTTCAATAAAAGAGTTGAATTTTCAAACAAATTATCAAGTTTTGAAACAAAAAAGATTAAAACTTCAAATAAAACTCAAAATACATCAATTTTTAATGTATTAGTTGAAATTCCAGTTTAAAAAATTAGTTTTAAACAAAAAAAAAAAGAATTTTCAACCATATAATTACACTTTTAACGAAAATGATCAATCATCTACCAAAAAAATTAATTTTTAACAAAGAAAATCAACTTTCAACCAAATAAGAACAATGTTCAACAAAAGTGATGAATCTTCAACTAAAAAAAAAAATAATTTATAATAAAGTATTTCAACTTTCAATCAAGTAGTTGAATCCTCAACCAATAAAGATTAATTTTCAGTCAAATAGTTGTATTTTTAACAAAAATATGAAATTTCTACCGAAGAAGATGAATTTTCAACAAAAAATTAAATTTTCAACCAAAGTGATGGATCTTTACCAAAAAATACGAATTTAAACAACTAAAAAAGATAAATTTATTTAAAAAAATTAATTGTCGGAAAAAAGAATGTAAAAAAAAGAATTTTCAAGTTTCAACCAAGTAGTGTAATTTTCAACCAAGATAGATAAATCGTCAACCACAAAAATTAATTTTTAACAAAGATGTTCAACTTTCAACCAAAAGAGAGAAATTTTCAACAAGCTAGGGAAATTTTCAACTAAGTGATAGATCTTTAACCCAAATATGAATTTTTAACAAAGTAATTCAACTTTGTTTGAAAATTCGTGTTTCCTGGCAAAACATTAATCTTCTTGGTGCGAAATTCATATTTTTGATTGAAAATTTAACTATTAGTTTAATAAGAAAGTTGAACTAGCTTGTTCAAAATTCATTTTTTTGTTATCTGAAAATTTATATTATTCTTGAGAAAATTAGAAAAGATTTTGGAATATTTAAAACCTCTCAAATTTCTTAAAATATTTTTAGCTAACTCGAATTTGTCTTGAAATTTTGAAAAATCATTTAAAATATAAAGAAATTGGCTTAAAATATTCCAAATTTTCCTATGAATTTTAGGAAAATTTGTTTATTCACTTAAAACCTTTCAAAATTCTTTCAAACCTTCTAAAGTTTTGGTTTGAAATCTTTAAAAAAAAATCTGCATTTTTTACAATCTTTTACAGTTTGAAATTCTTTTTCAATCTCTTGAAATCTTCTAAATATTTATTGAATTTACTGGATTTTTTTTTATTTATCAATCATACCAAATTGAAACATTTTTCTTTAAAATCCTCTACTCTTTTTATAAATTGAAGATCTTTTAAAATAAAAATTCCTAAAATATCTTATAAGTTTTTAATATTTTTGAATCGTTTTAAGACGATAGGAAATTAATCATCTTCTAATTTTCCTTTTTGGTTGAAAGTTCATGTATTTTGTTATAAATTGATCTCTTTTTGGTAAACCAATTGATATTTCAGGTTCAAAAAATTTTATTTTTTATTGAAGATTGATTTTTTTAACTGAAAACTTAACTCTGTGATGTGTGGTTGATCACCAATCTTCTTCAGTTGAAAATTCTTCTATTTGTTTGAAAATTTCCGTATTTTGTTGAAACATTGTATTTTGTGGTAGAATTTTAACCGTTTTGGTGACTAATTCACTTTTTGCTTGAAAATTCAACTATTAGGTTAAAAATTCAATTAAAAAATGAAATATTTGGTTGAAAATTCATGTATTTTGTTAAAAATTATTCTTTTTTGGTAAAACATTAATCTTTTTGGTTGAAAATTCATTTATTTTATCAAAAAATTATTTTTTTTTCTTGATTGAAAACTACATTTTGTAATTAAAAATTTAACTAAAGTTTTTGACAAATTTTTTTTATAGATATTCAATCTTTTTGTTAAGAAATGTATTTGTTTGTTTGGAAATTTAACTTTTTCGTTGAAAATTTAGTTTATTTACTTAAAAACTTATTTTTTTGACTGAAAATTAAACAATTTTATTCTTCGTTAAAAAATTAAACTTTTTTAGTTGACAATTCATCTATTTTGTTAAAAAAATTGTCCTTTTTGGTAGAAAATTAACCTCTTTGGTTGAAAATTCATTTATTTCGTCAAAAAATTAGTTTTTTTTTCTTTATTGAAAACTACATTTTGTAATTAAAAATTTAACTAAAGGTTTTGACAACATTTTTTATAGATATTCAATCTTTTTGTTAAGAAATGTATTTGTTTGTTTGAAAATTTAACTTTTTCGTTGAAAATTTGGTTTATTTACTTAGAAACTTATTTCTTCGACTGAAAATTAAACTATTTTATTCTTCGTTAAAAAATTAAACTTTTTTAGTTGAAAATTCATCTATTTTGTTAAAAAAATTGTCCTTTTTGGTAGAAAATGAACCTTTTTGGTTTAAAATTCATGTATTTGGTTAAAAATTATTCTTTGCTGGTAGAAAATCAATCTTTTTCGTTAGAATTTCATTTCTTTGGTTGCAAATAATTTTTTTTATTGGATGAGACGAATTTTCTCTACAAAAATTCAATTTACAAAAAAAAATATGACTTCAGCAAAACATTATTTTTTCATGAAACTGTCGCATTTCTACTCAACAAAAATGAAATTTTAAACCGAGAAAATTACTTTTTTTTAAGATAAAAGGAGAATCTTCAAATAAAAAAGATCTATTAAAAAATGGAAAAGTTACATTTTCAGTTTAAAAATGAATTTGAAAAAAAAGACTTTTCCACTAAACAGTTAAATTTTTAATCAGAGACATAAACCTTCGATCAAAAAAATAAATTTTTAACAATGTAATTTAACTTTTACCCAAGTAGTTGAATTTTTGAATTTAAAAATACTAATATTCAACAAAATAGTTAAAGTTTGAACCAAAGAGATGAATTTTCAACTAAAATTATGCATTTTTAGACAAAAGGTTGATTTTCAATCACGAAGATTCATTTTTTACCGAAAAAAAACAAAAATTGTTCAACTTTTAACCGAATTTGAACCAAAGAAAATAAATTCAAATCGAAAAATATAATACATAGTACGATATTTCAACAAAAAAGATTAAAATTTTTAATTAAAAACTACAAATTTGGCTGAGTTGCAATTTTGATCAGGATTTATAATAATTTAAATGGTAGTCCTTTTTATACATTTTACATTCGAACTAATGATTATTTTATTGTTATTCCCTAATTTTCCTGGCTTTAAAGTGCCAAAATTACTGAAAACATTTGAATTTTTACATTTTTCACCAGTTATTAAATAATACGATTAACGAATTAATTCATTTCGTCATTTTGGGCAAAAAATAGAATCAAAAGTATCCTTTACATAAAACCAGTAACTTTTTATTAACCTCTAATTGAAAATTTGACAACAAATGGAAAATTTTTGAAAAAACCACGTCTTTCTAACTCCATTCTATGAGAAAATTGCTAAAAACAATAATAAATTGTTTAAAAAATTCATGAAAATATCTAATTTTCAGTATAAAGTAATATTGTATGTATTAGAAACAAATCGCATTAAAGAAACCGCCGAAAAATTATAATTAGCGCCAAAACAAAAAAATGGATTTATTTTTGGGTGGATTCGAACAAATTTGGGGGGTGTCCCCATACAAATTCGAAAAAAAAAAATTTCCAATGCATTTTTGGACCAGCCTACTGTGCACCCTGGCATCATGACAATGTCAGGGTGCACAGTAGGCACCGTAGTGCACAGTAGGCGTTCATCCCTCGTTTTCGAGCACAATTGCAGCTTAGCATTCGGCTTTATTTGTAGTATAATTTCGACTACAACTTGAATATACTGAATCCTGAATAATGAAGATTGAACAATACCTCCTATGCTGGAATTGTAGGCAACTCCAACACCACAGTATTGGTTGAAAGCGATGGCAGCGACTTCACCAGCGCATCTAGTGCCGTGCTTGTTGTCCCCATTGTCCCTGGGCATCGGATCATCGTCATTGTCGTTAATGTCAGTACTAGCCTCGTGATCGTAATTCAAGGCAAGATCGGGATGGTTGGTCTGGATTCCATCGTCCAAAATTGACACCACGACACCTTTTCCAGTGTATCCCTTCTGCCAAGCTGGCCCAAGATTCATGTCAAAACCATCCTTTGCTCCACCGTTCTGAAAAAAAGAAAAACAACTTTTATAAAAATACAATTCTGGATGTCAACTCTGCATCTCCGGAACGTTAAACCAGGGTGTCTAGAATTTCCTCAAAAATATATTCCAGGACTTTCCCAGGTTCTCCAGGACTTTCCCAGGTTCTCCAGGACAAAGACAATAATTTTTCCAGGTACCATTTTTTAAAGAGAAAAAATACTTTTCATGCAATATAGTAGAATTTGTAGGTCTAGTGGAAATAAAAAAAGAAAGTTTCATTTGCGAAATTTCTTTTACACCTCAACATTCTGATTTTATGGTAAAAATCCAAATACCCAAAAAAATTCCCATCCAACCATTTTTTTCTGTTTATATAATCCAAGTGAATTCAATTCCCTGTGTAATTAACTTTTTAAATTAGAATTGGTTGAAATTGACTAAATTCTAGAATTTAAAGCTAATTTACTTTTATTTTTCAATAAAATAATTAAATTTTCAACAAAATGGTTGAATTTTCAAAAGAAATTGTTGAATTTTCTACCTAAAAGTACTTGTATTATTGATAAATTAAAAAATTAATAAAAAAAATAAAACAAAAATTGAAAGTTAAATTTTCAGCCAAAGAGATGAATTTTCAAATGAAATTACAGAATATTCAACTGGAGTGCTTAAATTGTCAATTAAAAAAACTAATTTCAAAACACAAATTTTGCAAAAATAGGTAAATTTTCAATTTAAAAAATTAAATTTTCAACCAAAAAAATGAGTTTTCAAGAAAGTAGGTAAACTTTTAAACTACTAGGTGAATATTCCTCTATGGCGATGAATTTCAACTAGATTAGATAATTGTAAACCAAAAAGATCTAGTTAAATTTTGAGTTAAAAAAATGTATTTTCAATCAAAAATAAAAGAAATCCTAACTGAAATAGTACAATTTTCAATTAGAAAAACTCATTTTTAACCAGAAAAAGAACAATTTCAACAGAATAGGTCAACTTTCAACGGAAGATATGAATTTTCATTGACAATGATGAATCTTCAACCCAAAAAATGAATTTTTAACAAAGGAATTTAATTTTCAAAAAGATAGTTGAATTTTCAACCAAAACCATTAGTTTTCTACTATTATTATTATACCATTAAGCCATTTCCCTTTCGGGGTAGGCGTGACTTAGTCGGTTGGAAAGTAGTGGGATAGGTATATAGGTGTAAAGTAGGTCGTTATATGGTATAAGGTAGATAGGTATATAGGTATATGTGTTATGGTATAGATATTTTAGATTGATCTGGAGTTTTCGTGTTATTTATTCAAATAACACAAAAAATACGAATTTTTAATCAAATATTTGAATTTTCAAATAAAAAATTTAAATTTTGAACCAACTTGGTAAATTTTTAAATAAAAAAAGTAAACATTTTTAACCAAAAATGGAACAGCTAAATATACAGTTTATAAAATTAATTTTACAACAACAAAAAGAATTCGCATGAAAATAGTTAAATTTTCAACCAAAGTGACGAATTTAAAAAAAATGATGAATCACCAACTGGAGTACTTGAATTTCCAACCGAAGAGATGAATTTGAATCTAAAATTGTGGATTATTTAACTAATCAGCTTGAATTATTAGTTGGAAGACATTAATCAATAACAATAAAAATAATTAGTAACAAAGTACTTAAATTTTCAGTTTAAAAAATCGAATTTTCAATAAAATAGATATATTTTCCATCCAAGAGGCGATTTTTCAATTGAAATGATGAATCATAAAAAAATTAATTTTTAACAAAGGAGTTTGATTTTCAATCAAGTAATTGAATTTGAAGATTCTTGATTTCAGTTGAAAATAATTTTGTTGAAAATTTAATTACTTTGTTGAAAATTCGGTTTTATTAGTTGGCAATTAATTTTTTAAACTGAAAATTGAACTCATACATTTTGGATTGTGAGTTTATCTTTTTCAGTTGAAAATTCTACTAGTGGGTCAAAAATTCATCTATTTCGTTAAAAATGTATCGGTTTTGGGGGAAAATTAATCTTGTTGGTTGAAAATTGTATTACTTGGTTAATATTCCAACTACTTGTTAAAAATTAATTTTTTAGTTTTTTTTTTTGATTTAGTTAAAAATTCCTCTCTTTGGTTGAAAATTTAAATATTTTGTTAGAAATTCGTTGATATTTGGCTGAAAATTTATTTTCTAAATGTAGATTCAACTATTATAGTCGAAGATTCTTCATTTTAGTTGAAAATTTATCTCCTCCATTAAAAATTGGACTATTTTGCTGAATATTCGATATTTTTGTAAAATTTTTTTTTTAAAGAAAATGTACATGCTTCATTTTTGTAGAAAATTTGTTTAAAAATTGATCTATTCATTTTAAATTCGTCTTTTTTGGTAGAAAATTAATCTTCTCGGTTGAAAATGTATATTTTTGGTTAAAAATTCAATTATTTGGTTAAGAATTAATCTACTTTGTAGAAAACTAATCTTCTCGGTTAAAATTGTATTTTTTGGTGGAAAATTCCATTCTTTGGTTAAAACATGTTCTACTTTGAAGAAAATTTAACAATTTTGTGAAAAAGTCTTTTTTTTGGTTTGTTAAAAGTTCAACGGTTTTGCTAAAAATTCATCTTTTTGGGTTAAAAATTCAACAAGTTTGTAAAAAAATTCAAGTATTTGGATGACAATTAAACTTTTTATAAATCAGTTTCTCGAAATTAAAAAATTTCCCGCATTATGACTTTTACGAATTAATGTCCAAGTGAAAAGAATGAACGCTTCACAGTTCCCTTGTTAAAAACACTGCAGACTAAAAATATTTCGAAGGAAAATATTTCTATTCGACAAGAAATTTTCAATATTGGAATTGCCTTGCGCAATTCTGCATATCCGGAACGTTTCGACTAATTAATATAAAATTTTTGTATATTTTTAACTAAAAATAATTATCAATTGTTTATCAATTTAATAAAAATTGAGAAAAAAAATTACCGACAGCAAGATGCGAACCAAAGATCGAGAGAGGGGCGATTGTCCCCCTCCCCAGATTCAAGAAACCAGATTTAAAATTTGAAAATTAGTTTTTCTGAAATTTTAAACCACGTACCCCTCTTTGTCAGGCTTCGTAATTTTTGACCCCCATTTCCTCAATCAAAAATAGATGAATTGAATGAAAAAATACGAATTTAAAAAAAAAAGCTTGAATCCTCGAAAAATAAACAAAAATTTCATCAAAAATGTAAAATGTTTAAGTCAAAGAGGCGAGCTTACTACAAAACAATTGAATCTTTAACCAAATAATTGAATTTTTAATAAAAAAAGATGAATTTTCAACCAAGATTAATTTACTACTAATAAAAGACGAATTCTAAACAAAATACATAAATTTTTACCCAAATAGTTGCATTTTAAACCAAGAAGATTTTTTTTTACCAGAAAATACGAATTTCCAACAAATTACATAAATTCCCGAAAATCAGAAGTTTCGAAAAAAGTCAATTTTCAATCAAATGGTTAAATTTTAAATTAAAGAATTAGTTTTCAATCCTAAAAAGAAATCTCAAACAAAATACATAAATTTTTAGTCAAATAGGTGAATTTTCAACCGCGAAGATTAATTTTCTACATAGTTGGATTCCTAAATTGAAAAAAAAATCTAACCAACAATCAAATAATTAAATTTTCATCAAATAATAATGAATTTTCAATCAGAAAAAAATCTTCTACAAAACAGTTGAATTTTCAACAAAAAAATGATAAATTTCAACAGAAAAATTTAATTTTCAACCAAATAGTTAAATTTTCAATTAAAAAAATTATTGTATACACCAAAAAAAGAAAGCTTTGACAAAGTAGCAAATTTTCAATGAAAAAGACAGATTTTTTCCCCAAATTATGAATCTTCAACCAAAAAAAAATAATTTTTATGAAAGTAGTTCAATTTGTAAGGAGAGAGTTGAATTTTCAACCTAAAAAGATAATTTTTCAATTAAACAATATAAAAGTCGATATTTCAGCAAAAAAATTTTAAATTATAAATAAAAAAACAATTGAATTTGACCAGAAAGACGATTTTTCAATAAAATACTTGAATCCTCAACTAAAACAGATTAATTTTCAACCAAAAAGATTGATTTTCTACAGAAAGTGACGAATATTCAACAAAACGCATAAATTATTTTTAAATAAATTTACTAAATAGTTTAAATTTTTGTATAAAAATACAACTTTTCAACCTAAAACGGAATAGCTCAGTTCAAATTGAAAAAAAATTATTCACAAAAGCAATTTCATAACTATTTTTATATTACGAGAAATATTCAATATTAGAATTGCAACGCCTCGCGCGTAATCGGAAATTATTCTAGCGCGGTTTTATCAATAATTTGAAGAAAAAAAATTGATAACCGATTTCAGTAACGAAATTTTATTAACGGAAAATATTTGTCTGTGATGAAAGAATTTCCAATGAATGGTCAGATTTCGGTGCCACTCGAGTAGTCTCGATAATTGAGAAATTCCAAAAGTATTAAACCCGCCGGATCGAAAATATCAATATTAAACGGTGGGTCAAACATCTTTTCAATTGGAAATATTTTTGTCCGACGAAAAAAATATCGATTAATATGCATTTAGAAACCTTGCTTCTCCTACATTAGTTTTCGAATGTTATGAACATTTTTTGGAAGAATAGAAACTTTTAATATTGTACAATTTCAAAACAGTGTGATGAAAAAAATTAAACGAAAATGTAATAAGAAATAAGTATATAAATAATTTAAGTGAATAATAAACTTTTAAGTGAAATTAATTTGAATACTATATTAAATTGAATTTTAAAAACTTCAAATTCCTAACATTTCAAGTAAAAATATTGTATTTTTAACAAGATAGATGCATTTTTAATAAAAATGGTGAATTTTCTACTAAAAATACACATTTTTAACAACATTTATGAACTTTCAACCACATAGTTGAATTTTTAACTTAAATCAGATGAGTTTTTTGATAAAAATGGAATAGATAACTTTTAAGTTGAAAAAAAATTAATTTTCAATCATGAAAAAAAAACTATTTTCAACAAAATAGTTACATTTTCAAACAAAGTGATAAATTTTGAACTAAAATGATGCATCTTTAATTGGAGTAGTTGAATTTGAAACCAAAAAGATTAATTTCCAATTAAGATGCTGAATCTGCAACTGGAATAATTGAATTTTAAACGAAAAAGATGAAATTCCAACCAAGAAGATTAATTCTGTACCAAAAAGACGAATTTTAAATAAAACACGTAAATTTTCAACCAAACAGTTGACTTTTAAACTGAAAAAGATCAATTTTAAATCAAAAATGAAATAGTTAAATTTACAGATGAAATAATTAATTTTTAGCAAAAAAAAAACGAATCTTCAAGAAAATAGTTGAATTTTCCACCAAAGTGATGAATTTTCAATAAAAATGATGAATCTTTAACGGTAATAATTGAATTTCAAACCAAAAAGATAAGTTTACAACAACAATGATGAATCTTTAAATGGAATAGTTGAATTTTTAACTAAAAGAGATACATTTTCAACCAGAAATTGAATAGTTTAATTTTCAGTTAAAAAATTATTGTTTAACCATGCAAAACAAATTTTTTTTAAGAACATAGTTATGTTTTCAACCAGAGATGCATTTTCAAGAGCAAAAAAATGCAAATGTATTTGAATTTTCAGCAAGAAAGTGAATTCTCAACGAAAAACCTAGTGGTTCATATTTCAATTAAAGAAGATTTCAATTTTAAATAAAAAACAGTTAAATTCAATCGAAGAGACGAATTTTCAACCAGAGATTAATTTTTAACTAAGAAAGATTTTTCACTCAAGAGGGAAAAAGAATGTCAGTCAAACTGCTGAATTTCAAACTTACATGATCAATTTTCAACTGGAATAGTTAAATTCAAACAAAAAGATACATTTTTATCCAAGAAGATTAATTTCTACCAAACAGACGAATTTTCAACAAAATACATGAATTTTTAACTGAAAAAGACGAATTTTCAAGAAAAATGGAATCGTTAAATTTCAAGTTAAAAAAATTACTTTTCAACCAAAAAAACAACAAATTTTACAGCAAAATAGCTAAATCTTCAAACAAGGTGATAAATTTTCGACTAAAATGATAAATCTTCAACTGGAATAGTTGAATATGAAACCAAAAAAAAAGATACACTTTCAACCACAATGATAAATCTTGAACTGAAATAGTTGAATTTTAAATTAAAAAACACTAATTTTTTAATTAAATGCTAGATCTTGAACTGAAACCCACAAAGATGAATTTTCAAAAAAGAAGATTAACTCTCAACAAAAAATGTAGCAGTTCATATTTCAATCAAAGAAGATTTTAATTTTAAATCAAGAACAGTTGTATTCAACCAAGAAGACAAATTTTCAACCAAAGCTGAATTTTCAACTGAGAAAAATTTTTCAGGCAAGAGAGAAAAAGAACGTCAAACAAACTTTCACATCTTTAAGCAAAAAGATTAATTTCAAACTAAGTAGATTAATTTTCCACAAAAAGTATGAATTTTCAACCAAAGTGATGAATTTTCCTCTAAAATGATACATTTTCAACTAGAATAATAGAATTTTAAACAAAAAGATGAATTTCGAAGCAAGAAGATTGACGTTTTACCAAAACGGGCGAATTTTCACCCGAATAGTTGAATTTTCACTAAAAGGAATAAACTTTCAACCAAAAATAGACTAGTTCAATTTTCAGCTAGAAAACATTAATTTCCAACAAAAAAAAGCACGAATTTTCAACTAAATAGATACATCTAGTGAAACAAAGGTACTTTTACAAATGAAAAAACATTGTTATTTAATTTTATATTACAATTTAAATCAAAAATACGAATGCTCTCAAAAAAGTTACTTACCACTGTATAAAAATTCCCTGCCAATTATTTTATTTATTTTAATTTCAATTAATAACACATTAAATATTATAATTTCTCTAAATAAATTAAAGAAGACACCCTGATATTTAATTGAAAAAACACATATTTTTTATCTAATAACAGATAAGAAAGTTTTTACTTTCTTTAGTTTTGAATATGTAATTAATTTATAATTTAAACGAAATTCATTTTGATACGGAGTGAAGTAAAAATAATTTTAAGATAGAATATTATTTTTAAAAATACGCTTAATAAAACAATTTATTCCTCCAAACAGAAGCGCAAATTATTCCAGTGACATCATATTGTCCACTTTTTGATTGTCACCCACATAGTTATCAACAAGGTTATCAACTCGAAGAAATTTATTAAAATTGTTCTGGAAGATAGGATCTGAAAGAAGAAAGATACTGTCTGGAATAACGAAAAAAGTTGGTTGGGATGTTGTGTGTCAAATATAAATCCTATAAAAGGCCCTCGAGAATCTCTTACTCGGTAGCTACTTATACAAGCGTAGAACCCCATATAAAATGCTTTTAAATTATTTTTTCGGTGAAACTTAGCCACACACCGGTATATTAGAGATCGTATATTATGGCACGCAGATGGCGGATAACACGATATTTCATGAGAATAATCGAGAAACGTGGTACGAAACATAATACTGCAAAAATTGCCCCACCCTGAGAAGGAAGTTTTTGATTAAATATATTCCCTTTTATACACGCTCTCGCCTTTTCCAGATGAAAAAGTTTAACTTTATTGCACGATTTAAGTCGACCTGTTTTGTATCAGACCTCGAAATCACTTCATACATCAAGAATAGTGTAAATAGTGTAACAAATTTGAAAAAAGTGTCAAAATAGTGTCAAAAAATGTGCAATGGAAAATTGATTTTATTTTTAAGACAAATTTCCAGTTTTCTATCCTAACGCTTTGAAAGTACAGTGAACTCTTGCCTATTCCAAGGACCGCGGAACGTAAACATTTGGGTATTTCAAGGCTTTTTTCAAGCGATGTTCATTGGTTCTCCCGGCCTTGTATCGATGCGCGCGCTATGAGCGTACGCATTTACGCATCATGCATGTCAGTGTTTTTCAAGTGTTTTTGTTGACGTACTATGTGACAAATATAATATTTCCTTGAAACATTGCAATTTTTTAATTAAAAATTAATGTAATAGAATCAAAAAATGACTTTAATATTTCGCATAAGTCATAAATGTCTGAATAGTAACATTTTTCAAGTGTAGAATGCATTTGCGCAATTCTGTTTCATCATTTCATCGGTTGAAGATCTTTCAGTTTCACGAAATACAATAAAATATCCGAAATTTGAGATTATTGTACCTGATTCTTACCAAATCGGTCTGATACACTAACCTCAAATTTCTGATATTTTATTTCGTGACACTGAAAGGTCGTCAATCGACTAAAGAATGGAATATGACTGAGAAAATACATTCTACACTTGACAAATATTACTATTCGTACATATATGTCTTCCTTTTACGTTCAGAATATTTTCTCTAGAAACTTGTATGCATTCCCATGACGTCATGCTAAAATACTCATTTTAAACCAACGAGGACTTCCCGCTTTTCGGTCCCCTTTTTAATTGGTTAACCACTGACGCGGGCGAGACCGCAAAGGTCTATAACTATTTTTGGTTGAAATTTAATTCTTTTCCGTTGAAGAATCTGCTATTAACGTTTTGGGTAAGGATTTATTTTTTTTTTAAAACAAATTTTTGTTTGGTCGAAACTTCAACTACTTTGTCGAACATTCATCTTTTTGGTTTTAGAATTCATCTCTTTCTGTAGAAATTTCACCTTTTCGGTTGAAAATGCAACTGTCTGGTTAAAAAATAATCCGACTCGGTTGGAAATTAACATTTTTGATGATTTTTTTTTGTAAAATCCAACTGTTTTCTATTTTTTATTGAAATCTTTTTGTTTATTGAAACATCAGCTATTAGATGTTTCGTGGAAAATTCGTCTCCTCGAGTTGGAATTTCAACTACATGATTGAAAGTTGAACTACTTTCTTAAAAGTTTATGTTTTCGTTTAAAAAGCTTTTTTTTTTTGTTAAAAAATTGATTTCTTCAGCTGAAATCTGAATCATTTTGTGTTAAAAATTCAACTGAATGGTTGAAAATTAACTTTCTTATAGAAAATTCATATTCTCGGGCTGAAAATTCAACTGTTTTGAAGAAGGCTCATGTTTTTGTTTATAAATGCAGCTGTTTGGTTGAAAATTAATCTGTTTTTATAGAGGAATAAACTATTTTCTTGAAAATTCATCCCATTCGGTTCAATTCAACTTTTTTTTATTAAAAATTAACAAATTTAAAATGAAGAATATTAACATAGCGTGAAGTTGTTAAAAAAATTATAAATATTTTTTGAAATATAATAATTTATTAATAAAAATACCAATACTTTCACACGAAAAGCACTAACATGATCCAAAATTGTTAAAAGATTTTAAATCTTCCTTAAATTATAATGATTTTTTAAAAATACCAATTTTCGATGTTAACCGCCAGCTTAATCTAAAATTGTTAAAAATCATGAATCTTTTTTGAAATCTAATAATTTTGTTCAAAAAATTCAATTTCCGACGAAAAACACTAACTCAATCAAAAATTGTTCAGCCTAGTAAATTTTATTATTTGAAAAGAAATTGGATTTAAAACTGAAGATATTTTGTTTCAAAATGTCATTTTTAGGCGAAACACATCAATATAGCCCCAAGTTGTTAAAAATAAAATTGTAAAAAATTCCTTACAATCTAATAATTTTTTATTAAAAATTTCAATAATTTCCTACGAAAATACTAACGCGACAGGAAATGGTTTAGAATTATAAATCTTCTTCAAAATAAATCTTCTTTTCAATATAAATTCAATATAAATCTTCTTCACATCTTGTTCGAACTATAATCATATTTGTTCTAAAATAAGAATTTTTGGTGTAGGACGCTGACTTAACACAAAATTATCAAAAATTGTGAATTTTTCTTGAAATATAATTTTCTTTTCATTAAAAATATCAATTTCCAATTAAAAAAAAAATAACATTATCCAAAATTGTTGAAAAATTATAAATCGTGTTCAAGTTGTAATGGTTTTTATTTGAAAATACCAATTTTTTATGTAAAACGCTAACATAACCTAAAATTGTTCAAATTTGATAATCGCCTTTGAAATCCAGTTTTTTAAATTACAAATACCAATTTCTAACGAAAAAGACTAACATAATCCAAAATTGTTAAAAGATTCTTAATCGTGTTCAAATTATAATGATTTATTTTTTCAAATACCGCTAACGTATAATATAATATTAGTAAGCTAAAATTGTTTAAAAAATTGTGAACCATTAAAATATAACGATTTTTTTTTTTAAAAAAATTCTGTGAAAAACAAGAATATACCATGAAATTGTTAAAAATTACAAATCTTGCTCCAACTATAATGATCTTTGTTTTAAAATATCAATTTTTCTAGGAATCTGTATTATCATCGGAGATGGTAACGATCAATCAGAAGAGAAATCTTTTCACAAACTGTGAAAATGGAAATCTACAATATCGATCAACGTTATCTCCTCTAATACAGAAAATCTTTAACGTCTTTTCAGACCAGATGGAGCTATAAATTAAAAAAAAATAATTCCTAGTAAAATCGACTTGTATTAAAACATCAAATCTTGCAAAAAAAGCGTATTTCGGAAAAAGGATTCTTCTTCCAATCTCTCTAGTAGCTTAGTGGTAGAGCACCTGACCGGAAATCAGTTGACCTGGCGTTCGAATCCCAGCGGAGCAAAAGGAGAAGATCTTTTTTCTAAATTAATTTGATTTTAAAAATATCAATGTTTATTTTAAAGCACCAAACGTAACCTAAAATTGCTTAAAAATGATGAAACTTTAAAGTCTTAATGATTTTTGTTTCAAAAACGTTCAACGTTAACAAAAACAAAAAACGTTATTTGTTGAAAAATTTTTATTTTTGAAATCTAACAATTTGTGATTAAAAATACACATTTCGGATGTAAAATGCTAACATAACCTAAAATTGTTGAAGATGGGGAATCCTGATAACGATTTTTGTTTGAAAATACTAATTTCCAATAAATAAAACTAACACTATCTAAAATTATCTTGAACTTTAAGTCTTCTTTGAAACTTTGTGATTTTACATTAAAATTCTTTTTTAGATAAATACTATTTTCAATTCGCAAAAGGTTTTATATAATTTTTCTTAATAAAAGGGATTATTCGAAAATTGAACCTTAAAAATTCAAAAATTAAGAAATAATATAACTTCGAATAAAGAAAATTAAATTAGGTAATCAACAAGATGATTAGAAGATCTTCCAGAAATATTGTTACATCAATTTTTTCAGATAGGATTTCTTATCAATTTTTAATTTCAACAACATATTTTTGTATTATTTTACATTCTATTTGATTGAATTGGACTCTGGAATTCAAACACGCTTTTTCCAAATTGATATTTAAGAAATAAGAATTTTAGAATTTTACAACTGTAACAAATTCAGAATTCGAAATCAATTTTAAATTGAGGAAGGTCCCCAGACCTTTTTTAATATCCCGCATTTAAATCACGATCTCACTTCAAAATTCCGGTTCGAAAATCCGTCTCGCAGCAGAAAATTCGATTTGACCCTTTCCAATAAAATGTCCTCACCTTCCTCTTCCTCTTTCCTTCTTTTATTTTCTCAACTTTTCAATGGACTCATCTCTCATTCTCCTATCATTCTCCTTTGCCTATTTCCACCTCGGTTTTCACCACTCGTAAAAAAGGGGTAAAAAATATTGAAGATAAAAAAAAGGAGACGATAAGAAAGAGAAAAAGCACGCAGCCGGGGCACATTGTGCTATCGTACAATGCGGTCCATTGTCTCTTTCAACGATGCATGCGGTCGACCACAATTGTACAAAGGCGAAAAGTATCTCACATGCTGGGGTAGATATCGACTGGGGAGAGTTTACAGCGACAAAAGTAACATAAACCTTCAATGAAAAAGAACATTGTGCCTTTCAGCTTATGACTAATAAGGTCCTAAGTTGAAAGAAATCTTCGCTTTTTTAGTTTCTTCCTTTAATGGTATGTTCTTAATTACAAGAAAATATTGCATAAGGATGAAAATTCTCTTTTGTAAACATTTGCGCGGATTTGTCTGAACATTTGGTCAGAGAAGTGGAAAACTGCAGAAAACCAAAACTCAATAATTGAATAGAGCCCAACAAGAAAAGACAATTTTTTGGCCTAACTAGTTTTGGTTTAATAGTCTACTATTAGGTTTTGTTACAAATACTGTGCTTTGTTAAAAATTTGCCTTTTTGTTTCGAAATTTAAACTATGGTTGAAAATTGACTTCTTTGTTAAAAATTAGAAAATTAAAAAAAAAATTGTTCTTGACTGAAAAATGTTTCTTGGTTGAAAATGTAAGTCTTTTGTTAAAAATTCACCTCTTTGGGTAGACATTTTATCTTTATTTATTAAAAATGCAATTGCTTTGTTGCAAATTTAATTGCTTTAATGCAAATTCAACAATTTCATTGATAAGTTTTCATTTTTTCGCTTGAAAATTAATCTATTTATCTTTTTTAGTTGAAAATTCAAATACTTTAAAGTTAAAGATTTAAAGTGGAATAACTTTCTTAAAAATTAATTTATTTTTTTGTTATTAAAAATTAACTTTTTAACCAAAAATTAAAATATTCCAGTTTTGACAGAAAATTTTTCTTTTTTAGATAAACATTTGTTTTCTTGGTTTGCAAATTGTAGTCGAAATTTAATTTTTTTGTTGAGGATTTTGCTATTATGCTGAAAATTTGTTCTTTTTTTATTGAAAATTAATTTTTTTTAATTGAAAATTGATTTGTTTGATTTTTGGTTCAAAAACATTTTTTAATTAAAATTCAAACCTTTGAAATAATATTAAAATTATTCCCAAAATTTCTCTAGAAATTCGTTAATATCCTTATATATAAATTAAAATTATTCATTAAATTCCTGTTTGGAAAACCTTTAAATAAAATGCGCGAGTTTCCTAGACTTTTATTGTCTACCATTCATAATATAAAACTATTCAAAAATCCATAAGAACAAATATTTAAATATAAGGAATTATACAGTTTTTTAAACAAAATCTCTTGAAATTCATTATAATTTTTTTAAATTACTTGAAATTGTTGAAATCCGTAGAAATCCCGCAAAATAAAAATTAATTTACTCCATAAACTTTTCTAGAAATTTGTTAAAATCTCTTGAAATTTGTTTAATCTTTGGGAATCGCAAAAATCCCCTGAAATATGTAGGAATCATTAGCAATTCCATAAACATAAATTAAATTAAAATTATTAAATAAATTTGTCTAATAAACACCTGTCGATGTAATTCACTATAATAACTGCATTCTGAGAATTACGATTAAACTGCTTAATCTGTTATAAACCATATTTTTGGTAATTCTTGAAAATATTGAAAATCATATAACTTTTTTAATTTTCATCAAATTGAAAAATTCAACAATTTTTAAATTAGGATTGTAAAGTTAATTCGTTTAAAATTATTGTTTCAAATTTTTAGAATATGTTATGTATGTTCATATGTTAAAATTAGTTTTTTTTTCATTAAATTCAAAGTCGAATAATTCCAACTTTTTTGTTTTTACCCATATATAAGGAAATTGACACTCAGATAATTTTAAACTTCATTTTTTAAATCAAATAATTACCAAATCAAAACTCAAAAAACTATTATTTCGGAAATAAAATTTCAATTTGTAATCCATGAGTTTCCAAATTATATTTAATCTCTGAGCCAATCCTTATTATTTATTTTTCGAATCAAATATCAGATGAAAATATGTAATTAAACGGCTCCCAACAATAATTTAAAATTACTAGAAATTCTTTTATCTTTAATTTTATTATTATTATTTAATTTAATAATTATCGACATGTATTAAAGCCCGTGATTTCTTTCAATCTAAAATCCCTTCAACCCCTAATCCCAAGCATAAAGACATGATCTGATTGAATTACCTCTTCATATTGAAGATTGCGAAAAATTGATTCCTTTTTCAAAAGAAAATAAATTTTTCATGGTTTCTACATTTCTACCTAGGAGCATCAGTTTTCGAAAAAACTAGGAAAAAATTAAAATTAGGAATTAAAAAAAAATGGAAAAATAAAAACTAGGAATTTTAATTTAATGAAATAAGGATGTTTAATTAATTTTGTTTGGTAAGTTTGGAATTAGGGCAGTTTTAAGTTTTTAAAATCTTATTTAGGGGTTTTAAATAATTTAAATTGTTTAAACATTATAAAATGTATCCTACGGCTAAAAAGATTGAATTAATTAATTTGGATCCTTTTCATTTTGTGAATTTGGAAATTGGGAAGTTGTAATATACATTATGCTAACAAGTAGAATCCAAGTATCTCACTCAACCCTCGTCTACTTTCAAGTCAGACGATGTACTCAGTATAATAGACATGCACCTAGTAAATTACTGGATCGCTTGATATTAGCTAGACTACTAATGCCATGAGTTCCACATGAAAACGACTATGAATTCAACATTAAAGCTCGAATTTGAGAACGAATGTGGAAATAACTAGGATTATGAGATCTCGTTTGAAAGCAAGTTTGCTCAACAGGTTCAAAGTTAATTGAAAACCGAGAAAAGGGGAAAAAATTCAATTTGAATTATTCTTGATTTTTTTCAAATATCTTTAATCATTCAAAAAAGTTTAAGTAATTGAAAAAATCGTATAATTCAAATTTCGCGCCACAGTGACGTCAAAATCGCGTGACGTCATTAGTAGCGTAACTTTTGTCGAAATGGCGCCAAATTTAAATTGAAATTTTGTCATTCCCCGAGACACCTGAATTATCATTCGTTTTTAATATAAGGGAACATATCGTCCATTTAGTAGCATAAGGTCGTAAGCTACTGAATTTTGTGGACGATATGTTATATATGTGAGAAATTCTAAGAATTTCAAAAAATAAATCAAGTCTGTGATTTTTCCTGTTCACAATTGAAGAATTTTCAATGTTAAATCTTCGAAATAGAAAAAAAAAACATTCAAAATTGCATCATTTTCTATCGAACAAATTAAGTATTGAAGAGTCTTTAATTGCCAATCTTAAAAATTGAAGAATTTTCTATTGTAAATCTTTAAAGTTGAACTACATATTCCAAAAAACGTTCAAAATTACATAATTTTAATCTATAAACAATTGAAATTAATTAATTTTCAATTGCTCTTTTAATTTTGAAAATCTACAACTAAAAATTCTATAATTCTGAAAATTTAAATCTTAAATTTTTCCGAATTCGAAGATTAAGAATTGAAAACTCTTGACTGATCGTCAAAATCATTCAAAAACCTAAAACGTAATTTATGGATTGGGTCTTAGCAGGTACCATTGCTATTTGAAAAGCGATTAAAAGGCAAAAAAAATCAATATTGATTAAAGTTTTAAAAGAGTTTTTAATTTTTAATCATTCAAAAATGTTCGAGTGATAAAAAAAAATCGATTATTTTGACTGTATGACGTCAAAACCGAGTGACGTCATTAGTAGCATAACCATTATCGAAATGCCGCGAAATTTAAATTGAACTTTTTTTACCCTCTCTGTTAAACCTTGCATTCAGTATTTTGCAAACCAAAACTGAATTAACAAATACTTGCAGACCTTATTTTAATAAAAAAATTATTATAGACACGCACATAGTAACTAGCTGCTGGATCTTTAGGGGTTAGCTTCATTACTAATAGCGTAATAACAAAAATCGTTTAATTCGACGTTCGTGCCACAATGACGTTAATATCGCGTGACGTTATTAGAAGCATAACCTTTGTTGGAATGGCGCGGAATTCAAATTAAAATGTTGTTATTCTCTCTCTTAAACCTTGCATTCCGTATTTTGTAACCAAAACTGAATTAACGGAATACTTGGAGCGCTTTATTTAATAAAAGAGATATAATAGATACACAAATAGTAAGCTACTGGATCGTCAGGTATTAGCTAGACTACTAATGCCATAAGTATAATAAAAAAAAAATCGTTTAATTTGAAGTTCGCGCCACAATGACGTCAATGTCGCGTGGCGTTATTAGCAGCATAACCTTTGTTGAAATGGCGCGGAATTCAAATTGTAATGTTGTTATTCTCTCTCTTAAACCTTGCATTCCGTATTTTGTAACCAAAACTGAATTAACGGAATACTTGGAGGGCTTTAATTCATAAAAGAGATATAATTAAAACTAATCCTCAAAAATCGTGTGACGTCATAAGTAGGATAACCTTTGTCGAAATGGCACGATAGTCGCATTTAAATTTTCTTATCCTCTCTCTTAAACCCTGTATTCAGTATTTTTTGAATCAAAACTAACTTAACAGAATACTTGAAGCTCTTCATGTATGTATTGTATGTATGTATAATAGATACACAAATAGTAACTAAATACTGGATCGTTTGATATTAGCTAGACTACTAATGCTATAAGCAGTAAAAAAATCGTTTAATTTAAAGTTCGCGCCACAATTACGTCAAAATCGAATGACGTCATTAGTAGCCATAACCTTTATCGAAATGGCGCGAAATTCGAATTGAAAATTTTTCTATCCTCTCTCTTAAACCTTGGATTCAGTATTTTTTAAACCTAAATTGAATATGAGAATACTTGTAGCCTTTTTTAATGAAAAATATATAATAGACAGGCGCATAGTACCTAACTACTGGATCGTTTGGTATTAGCTAGACTACTAACGCCATGAGTTTCACATGAAAACGTTTGTGACTTGAGCATTAAAGCTGGAATTTGAGAGCGAATGTGGAAATAACTAGGATTATGAGATCTCGTTTGAAAGCAAGTTCGCTTACCAGGTACCATTGCTCTTTGAAGAGCGGGTCGGTGAACAAGTTTTGAAGAGGTATGCCTCGATTTCGCTGCCGATGGATAATTGACGGCCTCTGCCGGCTTGCAAATTCGTCCAAGAAATGAGGAAATTCTGCTGCGAACGGGTACGAACTGCTCTCAAAGTCTCGCTTCTTGCGCTTCTTTTCATGTTGTTGCTGCACCCAGTGCACCTGAAACGAAAAATAAGTCGAATCATCAATATCAATCGTGGCCTTTGTAGAACTTTATCAAAATCGAATCTGAGAGAGGAAATAGTGAGAAGATTTAATATCTTATTTATCTAGGAGGAATGGAATTTTCAAAGAAACTTCAAGCTAAATTTTCAAAAGCATTGTGGGGCTTTCTCAGTTACTAATAGAATTAAAAATTGAAAGCCTTTAAACTCTATTAACGATAAAAAACGATAAAAAGGTGGCCGTTTTAATCGAGAAAAAAATTTGCGGTCTTTTCTCGGTTAGCAAAAATTGTTCGCTGTCATTGAAATTCAAAAATTCAAATTCTTAAAACTAAAAATTTGTTCATTTGAAGTAATCAAAACTGAACTGCTAATTAAAGCACTCAAAGTGAAACTCGTTTTAATTTTAATCTTTGAAAATTAACGCTTACAAAAAGTTTAATTCAGAATTTTCTTCTTCGAACGTTCAACAATTTACAAGTAAAAAAATGAAAGCTTTTAACATTTATAAATTGAAAAGTTACAAGATTTCTGGCAACAAAATATAAATCCACGCCATCATTTTCAATTCTCTAAATTAAAACTAATCTTCCCTTTAATTCACATTCATGGAAATGTTAAAAATAAATCATGATCCTCTTCCAATTCAGTACAAAATTAAAAATAAAAAGTTCGCCCTTTCATCTGAATGTTGAAAATACAAAATATGACCCCGTTCACTCAGTAAAATGTTAAGAAGGAAAATTTGGCTTCTTCGAATTCAGTAAAAGAATAAATAACCGAAATGTGATCCATTCCAACCCAATACAAATGATAACAATAAAAAAGGGGCCACTTCCAATTCAAAAACAAAATTTAAACCAACATTGTATCCCTTTTAACTCAGTGAGAATTTTAATAATACAAAATATTCTTTCTTCCAATTGATAAAATAATGAAAAAATAATTAATCCTTTCCTAACACATTGAAGATCAGTCAAAACGACTGATTTGATCAGGGAAAATTACAATTAAATCAAAATTCATCTTATTGTTTAAATTCATCTAATTTTTCGACTACTTGATTACAGTTAAATACAATTGGTTAAAAACTTATCGTTTTTGTTTGAATTCCACTGCTTTTGATTTTTAATTAAAAACCTTTTTTGGTTGAAAATTAATTTTGTTAATTGAAAATTGAACCATTCCATTTTTAGTTGAAAATTGATTCTTTTTAGTTATAAATTTAGCTATTTAGTTGATGGCTCAACTATTTGGTTGAAAATTCGACTTTTTTGATTGAATTCCACTGTTTTTGATTTAAAATTAAATTTTTTTTTCTTTCAAATTTCAAGTATTACATTTTTTGTTGATAATTCATCTGCTTTGGTTCAAAATTCATTTTCTTAACTGGAAATTTAATTATTTGATTTTTGGGTGAAAATGGATATTTTTGACTTCAAAATTCAACTATTTGGTTGCAATTTCATGTATTAAGCAGAAAATTCGTCTGTATTGATAGAAAATAAATGTTCTTGGTTGAAAATGAATCTTTTTAGTTAGAATCAACTATTTTTAATTCAAAATTGATTTTTTTTTTAAATATAAACTGGTTTCCACTTAAAATTGAAATATTATTTGGTTGAAATATCAAATATTAAATTTTTGGTTGATAATTCTTTTTTTTTAATGTTAATACTTAGTTGAAAGTAACAACTTTGTAAAAAAATCATTTCTTTTGGTTCAAGGTTCATCATTTAAGTTGAAAATTCATCTTTTTTGTTGAAAATTCAACTATTTTGTTGAAAATGCATTTTTTTAAATTTAACATTTTTTATATTTAACATTTAGAAAAACAAAAAAATTAATTTCTGAGTTGATTATTAAATTCTTTTGTCTGAAACTTGATTGTTTTGACTATTCCAGTTGAAGATTAGTTATTTTATTTGAAAATTAATTTCGTTGGTTGAAAATCCAACTATTATTCGTTGAGAATCCATACTTTTTAAATCAAAATTCTATTAATTGGTTAAAAAATTTATCATTGTGAACAATATTCAACAATTTTATTTAGAAAATAATTCCATTCGGTTTGGAAGTAACTTTTTTCGAACATTTATATTTTTGGGTTGAAAATTCCACTGTTTTATAGAAAATTTTTTCCTTTGGTCTGAAATTTCAACAATTTGGTTGATTTTTTCTCTCTTAACTAAAAATTCTTTTTGTTTGAAATATCAACTATTACATTTTCCATTTAGAATTCATTCTTTTGGTTAAACCTGAACTGGTTTGTTAAAAATTAATTTTTTTTGGTTGAAGATTCATCATTTTAGTGGAAAATTCGTCTCTTTCATTGAAAATTTAACTATTTTGTTGAAATTATGTTTTTTTGGTTGAACATTAATTTTTTTCATTGAAAAGAAAACTATTCCATGTTCGAAAATGTAACTATCTATATCAAAATTAGACTATATGGTAGAAAATTAAACTAAAAGGTTGAAAGTTGAATTTTTTATTTGAAGATTCAACTATTTTGATTGAAAATTTCTCCTTTTTAATTGAAGATTCATGTATTTCGTTCAAGATTTGGCTGTTCGGTAGAAACTTGATCTTCTTAGTGAAAAATTCATCTTTTCGGTTAAAAATTTATCTTTTTGGTTAGAAATTCATCTATTCGGTTAAAAAATCAACTACTTCATTGATAGTTGAAGAACTTTGTGAATTTTTTTTTTAAGATTCATCACTTTAGTTTAAAATGCATCCCTTTGGTTGAAAATTCAACTATTTTGTTTAAAATTCGTTTAATTAATGTTGAAACTTACTCTTTTTTCAGTCGAAAAATTAAAACTTTTTGCTTAAAAATTCTTTTATTTTGTCGAAAATTCTCCTTTTATGGTAGACAATTTGACTAATTGATTGAAGCTTGAACTAATTTGTAAAAAAATCATGTGTTTGGTTCAAAATTCATCATTTAAGTTCAAAATTAATCTCTTTTGTTGAAAATTAATGATTGTTACAAAAATTAATTTTGTTGGTTGAAAGTTTTACTATTCTTTTTTTTTTTTGTAGAAAGCACCATCTTTAGTAGAAAATTCAACAGATTGGTTAATTTAAAATTAAAAAAAAAAATTATCAATAAGTCAAATTCACTGATTTTAGAAGTCTCATCGAATCAGTCACTTTTGACTAATTCAAATTTAGAGTGTAGCCTTAAAAAGTGGAATTTTTTTAAATAGAGGGAAATAAGTTTCTATTATTATTTATTTAAAGAGGTGATTTGACACAAAACAAATTTAATTTTCCAAGCACTGCGGTTAAATGTACCTCCAGTTTATCTTACGAATTTGTTTATAGTTTGAACTTAAGTGACAAAGTACTTTGTGTAAACGACACATGGGGTTTTCTCATCAAGGGGAAACTCAGCGCTTTACTTCTGAGGGCGCAATTAGTGGCATATGAATGTTAACGAGACCCCAACTGCGAACGGTTCGCATGATTTTGGGCGCTAACTTGTGAAATTCAATTTTCTGCTGAATAACTTTTAACACAGTCAGAACCCCGTTCGAACCACATGCGAGTTTTCAGCCTACATATTTGTGATTTCGAGCAGACGAAGCGTATAGGTACGATTAATTCGAAATTTCTCAGAAAAGTTAACTTTTCATATATGAATATAAATAGCTATCAAAACTTTTTAAATTAAAATTTAAGCCATTTTTACTTAATTTGCCATGCATTTATTATATAAATATAAATGAAACAAAAATAATACAAAAAATAAAATATAAATATATTAAAAAAGCTCGATTTTTAACAGAATAGTTTAATTTTCAACCAAAAAAAAATCAATTTTCGACCAAGAATAGAATAGTTGAAATTTTATTTTAAAAAATTATTTTAAAAAAATTGAAACAAAATAGTTTGATTTAGAGCCAAAGAGATAAACTTTCAGTAAAATTATGAATCTTCAGCTAGAAGAGATACATTTTTAGTCAAGAATATAAATTTAAAAAAAAAACAACGAATTTTCAACCAAAAAAATGAATTCTCAACCAAGCAGATTAATTTTCTACAAAAAAATTTAAAAGTTAAATTTTTAGTTAGAAAAATTAAAGTTGAACAAAAAAATTAATTTAAAACGAAAAAGTTAAATTTTCAACCAAAAGAATTAATTTTTAGCCAAAAAATTAATTTTTAGCAAAGGAGTTCAACATTTAACGAAGTAATGAAATTTTCTACCATATAGTTTAATTTTCAACTAAAAGAGTTAAATTTACCAAAAATGGAATAGTTAAATTTTCAATTAAAAATATTATTAAAAAAAATCGAAACAAAATAGTTTGATTTAGAGCCAAGTAGATAAATTTTCACTACAATTATGAATCTCCAGCTAGAAAAGATAAATTTTTAGTCAAGAATATTAATTTTTAGCAAAAAAACAACAACGAATTTTCAACCAAAAAGATGAATTCTCAACCAGGAAGATTAATTTTCTACAAAAAAATGGAACAGTTAAATTTTTAGTGAGAAAAATTAATGTTAAA
>CAKNXH010002294.1:64078-98558 GCA_932178445.1 Andricus quercusramuli
ACTTGAAACAAAAAAGTTAAATGTTTAACAACAACAAAATAATTTTTAGCCAAAAAAATTAATTTTAGCAAAGGAGTTCAACTTTTAATGAAGTAGTGAAATTTTCTACCATATAGTTTATTTTTCAACTAAAGAAGTTAAATTTTCCAAAAATGGAATAGTTAAATTTTCAATTAAAAATGTCAATTAAAAAAAATTGAAACAAAATAGTTTAATTTAGAGCCAAAAAGATAAATTTTCACTAAAATGATGAATCTACAGCTAGAAAAGGTGAATTTTTAGTCATGAATATTAATTTTTAACAAAAAAAAACAAAAAAGACAAGGAATTTTCAACTAAAAAGATGAATTCTCAACCTAGCAGATTAATTTTCTACAAAAAAAAACCGGTTAAATTTTTAGTTAGAAAAATTAATGTCAAACAAAAAAAAATTAATTTAGAACAAAAGTTAAATTTTTAACAAAAAAAAAATTAATTTTTAGCAAAGGAGTTCAACTTTTTACGAAGTAGTGAAATTTTCTACCATATAGTTTAATTTTCAACTAAAAAAGTTAAATTCTCTAAAATTGGAATAGTTAAATTTTCAATCAAGAATTTTAATTTTAAAAAAATTTGAAACAAAATAGTTTGATTTAGAGCCAAAGAGATAAATTTTCACTAAAATTATGAATCTCCAACCAGAAAAGATACATTTTTAGTCAAGAATATAAATTTAAAAAAAAATGAATTTTCAACCAAAAAAATGAATTCTCAACCTAGCAGATTAATTTTCTACAAAAAAAACGGGTAAATTTTTAGTTAGAAAAATTAATGTCAAACAAAAAAAAAATTAATTTAAAACAAAAGTTAAATTTTTAACAAAAAAAAATTAATTTTTAGCAAAGGAGTTCAACTTTTTACGAAGTAGTGAAATTTTCTACCATATAGTTTAATTTTCAACTAAAAAAGTTAAATTTTCTAAAATTGGAATAGTTAAATTTTCAATTAAGAATTTTAATTTTAAAAAAATTTGAAACAAAATAGTTTGATTTAGAGCCAAAGACATAAATTTTCACTAAAATGATGAATCTCCAGCTAGAAAAGATACATTTTTAGTCAAGAATATAAATTAAAGAAAAAAAACAACGAATTTTCAACCAAAAAGATGAATGCTCCACCAAGAAGATTAATTTTTTACAAAAAAAAAATGGAACAGTTAAATTTTTAGTTAGAAAAATTAATGTTAAACAAAAAAAATTAATTTAAAACAAAAAAGTTAAATTTTCAACCAAATGAATTAATTTTTAGCCAAAAAATTAATTTTTAGCAAAGGAGTTCAACATTTAACGAAGTAGTGAAATTTTCTACCATATAGCTTAATTTTCAACTAAAAAAGTAAAATTGTCCAAAAATGGAATAGTTAAATTTTCAATTAAAAATATTATTGACAAAAATTTAAACAAAATAGTTTGATTTAGAGCCAAAGAGATGAATTTTCACTAAAATTATGAATCTCTATCTAAAAAAGATAAATTTTTAGTCAAGAATATTATTTTTCAACAAAAAAACAAAGAATTTTCAACCAAAAAGATGAATTCTCAACCAAGCAGATTAATTTTCTATTAAAAATTGGAACAGTTGCATTTTTAGTTGGAAAAATTAATGTTAAACAAAAAAATTAACTTAAAACAAAAAAGTTAAATTTTTAACAAAAAAATTATTTTGTAGCCAAAAAAATTAATTTTTAGCAAAGAAGTTCAACTTTTAACAAAGTTCTACCATATAGTTTAATTTGTAACTAAAAAAGGTTAATTTTTCAAGAAAGGAACAGATAAATTTGGAATTAAAAAATTAATGTTAAAAAAAGAAAAAAAGAATTTCAACAAAATAGTTAATATTCCAATGAAATGATGAAACTTTAACCAAAAAAATTAATTTTTAACAAAGTAGTTAAAGTTTAACCTAATAGATGTATTTTGAATTAAAAATGTAATAGTTAATATTTCAACAAAAAAAGTTTTTCAACTTAAAAAAAAAAATGAATTTTCAACCAAAATTGAAATATTAAAATTTTTAATTGAAAAAATTAAGTTTTAAAGAAAAAGCTGAATTCTTAACGAAAATGTAATAGTTCATATTTCAACCAAAAAAGATTTAAATTTAAAATATGAAAACAGTTGAATTTAACCAAGAAAGACGAATTTTTAACAAAATATACTAATTTTCAACCGAAATAGAATAGTTAGATTTCTATTTGGAAAATATAATTTAAAAAAAATTTGAAACAAAATAGTTTAAATTACAGCCAAAGAGATGAATTTTCACTAAGATGATGAATCTTCAGCTAGAAAAGATGAATTTTTAGTAAAAAAATTAATTTTCAAACGAAAAGATGAATTCTTAACCAAAAACGTTAATTTTCTACTAAAAAAGACGAATTCACAGCAAAATACATCAATTTTTAATGAAATAGTTTAATTATCTACACAGAAGATATATTTTCTACGAAAGAGGATCAATTTTCATAAAAATACCAAATAGTTAACCAAATAGTTGAATTATCAACCAAGGAGATTAATTTTTTACCAAAAAAAGACAAATTTTCAACAAAATAGTTAATTTTCAACCAAACGGATAATCAAGAAAATAGTTAATTTTTCAACCGAATAGTTTAGTTATTAAAAAAAAATTATTCTCAACCAAACCGTTGCATTTACAACCAAAAAATTCAAATTTCAAAAAAAGAGGCGAATTTTCAACAAAATATTCGAATTTTTAACCAAACAGTAAATTTTTAAACCTACAAAGATGAATTTTCAACAAAAATGGTCGAACTTTTAAATAAAAATGATTAAACTTTTACCAAAAAGAGTACAATTTTCAACCAAATAGTTGAATTTTCAAACAAAAATTTTTAGTTTTTTAGCAAACAGTTTAATTTTCAACAACAAAGTTAATTATGAACCTGAAAAGATGAATTTTCAATCACAAAAATTTACTCTTCTACCAAAAAGATGAATTTTTAATCCAAACGGACGATTCTTTCAACAAAACAGTTGAATTTTGTACCAAAAAAGACGTGTTCGTAACAAAATGGTTGAATTTTAAACAAAGAAGTTTATTTTCAAACAAGGAAGATGAATTTGAAAAAATCATTTTCAACTAAACGATCGAATGTTAAATGAAAATGATTAAACCGAAAGGACGAGTTTTCTACCCAAAAAGATAAATATTCAACCAAACAGTTGAATTTTTGACAAAAGATATGACTTTTTGACAAAGTAGTGGAATTTTCAACAAAATAATTACATTTTTAACGAAATAGTACAATTTTGAACTAGAAGAGATCAGTTCTGCACCAAAAATATAATGGTAGACATTTTAACCGAAAAGAATGAACTTACAATAAAAAATAGTTGCATTTTTTGATTGGATTCTATTCTTTCAGTTTCTATTTAAGAGAAAAAGCGAAAAAAGGGGAAGTTTCTTGAAAACAAGGAAAAAGAATTCTTTTTAAAAAGGGGAACAAGGGTAATAGGGGAAAGACTGTGAAGCCTGTTATCATTTTTAATTTGGAAGCTCTCAACATTTTATTTAGTAAGCCTCAAAAGCACCCAGAATGAAAA
This sequence comes from Andricus quercusramuli, assembly GCA_932178445.1. NCBI lineage: Eukaryota > Metazoa > Arthropoda > Insecta > Hymenoptera > Cynipidae > Andricus > Andricus quercusramuli. The sequence goes on from CAKNXH010002294.1 coordinate 67,684, forward strand.
AAATGCGAAAAGAGCTCGGAAAAGAGGGTCAAAGACACTCTTAAACAATAATTATAAATTCTAAAAGTCCCATAACAAAATGTACAACAAGAACTTTAAAATCTGAGTATTTTGAGGTATTGAGTTTACAAAATAACTATTTTGTTTTGTGCCAAAAGTACTTCCGATTTTTTTTAAATTTGATTTTTCAAGTATATTTTCAGTTTGTAATAAACGCTTTAGGGACAATAAATATTCGATGGAAAATGATTTTCAGTACTTTGTTACGATAATTGCTCGGAATAAAATTTTTTATATCTGGCCGTAATTTTGGGTGCTTAATGAGAATTCGATTAAATAAAAATGATAATTACTGATTTTACGATTGCAGTCTCATTTGGGTGATATTTTGCGATTGGAATTATTGTCGGCAGTAAAGCAAGCGTTTCCTTGATTCGAGTGTATTGGTTGGGAAATTTGTGACTGACTGACCAATTACGGTGTTTACTGAACGAACGGCTTTTCCACGTCGCCATTAATGCTCGGTCTCAACGCGTTTGTAATGGGTCACTGCCGATCAGTTTCATCGTCTAACGACGTCCGTTCAGAGTTTACGTCGCATCGATTCGTTATCGTTATCGTATCAGCCAGAATAAATGTTCACTTTCAACTCTAGAGAAAATTCCCTGTTATTTTAAAGTGCGAGAATCCTTTCCAAACTTTCGCGATAGCTCCTTATTATTCTATTTTCAGAAAATACCAAAAAGTAGGAAAAACAAAGTCAGAATTTCTATTTGAAAGCTTTTACTGGATTTGAGATGGTCAGAGACCACAGTGCAAAGTCCGCTCAGAATGGGGGATTTGGTAATTTTTTTATGAAAAAGAGGAAAAATAGAGGAAAGATTAAACATTGATTTTTACATACTGTTAAATAATTGTTAATGAATTCTCACATTAAAGATTTTTTTACAAACTGGATATAGTTACAAGCAGAAGATCAGAGTGGACATTTTTTAAATATCACTACCTACTGAGACTCCATTGGATGACTATTAGTTTTCCAAAAAAGATTATTTGCCAGACGCGTTTTCGAATGTTCGATTTTCTACAATTTTCCTTCACTTTTAGATTTCTTCAATTTTCAACAATAAAATTTTTAACTGTTGAAGATACTACGAAACATTTTCTTCAATTTTCAACAAAAAATTTTCACCTGGTGAAAGTTCCTTTATCGTTTTTTTTTCATTTACCACAGTTGATAATTGAATTTTCAATTCTATTAGACTTTTCACCATTTAATTTTCTAATGCTGATAATTCAATGATGAATTTGCTTCAATTTTCAACAGGGCAAAATTAATTTTTCTCCAATTTTCAACAGTTGAATATGCAATTTACAATTTTGTTCAATTTAAAAAAATTCAATTTTCATCTGTTGAAAAATCTTTTATCAATTTTCTTCAAATTTGAATTGAATTGACAGTTTTCTGCCATTTAAGACAATTGAATTTTCATCTGCTGAAAATTCAATTATCAAATTTCTTCAATTTTCAACAAATAGAATTATCATTTTTTGAAAATTAAATTATTAATTTTCTTCAATTTTCAGAGGCTTATAACTGAATTTTGAATTCTTTTCAATTTAAAAAAGTTAAATTTTCTACTATTCATTATTCAGTTATCAATTATATTCAATTTTTAATAGTGAAAAATTCAGTTTCCTTCCATTTTCAACAGTTGAAAATTAAATTGTCTCCAATTTTCAACAGAAGAATATGTAATTTTCTTTAATTTCCAACCATTGAATTTTCATCTGTTGAAAATTCTGTTGTCAATTTTCTTCAATTGTAAATTAAATTTTGAGTTTTTTTAACTTAAAACAATTGAATTTGTATCTTATGAAAATTTAATCATCAATTTTCAACAATAGATTTTCCAATTGCTGAAAATTCTATAATCAATTTTCTTCATTGTTCCACAGTTAATAATTGAATTTTTAATTGTTTTCCATTTTCAACATTTGAATTTTCTACTATTCGTAATTCCATTAACAGTTTTCTTCAATTTTCAGCAATTGAAAATTCAATTTTCTTCAATTTTCCACAATAGAATTTTCAACTTCTGAAAATTCAATTATGGATTCACTTCAATATTCATCAGTTAATACTTGCATTTCAATTCTCTTCAATTTTATTTATTTAAATTTTCTGTAGTTACATTTTCTACCGTTAATAATACAACTATCAAGTTTCTTCAATTTTCAACAGCTGAAAATTGAATTTTCTCCAATGTTGAAACAAACGAATATGCAATATTAAATTTTCTTCAATTTTTAAGAATTGAATTTTCATCTGTCGAAAACTATAATTTTTTTTATAATTTTTCATTAGTTGAAAATTCATTCATCAATTGTCTTAAATTTTTACCTAACGTATTTTCAGTTTCTTCAATTTTAACAATCGGAAAATCAAAGCTTGAAAATTGAAGAAAATTGAAAACTGAATTTTCAACTGTTGAGAATTAAATTGCTGAAACGTGACGAAAACTGATACTTGAATTTTCAACAGTTAAAAATTCATTGTTAAAAATTAGAGAAAATTGAAAATTTTATCTGATAAAAAAACATTTCAAGCCACAGAAAAGAATTTCGATCAAAGTTGATTTGATCAAAAATGGGTCGCCATTGGCAAATAATATTTGGCAAATTAATAGTCATTCAGTCGATTTTTAATAGGGAATTTATAAGATTTAATAGAAAATTCCAACTCTAATCACTGCCTTGTTTGGTCGTTAGAAATCGATTAGCGGCGATATAAGAAAGCCCGACAAAAATAAAATTGATTAAGTAAACTATTCTTATATGTTTAAATTCGTGCTCATAATCAAGAATATTTTTTTTTAAATACCATCATTAGTAATTAAATGGCGACACTTTTTTGTTCGAAAAATAATTTAGTTTCAAAGTTTTATTGAAATCCTAAATATTTAATGTTTTCCATTTAAAATTTTGAACGTTTCTTAGAATAATTTGATTTCAAAGGTTTATAATTGGAAATTTTTCCATTTTAAACAGAGAATAAGAAAACAGTTTTTTTTTGCTTGTAAAAAAACTTCTCTAATATTTTAATATTGAATAATAACTGTTTTATGAAGTAACAATTTGAAATTCTACAATTTCAGAAGCTTTGAATTTGAAACATTCAATTCAGTCTTCAATTTCAAATCGTCAAATTTTTTTCGCTTCGAATTCAAACTAATTTAAATTTAGAACATAAAAATGCCCAATTATGAAATTTTAAACGCTTTTTATCAGCAATAATGCAATTTCAATTCTTTTGAATTTCAAATGATCCAGTTCCCAAATTTTTAATTTGAAATTATTCAATTTTCAACATTTTGAAATTTTTCTATTTCCGAAATTTTAACTTAAAATTATTCAATTTCGAGATTTTTTAAATCAAAATAAAATTGTTCAATTTTGAACGCTTTGAAATAGAAATGATACAATTTAAACTCTTTTCTACTGAAATTGTCAAATTTTAAACATTTTATTCTGAATTTGTTCAATTTTTTAGAGATTCTGATAACAAAAATTTCAATTTCAAGCACTTTCTATTTCGCTTTTCTATTAAATAAAAAATTTATATAATTTTAGCTGTAAAATAAAATGATCTTACCTGGTCCTCATCATTGAGTTTTTGGTGGTGATGACTACTAGGTGCGAGAGATCTTTTATTCAGTCTCTTGTGAGACAGGAGGTAGTAGCTTTTCAGGGATCCAATCTGAAACAGGGAATAATTTGATTTTAACTGAAGTTTTGAAAGAATTAAAAAATTTGCATTCGATACAAAATTTCCAGCCAATAGAAAATATCTTTCAATTTAAATTTCGCGCCTGACGTCAAAATCGCATGACCTCATTAGCAACATAACCTCTGTCGAAATGGCGCGAAATTCAAATTGAAATATTTTAATCATCTCTTTTAAACCTTGCATTCAGCATATTTTTCAAACCAAACTGAATTAATAGAATACTAGTGGCCCTTCTTCTAATAAAAAGAGTCTTTTTCAAGCTTTAAATGACGGATCTGAATTGAGAATTGTCTCACTGACAAAGTTTAGCAACTTTCCGTCTCAATTTGAGGAATCTGAACAAGATTTGCTGGATTTTCCGGAAGTTCGTAGCTGAGCGATGTGGACCATTTGTATTCGACTAACGTAGCCCAAAGAGTTGTACCCAGTACTTGCATTCCCCAGAGAAACTTAACGCGACAACTTGGTCGAATGCAATTTTCCAAACGCTGAAGAAATTGCAAGAGACTCTCGCTTGAGCGAACCTTTCGAGATGGAGACTTTGTCGTCTCCTGAAGCACGATTTTACACTGGGAAAGCGGATTTTCTTAAAATCTAAAGCGAACTTGGCATCAGAGCCTTTCGCCTATTTTTTATTCAGTTTGGGATGACTTCCGTTTCACTTCGTTCTAAATTCCCGCAATTTACTAAGAATGCTTTCCGAAGCTAATTAAAGTTTAATTAACTTTTTTCTTCGTTTCATTTCGTGTTTTTCAGGAATGCGAATAGGTCAATAGAGAATATCCAGAATATAAGATGGATGTCTACTATTGTTGATAATTTTTAAATTAAAAAATGGTTAAATTGTCATTTGTTTATTAAATCCCAGAAGTGCATTTCAACTCAAATAGATAATTAAAAAAACGTTCTTTTTTACTTCTTCATCTCTTCTTGCAAAGCTGTATCAAGTGGAAAAGTCAGCAAATGGCCAGGCCTGTGCCGGACTAAACTCGACATTTTCTACTGATAGTCCAGAAACTAAAATTTTTATCGAATTTTTCAAATAAAATTAATGTGGAAACCTGATTGAATTCAATACGAAACGTTTTTAATTTTTAAGATTTCAAGTCGAACAACAAAATTGTCGAATTTTCAACAAAAAAAGTTTTTCTACCAAAAGAAATGAATTTTGAATCCAAAAAGACGAATATTGAACGAAAAAGTTTATTTTTAAAGCTAAACACTCGAATGTTTGAGAAGAAGGTTTATTTTTAAATTCGAAAAGATAAATTTTCATCAAGAAAGTTAATTTTCAATCAAGACAGTTGAATTTTCAACCAAATAATTCAATTTTAACGAAAAATTAATTTTTAACAAACAGCCGTATTTACAACAAAATAGTTGAACTTTTGAGTAAGAGAGACGAATTTTCCACATTATTACTTAAACTTTCTAGTAAATGGTTCAATTTACAAGTCCAAAGACGAATTATTTACAATACAGTTGAATTTTCCACAAAACTTAATTTTCAACAAACAAAAATTAATTTTCAATTAAAAAACAAGACTTTCTTGCCATAAAAGATGAATTTTCAATCCAAAAGGACGAATTTTCAGCAAAACAGTTAAACTTTTTTCCAAAAAAGATGACTTTGACAAGGTAGCTGAATTTTCAACAAAGCAATTAAATTTTCAACAATACAGTTATATTTTTGAACAAATAGTTTAATTTTGCAAGCCAAAAAGTTTAATTTTGCACAAAAAAGTTGATTTTCAAAGAAGTTAAAATTTCAATGAAATAAATACATATTCGGCAAAATAGTTGAATTTCTAAACAACTAGCTTGATTTTCAATCTAAAAAGATGGATTTTCAACTAAGAAGATTAATTTGGTACCAAACGACGAACATTCAATAAAATGCAATTTTTCTCAACCAAGCAGTTGAATTTTAAGATAAAAAAGATAAATTTTCAACAAAAAATGTCATAGTTAAATTTTCATTTTAGAAAATTAATTTACAAAAAAAAACAAGACCTCAACCGGTTGAATCCAACCAAAAAGGAAGAAGGTTTGATAAAATATTGGAATGTTTAATAAATTAGTTGAATACCGCACCAAACAGATGAATTTTCAAAAAAGATGTTTTTTTACCCAAAAGACGAATTTTTAACGAAATGCTTGAATTTTAACCAAATAATTGAATTTGCAACTTATTTAAAAAAGAAATTTTCAACCAATAATGTAATGGTTACATTTTCAGGTAAAACGGTAATTTTCAACTAAGAAAAAATGTACTTTTCAACAAAATAATTAAATTGAATCTTTAGAAAAATAAAGTTTCAACATATTAGTTGAACTTTCAATCAAGTAGTTGAATTTTCAACTAAAAAATATGAATTTCCAACTAAGAATCTAATAGTTGACATATCGACGAAGAAAGATTTTAATTGAAAGGACAACTAGTCGAAATCAACCAAAAAAGACAAATTTTCAACAAACGGATTAAATTTTCAACCAAATAGTCCATTCATTGATTATTGCAACAAATTTTATAAGAGAAACCTCAGCATAAATAATGAAAAAATATTTGCAGCTTTGTGTTCTTTCTTCCGAATGAGGAAAAAATGGTAATTTTCCTTCACTTTCAATTTCAAAAAGCTCATCCTATTCCTTGAATGTTTCTTCACATTCTATTCGCCCTATTTTTATTAAATATTATTTAGTAATTTCTTTACCTTAAAAAAATTATAAACTATAAATAACTGCAGGTAATATTTCGAAAGAATATAATTTCCATGAAAACGTGACGAATGTGAAGAATCTTTTATAAAATAAAATGAGCTCTTGGAAATTAAAATTTAGTGGAAATTACGACTTGGTTAAGTAGGGAAATGAGGGAAGGGAAAGTATGAGAAGTAAGGGGAAATAAGGAGAGGGTAAATAGGGGTTGTGAGGAGAGGGAAAGTAGTGGAAATGAAGGAAGAAGTAGGAAAATGAAAGGAAATGAAGGGAGAGGAAGGGGACCTAAAGGGAAATGAGGGGAAGGGAAGTAGAGCCAGTGAGAGGAAACGAGAGTAAGAGAAGTAGGGCGAATGAGGGGAGGTAAATTAGGGGGAAATGAGGGGATGGGGAGTAGGGGACGTGAGGGAAAATGAGGGTAGATGTAGTAGGAGAAGTGGTGGGTGAGGGGGAGAGGAATCAGAGCAAGCGAGGAGAAATAAGGGAAGGAAAAGTAGGGAAAGGGAGGGGAAGTGGGCGTAGAGATAGGAAGCGAAGGATGAAGGGGAGGGGAAGTAAGGGAGGAGTGGGGAAATTAGGGGTATAGGGGGATGGAAAGTACTAATTTTTTAACGTAAAATTACCTAAAACATCCTTGAGCGAAAGAAAGAAAAGAGGGGAAGTTTTTTGAAAGTCAGAGAAAAAAGAAATTCTTTAAAATAGTTGAAAAGAGGGGGCTAGGGGAAAGAGGGTAAAGTATATGGTGAAGATTGTAAAACAGGAGGACGAAGAGATGAGGCAACATGTGTTTCTTGAGAAATACTCTAAGCGTGATGGGACGCTTTGGTAGTTTCAGTGTAGCGAGAGCGATATAATTTCAGAACCTCGCTAGGCTCTTTCGCATATTTCCAAGTTCCTCCGGCAATTTTCCATGCCACTTGGCGCCTCGTTGCCTTCCCTGAACTTAACTTTCCGAAGACCGACAGTGCTCTACTAAGAGCCCCTAATGGACAAGTCGAGGCATAATTGGATCGGATGATAAGCGCCACGATTATCATGCGCGTTACGAGCTCGAGAAACAAGATAACATCTTTACTACACTTATTACATTTCCAAGTAACTTTACAGCCGCTTAGTCCTAATTTTCAAAATTGATTCTCTTGTAACTATATATCATTTTGATCCTTTGCATTTGATTTGATAGGATTTAAATTTAAAAAATTCTTTTTAGGCCTAAAAAAGTGTGCCAAAGCACAATTCAATCTGATCAATCCTTCGAAAGTTATCGTGCCTACAAGATACTACAGACTACAGACAGACAGACGGATAGACAAACACCTTCGCAAAAATAGTTTTTTTCTGACTCAGTGGGTCTCAAAACGTGAAGATTTGATGAAAACCGACTAAGCCAAATTTTACATAAAGCCAATACCTTCTCATTAGGATGAGAATGTAAAAATCAGTTTTTCCAGTTTGTAACTATTTTTACCAGTCAGAATTCAAGTTACCAAAGTTTGAATTTTTTCAAAATTATACACTGTTTCTAAACAGAATATTAAAATTAGTAAAACTAGGCGGCTTGCGCCTATAAAAAAGGTTTTTTCAGCCTATTAAGACGTTAATTAACCCTCAGTTACCCCACGTATTTTAGTATACGTTGTTACCCCACGGGGGTCAAAAAGCCCCGGCCCGTCTTCTCAGGTTTGTATCTCAGCGACAAATCGGTTAATTAGAGTCAATTTTTTTTCACTGAAAAGGTTTTTTTGTGCTCTAAAAGGCTGTGCTAATGAAATAATTCGAGAGTAAAAATTGAGAAGTCTGTATCAGAATTAACAAAAAAAAATTTGATTACAAAATCTGAAATATTTTTTTTTTTTCAAAATTATATAATTCTCAGTCAAATGAAGATAAAAGTGTTTATATATAGTGATTTTTGAAGCTCAAGTGTCACACTTTTAGGTGATATAGGTGACATAATGATCAGTTTTCAAAAGAATAATTATTTCATCATGTGAAAATTGCGAAAAATTGCAAAACGTATAAAAATATTACCTGACACAAAATCATGCAGTATGTATATAATGGGGTGAAATTTAAAAAAAATCAAGGAAATGCATTAAAAAGCGGTTAATTTATTGGATTTTCCGTCATGCAATTGTTATTTTATTGTGCGCAATATTGGCACAGTGTTGTCGTATGTTCATGGCACATGGCTCTATTACAACGCAGACCTTTGTACCATGCTTTTTGATACGTTTGCAGCACTTCGAGTGCAAGAACGGGTCTCCATTTCCGTTTCTGAAAAATAAGAAAAATATTTCTCACATGAAAATATTGGCGAAATCATATAATCATTTTTTCAAGAATATAAGAAAAATATTGATATTTTTTATTCAAATTTCTATAAAACAGAAAAATATTAACTCTTAAATTTGAAAATTCAGTTGCAAAATCATATTATTATAATTTTGTTCACAAATATATAGTTCTTTTTACCTGTGATACACGAAAGGCCTTGCTTTACAACCAATCTCTGTCAATGGATGTTTCCGGGGAGAAATTTCTATAAAATCATGAAAACACAACATTTCAATATAAGTTTACTTTTGCGTCACACAAAACTTACTTTCATTTTATTATTGGACACAAAACAAAAATTTAAATGAAGAATTTACTTACGTTTTTTATTGGTCTTCAGATCACTTTTTGTAACGTTGCTACCCCAGGGGGGTCTAAAAGGCACAAATCAAACTTTCACACTGTCGCTTTCGGCGTAACCAACCGAACTGAGTCCGATCATGGGTTCAGCATGGACTAGGACCTCTAAACTTTTTTCCCCCTCGGGTCCTGGCCCGCTCCCTTAGCCTATACAGAAATGGCACCGCTTTCAAAAAACCTTTGGGTCATTTTGACCCCCGTGGGGTAACTGAGGGTTAAGTCGATCAAAACAGCCCCTCCTATACTTCCCTCTCCTACTTCCCAAACCCACACTCCGACCATAAATTCCCCTCCCTTTCCTAACTTCTTCCACTTATACTCCCCCCTCTCTTCACTTCTACAGATAATACTCCCCTTTCTCCACTTTCCTTCCCCAGCCCACATTTCTCCACCCCTACTCATCCTCACTACCTCACTAGCCATCCCCTCACTTCCCTTACCTGCCCTTCCATCATTTACTCTCACCACCCATAATCTCCCCTACTTCCTCAGCCCACATATCCCCTTCACTCCCTCACTCCTCCTACATCATTATCCCTAATTTTCCCCCAGTCTCCCTATCATCCCATTGCAGCTCAATTCCACTAGTTCACCACCCCTCACTTTCCCTACTAACCCATTCCTTACTTTCCGAACATCCCTCCCCTCATTTTTAATAGTTTCCCAAATTCCCCGCTCCTCATTGCCTCTAACGGACCCTCCCTCATTTCCCCTTACTTCCCCGACTGACTCTCCCCTCATTTACCCTCTCAATACCCTCTCAATTTCCCCTCACTTCCCCTCCTTGTACAAAAGTACGACGGAGAGACACCCGACCAACACTATAAGAATTTCTGTCCCGGGGTGCGAAACTTTAAAAGTGGCAGAATTTAAAATCAGTAGCTTACAAACTTGCAGGGATCACAGCGCAAAAAAAAAGCAAAAAAAGGGGAAATAGAGTAATTTTTCCAAGAAAAAGGGGGAAAATAGGGGAAAGATTCAACATTTATTTATACATTCAGGAAAAAAAGAAAGATCTTTTTACAACAAACTGTATATTTTTTGAATAATGTTGAATGATTTTTTAATGACTCCTGTCATTGATTTCTTTTTTAATTTGGTATACTAAGGTCGTTAAAAATTCAATCACGGCGATATTAGCTCGGATATTAAAAAGACCCGAGAAAACATAACATTTTTTATATGTTTTAAATCGTTCTCATAATCAAGAATATTTCCTCTTTTTAACATTTCCGACCAAAAAAGATGTCTTTAACAAAATAGTTAAATTTTCAACAAAGTAGTTAACTATTCGACAAACTATTTGAATATTTTACCAAATAGCTGAATATTTCTAAACCACAGAGATGAATTATCCACCAAGAAGATTATTTTTCTAGTAAAATAAAAAATGAATTCCCAAACAGTTGAATTCATAAAAAAGACGATTTTTTAACGAAATAGTTGAATCTTCAACCAAATAGATGAATTTTCAATCAACAAGATTATTTTTCAATCCAAATAGACAATATTTTAACAAAATAGTTGAGTTTTCGAACTGAAAGGACGTATTTTTTAGAAAACAATTGAATTTTAAGCCGGAAAAAATAATTATCAACAAGAACATTTTCCATATAGAAAATTAATTTTCAATCAAGAGAGATGAATTTTCAACAAAATAGTTGAATTTGCAACTAAAAAAGATATATTTTCAACCAAAAATGGAATAGTTATATTTTCAGAGAACAACGTTAATTTTCAACCAATAAAGAACTAACGTTTAGCAAAATAGTTAAATTTTCAACCAAGGAGATGAATTTTCAATAAAAGAGTTCAATATTCAACCAAATATTGTAATTTCTAACCAAGTAGTAGTTGAATTTTTGGCTACAAAATACGAATTTAATGAACTGGTTGCATTTTTAATAAAATGATTCAATTTGAAATAAACAGTATACTTTTTGACTAAACGAGATGAATCCCAAATCAAAAATATAATGGTGACTTTAAAAAAAAATTTAACGAAGAATACTTGAATTTCCTTATTCTTAAAAAAGGGGGAAAAAGGTACCATCCTCAAAAGGTTCATATTCGTAACATAGATTGTAGACGGCCCCTAATTTGTTAAGTGTATCTGCCGTCTGAGTTAATTTAGTTAATTATTCATGGTTCCATCAACGGTTAAATGAAATAAAATTTATATTTCGTATTTATAAATAAAAGGGGAGTCAGCTTCAGTATCACATAATATGGGGGAGGGGGGGGGGTATCACAAAATTGTCACAAGAGGGAGGGGTGAGTCAAAAATTACTCAAAATAGAGTCACGTAATATGTAAATGCTCCCTAAGAATTGATTAAAGTGCGTATTTGCAGACGGCGTGGCAAATATGTGTGTGGGGGTAATAGGCGTGGCCAATTAGCGCGTCTATACTCCCATACAAATTTCTGTTGGATTGACAAGGGAGAGTTTAAAAGAATTAAAATCCTTTTTGTTCTTTTTTCTAAGGAGAGTTCAAAGATAGTTTTTGTAGAGGGCGTGGCCAATGGGCATATTGTATTCATACTTCCTTTGAAAAATTCTGTGGGGAGTTAAAAGGATAATTTCCTAAGGAGAGTCTAAAGTAAGTACTCTCAGCGGGCGTGGCTAATATGTGTGTGGGGGTGATAGGCGTGGCTAATGGGCTTGTCCATACTGACATGAAAAATTTCTGTTGGATAGACAAGGATAATTATCTAAGAATCGTTCCAAGGATAGTTTTTGTAGGGATTTACGGGTATATTCTATGCTCACTTCCTTTAAAAAACTATGTGAGGTATGACAAGTGTCCTAAAGAGAGTTCACAGTGAGTATTATCAGTGGGTGCGGCTGATATGTACATCGGGGTGATGGGCGTGGCTAATGGGCATGTTCATACTGAAATGAAAGATTTCTGTTGAATTAACAATTGCTGTTCCCATGGGGCGTGGCCAACGGGTGTGGCTAATGGGCGTGGTCATCACTTCTATAAAAGTAACTATTACGCCTAAAAATATGTGGTTATTGCTACTATACTAAAAGTTAAGACCTTCTGAACAGCAAAAATAGTTTCAGAAACCTTGACACTTGTCCTCAATTTGTGGAGAATGGACATGGCCCGATTCTTCACGTTTACAATCTTATATCTCAAATAGTTTTCTCTTATCAATCAATACATATCTTCCAGCTCCCACTACATATATCATCAATCTTGACTTAAGATTTTGCTCATCTTTCTCCCTCCCATGATCGAAAAAGAGAAGGCTAGATATCTGAAAGATCTCGTATCTCGTATTTCTGATCCTAATGCCTCTCATTGGGTTTGGCTCGAACGTGTCGAACGTCCCAAGTACCTCAGCCACTCCAGAGGCCACGTCTCATTGCAGATTGTCTCGTCGGGCGTCAGTGAAACTGGCTCGATTACCTGCCGTTTCCTGGCTCCCAGGATACCCTCGGGACCATCCACGAGGAAGAGAGATGACCTCCATCAGGACACTCTAGATTCTAATATTCTCCACAAGAATCGCACCCTGTACGAACATTTACTTAACCATAGCTACTTTGCTGCTTTGTTTTATCTAATCTTTCCATAGGCTGGCCGAAAGTCAGGGAAAACATGGAAATCAAGGGAAGGTCAGGGAAAAGTCAGGGAAAAGTCAGGGACTTAAAACAAATTGTAAATGACAGGGGATATTTCTGTAAAAAGACTTAAATTTAAGAATAATCAGGGCTGCCATACAGTCAATTTTTTCTCAAATCACTTTTTAGTGACTTTTTTAACATAAGATCATTATAGTCATTTTCTGAAATAAAAAAGTCACTTTAGACAACCTTTTTCAAAAAATTAACCCATCGGTTAACAACTACTGAATTTACGTCTATACAGAAATATTTTAGAGTATTTCTAGTTTTTAAGGAATTTCACAAAATTAAAGGATTTTATTAAATCTCCAAAGATTTCAAGGAATTTCAAAGATTTCTGAAATTTTAAACGGTTATTTTTTAGAGAAATTTAATGAACAAGTTTAGTTTAAATTATATTTAAAGGCTTTCAAATTATTGATAGTTTTTAAAACATATTTTTACGCATTCCAAAGATTTCAATGGATTTCGAGTGGATTTCTGGGGATTTCAAGGGATATACAAAATGACATAGGAGATTTCAACGGATTCTTTACGATTCCAACATATTTTAAGTGATTTTAAGAGGTATTTGAAGGAATTTCATAAGATTTAAAGAATTTACGAATTACGAAATGTGGAAAATGTCCCGGTATCATATTTCAGTCCTGATATCATATTTCAGTCCCGGTATCATATTTCAATCCCGGTATCATATTTCAGTCCTGGTATCATATTTCAGTCCAGGTATCATACTTCAGTCCCCGTGTTTCCCGATTCAACATCATCTCGCTTTCAGGGAAAATGAGAAATTAGTCATAGAATTTTGAAAACAAAGTTTTGCGGTCACCTTGTTAATAATGTATCTAACCTTAGCCACTTTGCTGCTTTGTTTTATCTAATGGTATCGGACCTACGTGGTTGGCTTAAAGAACGAGGAGAATTTCTCCCGGTCGCGATGACCCAACCGCTAACCCAAGGGTTATCGTTGAAACTAACCATTCTTCGGCGGTTTGATTTAGTGGTCGGTTCTAGTTGGCAACGCTCTTATCTCGCCGCCTCGTTTTCCGTTTAACTAGCTATCTGTGGTTGCGTCTTCTGGGCCGCGTCTGGGCCGCGTCTGCTGGCGACTTGCCGATAAATTTATCCCTTCCAACCTGCGGCTTGATCTCCCGATTAATTACCTGTTGCTTCGGTTCTCGACTCAAGGAGTCAATATTTTTTTTAGAATTTAGATTTGTATTCTCACACATGTTTCCTCTTAATTGAGCTACAAATAGTTAATGTTATATAAATTGTAACCTTTTGATATAGATGAGAAATGTCTCAAATATTTAGATTTTGCTTCGCCTGAATTTGAACAATGTCACTGAAGTAGTTCCAATCAACCTAAAGGGCTCTGAATACTCACTGAATTCAAGAACTATGTCGAACTAAATTTACTCATCTACATAGAAACATCCGTCTCTGGTACTGGAAATGCAATGTTTGTTTATGAGCAAATATTAAACTTTCTCAATTACTCCTGAATATTGGAAATGCGAATTTATTACTCTAGTCACAGATATTAAGTCAGATATATTTAATGTATTTATTGTTCGTTCAGAGTTGCTATAAAATAAAAAATTTGAAATTTCCTGACATTTCTTTGACCAATTTTTGTATTTTCCCTGACAGTTTGGAATTTTTCTTTTAGGTTTGAAAACAACCTTGCAACAAGGAGACCAATAGTGTTAATGAAAAAATAATTTGTTTCCAAATTTATTCTAAATACTTTCAGTGAAAAGTCATACAGAATTTTATGAGGGGTCATCCACAAATTACGTCAGACAGACGTAAAATAACATGAATTTACAAAAAAAGTTGAATCTTCAACTCGCAAAGATACATTCTGAACAAAAAAGGGAACAATTTAATTAATAGTTACAACGATTTTCAACCAGGAAAAGGAAATTTTCAACAAAATAGTTACATTTTCAACCAAAGTGATGAATCTTCGATGAAAAAAATGAGTTCTTAACGAAAAGTGTAATAGTTTATATTTCCACCAAAAATAATTTTGATTTTACATCGAAAAAAGTTCAACTGAATCAACAAATACAATTTTCAACTAATTAGTTAAGCCCTCATCAAAAACAAACTAATTTTCAAACTGAAAAGAGAAATTTTCAATAAAAGAGTTGACTTTTCAACTAGGAAAGATTTTTCAGTTAATAAAAAAAAATGTTTTGCAAAGTGTTGAATTTCAATCCAAAAATATCAATGTTTATAAAAATTGTTGAATTTTTAACCAAAAAATAAAATAGCTAAATTTTCAAACAAATAAAAAATTGTTATAAAAAAGACAAATTTTCCATGAAAACTGAAATAGTTGAATTTTCAGTTAATGAAATGAATTTTTAACTAAAGTGATGAAAATTCAAGTACAAACAAATATTATTTTAACCAAATAATTGAATTTTTTAACCCGAAAGATTAATTTCATACCAAAAACGATAAATTTGCAATGAAAAATAGAATATTTAAATTTTCAGCTAAAAAATAAATTTTCAATAAAAAATATTAATTTTGAAATAAATAGTTCAATATTCCACGTCAAAAATAACTTTTCAACCTAAAAGATGAAATTTTAACTAATGAGATTACTTCTCTAATAAAAAAGGTGAATTTTCAACAAAGTAGTTCAACTGTCACCTAAAACAAGTAAGTTTTTAATTAAAAATATAATAAGTAAAGTTTCAGTAAACAATTTTTTTTAACAAAATAAAATGAATTTTCAACGAAATAGTACATTTTGTAACCAAATATATTTCGATTTTTAAAGGAATTATACATCTAGCCGTTTAATTTTCAACCAAAAAGATGAATGAGTCATTAAGATGATCAATATTCTACCCCAATAAAAGAATTTTCAATGAAACATTTTCAGATGATCATGGAATAGTTAAATTTGCAATTAAAAAAATTAATTTTTGACCAACAAAAAATCATTTTTCACAAAATAGTTAAATTTAGGTGAAAATGTTGTCTATCTAAAATAATGAATAACAAAAATTCAAGAAAGTAGTTCTGTTTTTAATGAAGAAGTTGAATTTCAAGACAAAAATATGAAATCTCTATCAAAAATGTAATAGTTGATATTTCAGTCAAAAATATTTTTATTTTACACAAAAAACAGTGGAATTCAACCAAAAGGACGATTTTTCAATAAAACAGTTGAATTTTCAACTATAAAGAATGACTTTTTAACAAAATTGTTGAATTTTCAAACAAAAAGTTGAGACTTCAACTCAAAAAGATACATTTTAAAAGAAAAATTGAAGAGTTTGATTTTCAGTTAATGACAATGATTTTTGAACCAAGGAAAACACATTTTCAAGAAATTAATAGATTTAATACTTTCACGATGATTCATTATAATGAATTTGAATTTAAATTTTAAACTTTAAATTTAAATTTATTACATTTTCAAGAAATTAGTTCAATTTCCAACCAAAGTAATTAATCTTTGATAAAAAAATTGGTTCTCCACGAAAAGTGTACTAGTTGAAATTTTCACCAAAAAATGTTGTCATTTTTAATCAAAAACAGTTCAATTAAACCAAAAAATACAAATTTCTAACAAATTAGTTGAATCCTTAACCAAAACAGACTAATTTCCAACTAAAAAAAGACGAAATTTCACCCAAAAGGAATTAATTTCGAAAAAAATGGTTCATTTTTAACAAAATAATAAAATTAATTTCAACTCCTAGAATTTCCTGACCTGCATCAGTCCTGTAAATGAATAAATAATGATGAAGGAAAATTGAAAGTTTTGAATAGATATTATGGATAGGATAATATTAGGCACATAAAGCTTTTTGTTTATGGTTTCACGGACGTGTCTCCATTACAGATCTCGCAACTCTATGCCAAAATTCAATTAATTAATAATTCAGTAAGGATTATATTCCGATAGAATGCCCAATATCATTAGCCATGTACGTACATATATTGAGAAATGAATCAATTATTCCAAATTGGATTCCCTATGTGAATCGTGAAAGTAATTCATAACACTCGAATTGTTTGTGTATCCAATTGTCCAAATGTGGCACAAAATTAAATTCATTACACGGAGCTGTTGTATATCATCTCTGATCATTGTTGTCAGTCCTGAAAGTAACTGAGCTTTGTTTTATTAATAATTGTTAACGAGATCGAATTCACCAACCACAATTCAAGCACGATGTCGATATTAAATTACTAAATAATTCAGTTGTAAAATAAATTTCCTTTTATAGCACTTTTATTTATATCTCAATCGTTTTTTGTTTTTAATTAACTTTTTACTAATAATATAAATCAAGTTTACCAATACGAATTCTGAGAGTTTAATTATTAAACTCTTATAAGCATTATTTTTTTAACTTGGGGTTGTTTCTGCTTCGTCTTTACTGCGAAGCTTCTTTAAGGAGAAAACTCAATAAGGCGTCAGACACGTCTGTCTGAATCATCCTTTTCCACTGAACGTAGTAATTTTTTTCAGCCTAAAAATAAGCATCCCAAAAGTGATTTACGAACTATAAAAATATTATTTATGAATACTCCTAACGTTTTCAGATTTTAAATAACTGTTTTCCATCCACATTCAGGATTTTTTAGGTTTCTCAATTTGTGAAATTAATAAATTATCATGAATTTGATTGCTCACTTTTTTTATTTTGTATAAGGATGAAAATCAAAAAGTTTGAATCATTCAGTTTTGAACTTGAAAAATAAATAAGTGAAGAAAATAAGTGAGATGAAGAAATAGGACCTTAATGACAAATATTTAATTCGAAATATTTTTTATGTTGATATAATAATTAGATCTGCTCTTAGACAGGTATATTCAGGTTTATTGTTATTTTTTATTTACAATATAATTAATAAAACATGTAACTTTAAAGTTATTTAATATTATTTTTAAGAAAATTCAAATAATTAATGTTAAATAAAATATTACAAATTAACCTATTTTGTTTCTATAGCAGATAGATTTTACTTTTGAAATTAGTTAGATTTAACAATCCGGCTATTTCTGTCGATTTTAGAAACTATCATAAGCATACTTAAGAAAGGACTTTTGAAAATAATTTATAATAAACGTTAAAGCTATAATTAAATAATTTATTAGTGTTCTGTACTTCAGGATAAGAAGAGTTCTTCGCTTGTTAATCTCGACTTTTAATTACAATTTTTTTTTCTTTTTCTTTTAATATCAGAATTTTTAGCTACGTAACATGATGAGACAGGAAAAGCGATTTTAAATTAAAAGTTGTCTACATAATTTGAAAATTCTTTTCTAACTCATTTTTACAAAGAGGCCGCGCATTAATTACATAAAAAGCAACAACAAATTATGAGAGAGATAGAAGTACAAGCAATATAAATTTGAAAAAATATTATAGAAAAAATCAAAATTACATCATTTGTATTACATTAAACTTTGAAGGGGAAGGGGAATATCAAAATGTAAATCTTGAAAATTGCACTAAAACAAAAAAACTTTCAAAATTGCATAACTTTAAAATATAGATCTTGAAAACTGAATAATTACCAATTACATATTTTCAAAATTGAATAATTTGAAATTCGATTTTTTTTAAATTCAAGAATTTTCAATTATAACTTTTCAAAAATTGAAAAACTTTGAATTGCAAATCTTTAAAATTGAAGTGTTTTTAATTTTTAAAATTTACAATTGAAAAATATCCAAGTAACAAGTTCTGAAATAAAAATTTCTGTAATTTTTATGATTAATTGTTGATGTTTTTCCGGTATCTTAGAATATTAATGTAGTGAAGGTCTTTTCCGGTTTTGTGATATTTTAATTTAAATATTGCCGGAAAAGGCCTTCACTACATTATTATTTGATGATCAATATTCAAAATTTTTTTAATTTTGAAGATTTAGAATTGAAAACCCGACTTGGTTTTCAAAATTTAAGAATTGTAATTTAAGCAGCTTTAAACTTTAAGACTTTTTAACACTTTCAAATTGTAGAACTTTGAATGACAAGTCTTTGAATTCAATTTGTTTTTAATTTTGAAAATGTACAATAAAAAATTAGGTAAGTTTTAAGTTTTGCCATTGAAAATTCTGAAATTTTGATGCTTTATGATTATAAATTTGAAAAATTTAGAACTGATGTTTGGAATGTCTTTCAAGACCATCGCATCATGAAATAAAATTCCAAATTAACTAAATAATTTCTTTCTTTGCTTCTAATTTCTGCTGGGATTAAATCTTATATTTAAATAAAAGTAACAGATTACAAAAAGCCGATCAAAATGAAATTTAAAATTGAAATTAAAATTAAAATTGTATGAAAGCCGATTTAGCTAGTTAAATTTTTATTTTTATTTATTATTACCAATTATATTTTATGCACTACTGTCGAATAGTACCAAGCCATTAACCAGGTGACCTATTAAACATTAGGCTTGACTTTGAAAGGTGATATTGCCGTCCAGAATATGATGCAAATATTTTTTTTTTTAAACTTGAAAATCTGATTAAATTCAACGCTAAATGAGCCCTAGTTGAAGGAATTCGGCCTTGTGAGTATCAAGTTATCAAGTCAGAAAGACAAAAATAGAGTTCCGAATTTTACGGAATTTTTTAGGCGCTAGGAAAATAAATTTATTAGCGGTAATTTATTTTAAATTTAGCATGCTCGCACAAAAAAAGAATTTTTTCATGAAGTTGTGAAAATTTGTCAATGGTTATTGGCTCAAATGAAAGCTGCAATTCTAAGAATTGCTTTTGTGAAAAAATAAAAAACAAAAAGGGTAACGCAGTGTGCTATTTTTGCTAGTTTTAAATAAAAAATAATTGCTTGATTTTCTTATCTGAAAATTATAGAAAAATTGAAAAAATTAATAAATTTCCCCATCATCGTCTGCAGTTTTCAGTTAAAGTGAATTTTCCTTGCAGGTGACGCTGGCGGAAATGAGACTTGTGCATCCCCTCTAGACTAGAGCACTAGTAAAGTGGAAACGAGCGACACTTCGCCTATGACAACAACTCGCTTATTTGTCTCCGGAGAGGAGCTTCCTGAATTCTAAAGGTGACAACCATCGAATTTAAAGTGGGATTGACTATACAATTTTATACTTCGCACCTACTTCCGACATCGCACCCACTTTCCACCACCCTCTTTCAATTTTATTTCACTTTTTTGTTTATTTATCTTGCTTTCACAATTGCTGGTGTAGGACTTTCACAAATCGGCATCGCTTTTTGCCATAGGAAAGGTAGACGAAAGTAGGATAGGGGTTGAAGGATGAGAGCGAGAAGACTCGTACCGGGAATGTTTTTCCAGTCATTACGCCTCAGAGTCTGATCCAGCATTCCACCCAAGGTCCTGGAGCAATAAGAGAAAAACTGAGACCACTAGGTCGTTAGGTATATTCTCGGTGAGAACTATAAGAATTTCTAGCAGATGATTTCTCTCCTGACACCTTTTCTATGATTTTCCAACCCCGGAATATATTTTCCTCTTGTAAAAAGAATATTTCTGATGAATAAAAAGGGGATTTCTTTTTCCGTGCCAGTATCTCTTCCTCTGATCATAACATGAGTTCAAGTAAAGTGTATGAAAGCAAATTATGTTTTTCAAAATTACCTGCCAGAATTTATATTCGAAGAATTTGAAAAATGGATTGGCTGCCAAATTTTATACTTAGAAGTTGCCAGAAAAATGATTGTAAGGCATAGATTCAAATATGGGGGATTATGTAAAATCAGGGTGTCTAGTGGTCCAGCAATTTCGTTATTGGATTTAAAATTCAATAAATTTGTTGAAAATTCATGTATTTCGTTGCAAATACGTATTTTTTGTTGAACATTATTCTTCATGGTGGAAAAGTAATCTTCTATTTTAAAAATTTAACTAGCTGGTTAAAAATAAAACTACTTGGTTGAACTACTTAGTTAGAAATCATTTTTTTAGTTTACCTCTTTGATTGAAAATTGAACTATATTCTTGAAAACTTGTTTTTTTTTCTTGAAACTTAATCTTTTTATTTGAAAATTGAACTTTTCCATTTTTTGTTAAATATGTATCTTTACAAATTGAAAAATCAACTATTCGATAGAAAATTCATATATTTTGTTAAAAATTCGTATTTTTGAATAAAAGAATATTCTTGTTTGTTAAAAATTCGTCTTTTTGTTGGAGAATTCAACTAGGTTTTTAATAATCCGTCTCTTTTGGTTAAATTCAACTCGTTGAAAATTAGTTGCTTTTCCTTTAAATTTTTTTAACTGAAAATTTGACTATCTATTTTTGGTTGAAATGTTATCTTTTTTGGTTGAAAATTCATCGGTTAGGTTTAAAATTCATCTTTCTTGATTGAAAATAAACTTTCTTGTTGAAAATTCATCTTTTCCGTTTAAAAAGTCAACTGTTTTCTAAATCATTCAACTTTTTGACTTACAATTTTAACAGTTTGTTGAAAAAATTTACTATTTGGTCGCACACTCAACTGTTTGGTTGAAAATTCATCTATTTGGTTGAGGATTCAAATATTTGTTGAAAATTCGTATTTTTTCATTGAATTCAACTGGCTGAAAGTGTATTTTTTGCTGAAAATTAATTGTTTTTTAAATGGAAATTTGAATATCAATTTTTTGGGGGAAAATTATAGTTTTTAGTTGAAAAATCAACTATTCCAAGGAAAATTCATCTTTCTTGATTAAAAATAAAGTTTCTCGTGGAAAACCGATCTTTTTCGGTTAAGAAGTCAATTGTTCTTCAAAAAAGTCTACGTTTTGGCTTAAAACTTCAATAGTTTGTTAGAAAATTTTATTATTTCTTTGCAAACTCGACGATTCGGTTGAAAATTCATATTTCTTGTTTGAAAATAAACTTTCTTGTTGACAATTCATCTTTTCCGGTTAAAAAATCAACTGTTTTCTAAAACATTCCACTTTTTGGCTTAAAATTTTAACAGTTTGTTGAAAAAATTTACTATTTGGTCGCACATTCAATTGTTTGGTTGAAAATTCATCTATTTGGTTGAGGATTCAAATATTTGTTGAAAATTCGTATTTTGCTTCCTCATAGAGGAAGCTTTGTAATGGTAACATTTTTCAAATTTTTTAAATTCATTTAATTGAACCCTCCCTAATTTAAAAATGTCGAATACAATGTTCTAAGCAATTGTCCGGATGTGTGTGTGTGTGGATGTGTGGATGTGTGGATGTGTGGATGTGTGGATGTGTGGATGTCACGCTTTTTTGTGAACACGATAACTAGAAAACCGTTGCAGATAAATTGATGAAATTTGGAGAGCTAATTTTCCTCACTAATATCTTGAAACTGACCGAAGGATTTCAAAAAATATGTATTGCATTTTTTTCTAGCACTCAATAATATTTTAAAAATCAGTTTTTTATAGCAAAACTTTTTTCATTCGCATAATTCAAAGTTGATGCAAGAATATAAAAGATGCCTTGGTTCGGGACGAATCGATTGACCTATAATATTAATACATTTTATTGAAGAGTAGGGAAGTTATGGTAATTTATATATTTTGAAAATCGGTTTTTTATAGTAAAACTTTTTTCTTTAGCATAATTCAGAGTTGATGCAAGAATATAAAAGATTCCTTGTTTCGAAACGAATCGATTGACCTACAATAATCATGCATTTTATCAAAGAGTAGGGAAGTTATGGTAATTTATATATTTTGAATATCGGTTTCTTATAGTAAAACTTTTTTCATTGACATAATTTAATGTTGATGTAAAAACAGAAAAGATGTGTTGATTCGAGTCAAATCGATTGACCTATAATATTAATAAATTTTATTGAAGAGTAAGGAAGCTATGGTAATGCATAATATTTGAAAATACGGTTTTTCATAGTAAAACTTTTTTCATCAGCACAATTCAAAGTTGATACAAGAATGTAAAAGATTCCTTGGTTCGGGACGAATCTATTGATCTATAATATTAATACATTTTATTGAAGAGTAGGGAAGTTATGGTAATTTATATATTTTTAAAATCGGTTTTTTATAGTAAAACTTTCTTCACTAGCATAATTCAGAGTTGATGCAAGGATATAAAAGATTCCTTCGTTCGAAACGAATCGATTGACCTATAATAATAATGCATTTTATCAAAGGGTAGGGAAGTTATGGTAATTTATATATTTTGAAAATCGTTTT
This sequence comes from Andricus quercusramuli, assembly GCA_932178445.1. Lineage (NCBI taxonomy): Eukaryota > Metazoa > Arthropoda > Insecta > Hymenoptera > Cynipidae > Andricus > Andricus quercusramuli. Next base: position 90,711 of record CAKNXH010002294.1, read on the forward strand.
TTTGTAGTAAAACTTTTTTCATTAACATAATTCAAAGTTGATACAAGAACAGAAAAGATGTGTTGATTCGAGACGAATCGATTGACCTATAATAATAAGACATTTTATTGAAGAGTATGGAAATTGTGAAATTGCATAATATTTGAAAACACGGTTTTTCATAGTAAAACCTCTTTTCAGTAACATAATTCAAAATTGATGCAAGAACGGAAAAAATCTCTTGATTCAAGGCAAATTGCTTGATCTATAATAATAATAATAATAATAATACACTTTATTGAAGATTAGGGAAGTTCTGCTCATTTATAATATCTGAATCATTAGTTTTAAACAAAAAAACTTCTTTCATCGACATAATTTAAAGTTGATGCTTGAATAGAAAAGACTTTTTGATCATAAATTTTCAAATAGAGTAATATTATCACAATTTTTGTGAAGAAATCATAAAGCTGGGAAAGGGATAGGGTGCGACAGAACTTTTCCTTTCCCTTTTCCAGCTCAGAAAATTATTATTTCGAACCCAAGATTTGATTTGTCTGATTTGTCTTTTTATTTAAAACATTTTTGTATTATTCTGTAATTTCTCACTTTTGGTAAATTTCTATTTTTAAATTGAGCAAAATGAAGACTTCGGTTTGTCTATTATTGTAAAAATATCCAATGCTTCCTCTATGAGGAAGCAAATACATTTGCTAACTGGAAGCAAAGTGCTCGTGAAATGAGCACAATATAATTATAAATACAAACAAAGTGGAAACACTCGAGATCGAATTCACAGCTAGTTTTCACTAAATTCAACTGATTAAAATTGTGTATTTTGTTCTTAGAAATTAGTTGTTTTTTTAACTGGGAATTTGAATATAAACTTTTTTGTTGAAAAATGATCGTTTTTAGTTGAAAAAACAACTATTCGGTTGACAATTCATCTTTCTTGATTAAAAATAAACTTTCTAGTTGTAAAATCATCTTTTCCGGTTAAAAAGTCAACGGTTTTCTAAAAAATTCTACTTTTTGGCTTAAAACATCAATTTTTTAGAAAATTTTACTATTTGTTTGCAAACTCAACTGTTTGGTTTTAAATTCATCTATTTGGTATAATTAAATTTGTATTTTGTTGTTGTTAAAAATTGGTTGTTTTTTAACCGAAAATTTGTCGTACCCCTTTTTGGTTGAAAACTTACCTTTTTTAGTTAAAAATTCAACTATTAGGTGAAAATTCATCTTTCTTGATTAAAAGTTAACTTTCTTGTTGCAAATTCATCTTTTTCAGTTTAAAAATCAACTTTTTTCCAAAAAATGTTACTTTTCAGCTTGAAAATTCAACAGTTTATTAGCAAATTTTACTATTTGGTTGAAAACTCAACTTTTTGATTCAAATTTCATCTATTTGGTTGAGAATTCAAATAATTATTGCAAATTCGTATTTTTTCATTACATATTTTTTAAACTGAAAATTTAACTGTTTTATTTTTGATTGGAAATTCATCTACTTGGTGGAAAATTAACCCTTGTAAGTAAAATGTATAGCTATTTGTTTAAAACTTTAATTATTTTATTGCAAGTCTCCTTTTTGTTATCAAATTCCTCTTTCTTGTTAAAAATTCAACTTTTTTCTTAAAAATTCATCCTTTTGGATTAAAAAGTCATCTTTCTTAGTGGCAAATTACCTTTTTTGTTGAAAATTCAACTCTTTTGCTTGAAAATTCAACAATTTTCCCTATTTTCCTTATTTTGAGAGTATTTCGGGCTCTGAAGTCTGGAATCTGCAAAACGAAATTTTTCTTTTAAAATAAAATTCCAAATCGAATTTTACGAGAATCTTGACAAACCCAGAATAACGTGGAACGAGTATTTGTTCTAAGGAGAACGCTCACCGAGAAACGGTAAGCGGAGTTTTTGCTTCAAAAGCTGAAAAGGAGAATAGAAGAAATTCAGCATGACACAAAGGGAACGGAAAGGGTGCTATAGTGGAGTGGGAGGGCATGAAAAGCGATAAAGTTTCGAATCTAGCGTGTGCTCGATAAATCAATTCCTATCCATTCGTAAGAGGCGTCTTCAATTACTTCGAACCAAGTTACCGTCGACGAAAATTCGTCCCCAGTAATTCCAGCATCCATCAGTTGCACAACGTCTGACCATGGCACGACGTTTTCTACTTACGGCCTTTAGGTTTTAACCACTCGTGCAGTCCACCATTTTTTAGCCCCCTTTTCTCTCCAGAAAATAAATGAAAATAAACTTTCGATAGGATTTAATTGGAATTCAATCTTACAGAGGGTTTTTCAATGAGAGAGAGGAGGTTTTTTAGAAGTCTTTTTTATTTGAGTAGTGGAATTTAGTCGAATTTTCAACTTGTGAAGGATATATTTTCAACCAAAAATGGAACAGTTGAAATATCAGATGAAAAAATTAGTTTTCGACAAAAAGCAAAGGAACTTTCAAATTAATAGTTCAAGTTTGAACCAAATAGTTCAATTTTTCAAGAGAATAATTGAATTTTCTACAATAGAGATTAATTTTCAAATTGAAAAGACGAACTTTCAACCCGAAAATAATTTTAAATTTACAACCAAATAGTTAACTTTTCAAAAAAAATTATGAATCTTCAACCAAAACAATTAATTTTTTACCAAGCAGTTCAATTTTTAACCGATTAGTTGATTTTTCAACGAAAGTAGACGAATTCTCAACAAAACATGAATCTAACCAAAAAAGACGAATTTTCAACAAAATATATTAATTTTCAATTCGAAAAGATCGATTTTCAATTAAAAATATCAACTTTGAAGCAAAAATTTTAAAAATTTTGAAACAAAAAAGGAGAACTCTCAACGAAAAATGTAAAAGTTCATATTACAACCAAGAATTATTGTTACTTAAATAAAAAAACAGTGGAATTCAATAAAAAAGGCGAATTTTTAACAAAATAGTTGAATCCTCGGCGAAAAGGCTTATCTTTCAACCAAAGAGTTGCATTTTAAAACAAAGAAGATGGAATATCTACCAAAATAGTTGAATTTTTAATCCAAAAAGGCGAATTTTCAACTAAACAGTGAAATTTTCGAATGAACAAAAAAAATCTCTAAATCTGAGCGAAATCGGTTAATATTTAGGGGTGGCGCAAAGATCATGATGTTTCCCATTGATTTAAAATGCGAAAAAGTCAGCTTTTTGTAAATCTAATATTTAAACGCAATAATATGTTACAAATAATTTTGTCTTTCCGTATATCGTTCAGAATTCACAAGAGAATAAAAATCAATCATAAATTTCGGGGTTGAATAATTTTCAGCCACTTTTATGGGTCCCCAAAGAAAACCCCCATTCGTGACAAATTGAATTTTACGTAATATTGCGGTTTATTGATGCTTTTTAGAAGTTTTTATAAAATGAATAATCATCAACCGATAATTTAAGAATACCCAGTAATTTGTTAACTAATATTCAATTGTTTGAAAAATTTTAATTTGTTTGAATATTTGTTTTTTTTTCAGTTAGCTTGCGTAATGAACGTATTTTCTAGACTTCATGAGTTATTCAATCAATGATAACAGTAAAATAATTTTTTTAAATAACGTTACAATTATTTAAATAATACGTAGTTCTTGAATATATATATTTTACCAAAAAAAGGCAGGAAAAATATTTTATCTCACTACATTTTCGACAAATTTCAATATTTTTGAGTAGTAATTTGTTTATTATGAATACTCGTAGCTGTTCAAGCAAATTTTAATTGTTTGAACCATTTTTCTGTTTAAATATTTTATTTTTGCTATTTTTCGAAGGATTGAAATATTTTTATGTTCAACTTTGCTTTTTAAGAATACTCTTAAATGTCTAGGCAAATTAAAATTGTTTACACAATTATATATTAGTTAACAAGTGACTGGTTATTCTTAAATTACCGATTGATGATTTTTTTTTTCACTTTTAAAAAGCGCCAATAAACCGCAATATTACGTAAAATTCAAATTTGTCACGTATGGGGGTTTCTTTGGGGACCCATAAGAGTGTCTTAAAATTATTCAACCCCAAAATTTATGATTGATTCATATTCTCTGATGAATTCTGAACAATTTACTGAAATACAGAATTATTTGTAACATATTATCGCGTGGAAATATTAGATTTACAAAAAGCTGACTGTTTCCCATGTTAAATCGATGGGAAACTTCATGGCCTTTGCGCCACCCCTCAATATTAACCGATTTTACTCAAATTTGAAGATTTTTTTGGGGGCATTCGAACGAAACTGGGGATGACAAAAGAGAAATTCGAGAAAAAAATGCACCAAGCATAAATAAGAACTACCCTAATGTGCATGTAAGTGGAGTAAAAATTAAAATTTTGCTTAGGGCCTCTGAATCCTCATTGTTTAGCTCAATTCTGAGCAAATAGTGAATTTAGAATTTATTTAGGATTTCGCTTGCAAAAATAATCGACTTCAAATTATACATACGTCGCGGACACACCCAGGGTACCCAGGTAAACGCCATAAAAAATGCAACTTTGGGTGGCTTTCGGGGGTTGTTGAATATTATTATGGGGTTGAAAATATAACACGAGGTTTCCTGGAGGTCACTTAGATGATTTCTTAAAATTCCAAACTTTTTTCGAATTTTGGCGTGGAGGCACTGATGATTTTTTCAGGTAAAAGTGGTAGCGCTGATATTCGGGGGTTGCGCTGAATATTATTATGGGGTCAGGAATATAACTCGGCGTTTTCTGAAGGAAACTTCTGTGATTATTACAAATTAGACATTTTTTTGAAAGATTTGCCGAGAGGCACTTAAATTTGTCCAGGTAAAAGTGGTAGGGGTGGTTTTTTGGGGTTTTTGCATATTATTATGGGGTTGGAAATATAACTTTAGGTTTTCTGAAGGTGACTTGCGGGATTATTTCAAATTTTTTTATTTTCTGAGTATTTTACGTGGAGGTACTTGGGATTAGATCAGGTAAAAGTGGTAAGGGTGGTTTTTGGGCGTTGTTGAATATTATTATGGGGTTGGGAATCTAACTAGAGGTCTTCCGGATGTGACTTGTGAGATTATTTCAAAATTTTTGAGTGTTTTACGTAGAGACTCTTCGAATTTGTTCAGGTTAAAGTGGTAGGGGTGGTCTTAGGAGGTTTGTCGAAATTTACTATGGGACCGGAAATAGTGTTTTGTGTTACCAGGGTATTTGTTAAACAATTACAACAGTACCCCGGGTGTGTAACAATGTGCATAAATTTGGGGAATTTTCTTGAAATCAGCGAAAAAAGGAGGGATTCTTAAACAAGGGAGAAAAAAGAGAATAGGGAAAAGTGTGTAAACTCTGCGCATTTAAAAAAATTCCTGTGAAATTTGATTTACAATTTTCCACTTGAGAAAAGATTCAATTTTGTGGATTGTGGTTTTCTTTATTTGGGATAAAAATTCACAAAAACTACCTGCCTCGAGAAAATATTTTCTGACCAACAAAAAAAAGTTAAATCTCACAGTACAAAAATGGAAAGAACCCCAATTTGGAAACATATCCACTTCACAGAATAATTCTTTGAATAAAATTCAGGTGAATACTTCAAATAGATTTTTTTCTTTTTTTACTCTCTCTTCGGGTCCAAGTATTGCAGGAGACATATATGTATATTCAGATCGAAGAAAAGAGATTCTTTTGGTACTTTTTTTCATTTTCTGCGGTCGAAACCCCGAATTGAAACGATCGCGTTTACAACGTTCGAGTAGATACTCTGAAAATACGGGTTCACTGAACTTTCTTTCTGTTCGGGCTAACCGTTCGAGCAAGAAGTGATCCGCCCTATTTCTAGATCTCATATGTATAGCGTCATTCGGATATTCAATCCTTTTAAATCTAAAATCTGCCATTGGTCCTCAAAAAATTGATATTTGTGAAACCATACGTGTTTTTTGTTAACGAGAATTTATTCATGTGAAATAATCATTTATTCACTGCGAAACTAAAAATCATTTTTTTTACTATTCAGGACGAAGTCTAACCTTATGGAAGAATGAGTATTGAAAATTTGAATGAACTGACGCAGCGAAGCGGGAAAAATAAAAGACAGGATAAGGCTCTCATTATTTTCATACCAGATATTTCAAAAAAACATACAGCGAGGCCATACAAATTTTCAACAGAATAATTATTTTTAAAACTATAGAGTAAAATATATAATGTAAGTTATTGTAAAAGTGATTTCAAATTTCATAGCACAAAATGCTCTCAAAACGGGGGTTGGGTGATTTTTCAAGAAATTAGGGAAATCAATTCTTTTAAATAACATTTATTTGTGTACCATATTCCTCAGATTTTCAGATGAAATATATTTTTCAACATTTGCAATAAAATAGTGAAATTTTCAACAAAAGAGTTCACTTGTAACCAAGAAAGATGAATTTTGAAACAAATAGTTGCATTTTCTAGCCAAGAAGACCAATGTTCAAAATAGTTTAATTTTTGATCTAAGAAGATGTTTTTTAACAAAATATTGGCATTTTTATCAAAATAAATGAATTTTCCACCAAATAGTAGAATTTTTAAACAAAAGAGATACATTCTTAAGCATAAATACAATATTGGACTTTTCAAATGAAAGTAATTAACTTTTAACCAGAAAAGATGACTTTTCAATCAAAGAATTCAGTTTTCAACCCGATAGTAGAATTTTTCACCAAAAGAGATTAATTATGAACCCAATTTACGATATAGACTTTTAAAATAAAAAAAATTTGCTATCTAAAATAATTCAACAAAACATTAGTTGAATTTTCGACAAAAAAGATGAATTTTAAAAATAATAGTTGAGTTTTCAAAAAAATAATTAAATTATCAACAAAATCCTACAATTTTTAACCAAAGCAGATAAATTGTTGATTAAAAATATGATAGTAAACTTTTCAATTAAAAAGAAATATGTTTCAACAATAAAAGACAAGTTTTCAACCAAAAAACATGAGTTTTTTACGAAAAGATAAATTTTCAATTCAAGAGAACGAATTTTCAACAAAACCATTGAATTTTTGACCAAGAAGGATTACTTTTCAACAAAACGGCAGAATTTTTAACCAAAAGAGATGCATTTTGGGTTAGAAATATGATAGTAAACTTTTAAATTACAAAGAATTAAGATTCAACAATAAAAGAAGAATTCTCAAGAAAAGAAAAAAAAAATTTTTACTAAAAGATAAATTTTAAATAAAATGCTAGAATTTTTAACCAAAAGAGATTCATTTTGCACCCAAAATACAATAGTAGACTTTTCAAATAAAATGAACTAACTTTCGAGCAAAAAAAGAATTTTCTACCAAAAGATTAATTTTTCATCTAAAAGGACAAATTTTCTATCCAAAAAGTCATATTTTCAATAAAACAGTTCAATTTTTGACCAAGAAAGATGACTTTGGAACAAAACGGCAAAATTTTTAACCAAAAGAGATACATTCTGGATTAAAAATATGATAGTAAACTTTTTAATTAAAAAGAATTACCTTTCACCCATAAAAGATGAATTTTCAAAAGAAAAGGACTTTTCTACCAAAAGATGAATTTTGAATCCTAAAGGACAAATTTTCTATCCAAAAACATGAATGTTCAATAAAACAATTGAACTTTCGTTCGAATAAGATGACTTTTCTACTAAAGGATGGATTTTAAATCCGAAATGATTCAACAAAAAAGTTGAATTTTCGACAAAAAAATATGACTTTCTGACCAAATAATTGTTTTTTCAACAGAATAATAAAAATTTCAACCAAAAAGTAGAACCTTTAACAGAAAGAGATACTTTCTGGATTACAAATATAATAGTAGACTTTTAAATTAAAAAGAATTAACTTTTAACCA
>CAKNXH010002294.1:115109-127418 GCA_932178445.1 Andricus quercusramuli
TAGGATGCATCCCACTTTGGAAGTAGTTAAGCTTAAAATATTTCCAACTAAGGAAGAATCAAATTTCGGAAGCAGCCAAGTTTAAAGTTTTCCCACTTTTCAATCAGCTAAGTTATAAATTTTTCTAACTTTGGAAGCAGTCAAGCATCAAAGTTTTCCAAACTAGGAAGCATCAAATTTTGGAAGTAGCCAAGTTTTAAACTTTTCGAACTTTGGAAGCAGCCAAGTTACAAAGTTTTTAAACAGAGTAAGCATATTATTTGCAAAAAGCAAAGTTTCAAATGATTCTTAGGTAGCATCCAATTTTTGAAGCTACCAATATTTGGAGTTTTATAACTTAGGTAGCATCTCAATTTGGAAGTAATTAAGCTTCAAAGTTTTCGAACTTAGGAAGCATCCAACTTTGTAAGCAGTCAAATTTCAAATATTTTAAACTTAGTAAGCATATCATTTGGGAAAAGTCAAGTTTCAAAGTTTTCCTTGTTAGGAGGTATCAACTTTGGAAGAAGCCAAGTTTCAAAGATTTCGAACTTAGGTATCGTCAAAGTTTTAAAGCTAGTAATATTCAGAGTTTTATATCTTAGGAAGTTTTCAAAGTTAGGAAGAATCAACTTTGGAAGTTTGAAAATTTTTAAACTTAGGAAGTCTCAACTTTCGAAATCAGCCAAGTTTCAAAGTTTTCAAACTGGGGTAGCATACAAATTTGAAAGCAACCAATATTCAGAATTTTATAACTTAGGATGCATCCCACTTTGGAAGTAGTTAGGCTTCAAATATTTCCAACTTATGAAGAATCAATTTTTGGAAGCAGCCAAATTTTAAAGTATTCCAACTTTTGAATCAGCCAAGTTGGACATTTTTCTAACTTTGGAAGCAGTCCAGTTTTAAAGTTTTCCAAACTAGGAAGCATTATCTTTTGGAAGTAGCCAAGTTTTAAAGTTTTCGAACTTTGGAATCAGTTAAGTTTCAAAGTTTTTAAACTAAGTAAGCATATTATTTGCAAGAAGCAAAGTTTCAAAGGGTTCTTACTTAGGTAGCATCCAATTTTTAAGGCTACTAATATTCAGAATTTTATAACTTAGGTAGCATCTAAATTTAAAAGCAGTTAAGATTCAAAGTTCTCGAGCTAAGGAAGCATCCAACTTTGTAAGCAATCAAGTTTCAAAAATGAAACTTTTAAGAAAGAAACTTTTAACTTAGCGAGCACATCATTTGGAAAAAGCCAAGTTTCAAAGTGTTTCTAGTTAGGAGGTATCAAAATTGGAAGAAGCCAAGTTTCAAAGTTTTTAAACTTAGGAAGAATCTACTTTTTGAAGCGGCCAATTTTGAAAGTCTTACATCTTATGAAGCATCCAACTTTCTGAGCAATCAAGTTTTAATGTTTTCAAACTTAGTAAACATGTCGTTTGAAAAAAAAACAAAGTTTAAAAGTATCTGAACTTGGGTAACTTTCAAGTTTTGAAGCTACCAATATTCAGTGTTTTTTAACTTATGAAGTATCCCATTTTGGAAGCAGTTAGACTACAAAGCTTTCCAACTTAGGAACCATCCAACTTTGTAAGAAGCCAAGTCACAAAGTTTTCCAAGTTAGGAAGCATCAAATTTAGAAGAAGCTATGTTGCAAAGTTTTTAAACTTAGGAAGCAGCCAAGTTTCAAAGTTTTTGGGCTTTGGAATCAGCCAAGTTGGACATTTTTCTAGCTTTGAAAACTGCCAAGTTTCAAAGTTTTTCAACTTAGGAAGTATCAACTTTGGACATAAACAAGTTTCAAAGCTTTCTAACTTTGAATGCAGAAAAATTTCTAAGTTTTCCAACTTAGTGAACACAAATTTTTGCAAAAACTAAGTTTGAACGTTTTTTTAAACTTAGGAAGAATCAAGCTTTTGAAGCAGCCAAGTTTCAAAGTTTTCCATCTTAGTAAGCATCCAACTTTGTTGACAGTCAATTTTCAAAGATTTCAAACTTAGTAAGCATACCGTTTGAAAGAAGCCGTTTTAAAGCTTTCTTAGGTAGCATCCAATTTTTGAATCTAGTAATATTCAGAGATTTGGCGAAAGCTAAGATTCAAAGTTTTTTTTAACTTAGGAAACATCAACTTTTGGAAGCAGACAAGTTGAAAATTTTTCTAACGTAGGAAGCCGACATGTTTCAAAGTCTTCCAAATTAGGTAACATCCAAATTTGGAAGCTCCCAAGATTCAGAGTTTTATAACTTAGCATCCCATTCTAGAAGCAGTTCAGCTTCAAAGTTTTCAAACTTATGAAGCATCCAACTTTGTAAGCAGTGAAGTTTCAAAGTTTTCCAACATAGTAATAATAAAGTTGGGAAAAAGCCAAGATTCAAAGTTTCTTCTTATGCTTATGAAGTATCAAAATTTGGAAGCAGCCAAGTTTCTATTTTTTTATAACTTAGGTAGCATCCAAGTTTGGAAGCAACCAACATTTAGAGCTTCCATTATTTAGAAGTAACAAAAATAATCCTACTTATACTGTCTGTTTTTAATTTGGACTCTCCTGGGCTACACCTTAGATATTATCAATACTTTACCTTACTGAAACACTCCAAATCCGTAATAGAGCATATTTCACTTGAAAGCCTCACCGAGCACTTCAGCCAGCAAATTTCTAATTAATACCATATTTCACCCCAAATGTTCCATGGCCCCTATACCGCTTTTTTACGTGTGAATAAGCTATTTGTCACTTCAATCCCTCTGTGAACCATTCTACCCATGCAATTTCCATTTTCATTGCTTTTTTTTCCAATTTCCGTACGTAAATTTGCATATCCTCCCCCTTGAAGCTACGGTCGTTAAAGTTGACTCCACATTTCTTCAATTTTCTATAAAGTGTGACCTCAGTACCATTGATTCACTCGTCGCTATAGGCTAATTAATTGGAATATAAACGAGCGTCAAATAACACAATTCTTTGCACTAAAGCACTTGTGCAGAAAGAAGGGTGTCTTCAATATTCGATAGAACGGAATCGCTCCAGGCAATCACGAAGCCATTATGTCAGGGGCTGGGAAAAAGTCGTGGGAAGAACACAAAGGTAAGTGCACGGAGAGAAATAAATGAAAAAAATTTCAAATAAATGGAAATAAGAAATAAATAAAAATGAGTCTAGCATTTGTAAGCACTTAAGTTTTTTGGTTTTGAAAGGAAACATCCAACTTTGGAAGATGCAAAGTTGAAAGTATTTCTAACGTTGGAAGCAGCTTAGTTTAAAATTTATATAACATAGGTAGCATTCACATTGGGAAGAAACCAAATTTCAATACTTCATAACTTATGTAGAATCGAAGTTTTGAAGCAACCAAATTCAAGAGTATTCTAACTTAGAAAGCATCAAGCTTGGAAGCAGCCAAGTTTTCTAACTTGAGTAGAATTCAAAATTAGAAGCAACCAAGTTTCACAGTTTTCCAATTTAGGGAGTATCCAACTTAAGAAGCATCCAGTTTCAAAGTAGCAACGTTGTCCAACTTAGGAAATATCAACTTTCAAAGAAGAAAATTTTGCCATTTTAGAAAGAATCATATTTAGAAACAGCCACACTTCAAATTTTCCTAAATTAGGAAGCATCGAATTTGGAAGCAGCCGCGCTTAAAAGTTTTTTAACTTATGTAGCATCAAATAACAGAAGCAACCTAGCTTCAGAGTTTTCAGACTTAGTAAGCATTCAACATCGGAAGCATCAAAATTTCAAAGTTCTCTAACTTAGGAAGTATCCAACTTTGAAAGCTGCAAAGTTTGAAATTTTACTAACTTTGAAAGCAGCAATGTTTAGAAGTTATCGAACTTAGGTAGCATCCAAATTTGGAAGCAATCATGCTTTAGAGTTTGTCAACTTAGAAAGCATCAGCGTTGGCAGCAGCAAAGTTTTCAATTTCATAATTTATGTAGCAGACAACATTAGAAGAACCCAAGATTCAGAGTTTTATTCTAACTGAGGAAGCATTAATTTTGGAATCAACAAGGATTCAAAGTTTTCTAATTCAGAAAGCATCCAAGTTTGACAGCAACCAAGATTCCGAGTTTTCTATCTTAGGAAGGGTCATCGTTAGAATCAGCAAAGTTTTCAGACTTTTCTAAATCATGTGGCAACCATAGTTAAAAAATGTTTCGGATTTTCGACATTAGAAAGCATCCAACTTTGAAAGCAGAAAAGTTTCAAAGATTTCCAATTTAGAGAGCATCTAAATTTGGAAGCTGCTAAGTTGGAAGTTTTTCTAACTTAGGAAACATTCAACTTTGGAAGCAGCATAGATTGAAAGTTTTCTAATTTAGGTAGCACCCAAGTTTGAAAGCAACTAAGATACAGAATTTTCAAACCAAGGAAGCATAAACTTCAGGGAACATTAACTTTTGCATCAGTCACGCGTCAAAGTTTTCCAGTTTAGGCAGCACCAACTTTTGAAGCATTCCCGCTTTGAAGTTTTCTAACTAAGGAAGCATCAACTTTTGGAAGTAGCAATTTTAACCGTTTTCTAAATCAGGTAGCAAACCAAGTTTGGAAGCAGTACCAAGATTCAGGGTTTATATCTTAGAAAGCTGCAAATTTGGACATGTTCCTACCTTTGGAAATACCCATGTTTTTAGGTTTTCCAACTTAAGCAGCCTTAATTCAAAATTTTCTAACTGGAGATGGATTAACTTTTGTAAGCAGCAAAGTTTTAAAGTTTTCTAACTTAGGAAGCATCAGACTTTGGAAGGAGGAAAGTTTCAAAGTTTTCTAACTTACGTAGCATCCAAATTTGAAAGCAGCAAAGTTTCAACATTTTCTAACTCAAGCACAATCCAAGTTTGGGAACAGTCAAGGGTCATTCTTTTCCACCTTCAGAAGCAGATAACTTCTTGATGTTTCTAACATTGTAATCTTTAAATCTATGAAACTATTTTGAATTTAACAATGATAATGTTGAATTTCTGAAGATAAAGGCAAAGGTTAGAAGCATCCAAGATTGAGAGTTTTTTGAAGAAGCTGCAAAGTTGCACATTTTTCTAACTTTGATAGTACCCAAGTCTTAGGTTTCTCCAAATTAGAAAGTGGTGATGCCTTAAAGCTTTCGAATTGAGAAAGCATCAAATTTTTGAAGTAGCAAAGTTTCGAACCCTTGTAACTTGAGTTGTATCAAAGTTTGGAAACATTTAAGTTTCGTTCTTTTCTAACTTTAGAAGCAGATAAATTCTCCTCAATTTTTGTAACATTGTAAGCTTTGAATAGATGGAATTGTTTTTAATTTTACAACGACAATATTAAATGTCTGAGGATAAAAAACAAAGTAGAGATTTCGCGTGATTTCCAATAGCTTTCCCTCTTTTCATTTACTCAAGCACGGGACAGATCGAATGGCACGACTATCACAGAAAGCGACCGTCGAATCGAAATATCCAATATTCCAATTACTTTACTACCCGGAGCGATCGAACATGTTCCACGACGCGCGACAATCGCGCGAATTGGAATTTCATTTCGTTTTAATTGAAGTTCGTGTTGGACCCAGGCTCTCACGCCCACTCATCTGCTGCTGCAAATAAGACCTACCTCCTTCTGTTTCGCTTCTCCTTTTGAGCGGCGACTCGGTGTCGCGACTCGAAAATTCGGTTATTAAATTCTTTTCTGCATGAAACCCCGTTGTTTGTCAGCAATTACTCCAGCTTTAGTAGAGAAGGTTCTGCACGATATGCGCTCAAAGTCGTAACCGACCTTTCTTTATGGGCTAGTGCAAGGTCGTGCCAAAGAAAATGAAACATTTTCCATCTTCCTCCGCTTTTCAAGAGACTGTTATTGCCCTCTGTGTACTTTGACTCGCTGAAAACCAAACACTCATGAAAATAAGTACGGTGTTTTCTCTCCTTTGCAACACCCGTGCATCCTCTACTTCATATTTCAGGAATAAAATCAAATTTCACGATTCGAAGATTAAACGTCTGGAAATTCTTAAAAATCTACATTTTTCAATTATTTTTCTAAAAGAGTGGTGTTTACAAAGTTGGAAAAAATTGCTGTTTCTGAAGTTGATGCTAAGTTGGAAAACTTTGCTGCTTTAAAACTTGATGCTTCCTAAGTTAAATGCTCCCTAAATTGGAAAACTCTGAACTTTATTGCTTCTAACTTTGGATCCAACCTAAGTTAGAGAACTTTGCTGATCCAAAGTTGATGCTTCTTAAGTTGGAAATATTTCAAACTTGGCTGCTTGCAAAGGCTTCAAGACTCCAAGTTTTTATGCTTCCATAAGTAAAAATGAAACAAAGTTTCTGCTTGCAATCTGCTTGTAAATTAAAAAACTTACAATGTTGAAGTTGGAAAACTTTGATTGGCTACTTCCAAATATGATTCTTTCTAAGTTGGAAAAATTTGCTGCTTTAAAACTTGATGCTTCCTAAGTTGAATGCTCCCTAAATTGAAAAACTCTGAACTTGGTTGCTTCTAACTTTGGATGCTACCTGAGTAACAAAACTTTGCTGATCCAAAGTTGACGCTTCCTAAGTTGGAAATATTTCAAACTTGGCTGCTCCAATGTCTTCAGGACTCCAAGTTTTTATGCTTCCATAGGTAAAAAATTCAACAAAGTTTCTGCTTCCAATCTCGGTTGCTTCTGAATTAATGAGACTTACAATGTTAAAGTTAGAAAACTTTGATTAGCTGCTTCCGAATATGATTCTTTCTAAGTTGGAAAAATTTGCTGCTTTTAAAGTTGATGGTTCTCAAGCTGCAAAACTTTGCTGCTTTCAAACTTTATGCTTCCTAAATTGAATGCTCCCTGAATTGGAAAATTCTGAAGTTGGTTGCTACTAACTTTGGATGCTATCTAAGTTATAAAACTTTGCTGCTTCCAAAAAAATGATGGTTCTATACTCGTATGCTCGTAAGTTGATAAAACTTCCAATCTTAAAATTAGAAAATTTTGAAGCGCGGCTGCTGTCAAATATGATTCTTTCTATGTTGGAAAATTGGCTGCTTCTGAAGTTGATGCTAAGTTGGAAAACTTTGCTGCATTCAAACTTAATGCTTCCCAAGTTGAATGCTCCCTAAATTTGAAAACTCTGAACTTGGTTGCTTCTAATTTGGGATGCTACCTAAGTTACAAATTTTTTCTGATCCAAAGTTGATGCTTCCTAGGTTGGAAAATTTCAAACTTGGCTGCCTCCAAAGTCTTCAAGACTTCCTATCTCGGATGCTTGTATATTGATAAAGCTTCCATTAATGACTCCATCCAAAGTTTAATAATACTTCTGTTTTGATGCGAACATTCGCAGTAGCGAATCCCCGCCAAGTTAAATATTTAAATTATATTTAATATTAAATAATGATTAATTAATTAATTATATTAAATATTTAATTTGAACCTATGTAAATATTCACTTTGTTGGATATTTAAAAAAAGTTCTAACTTGAAAAGAAACTTTGTTTTTAATTTCTAATTTTATATTATTATTTACTACCAAAAAACTGAACCTACACAAAATGCAATGCCCATTGGAATTTTTGTTTAATTTATATCAATTTTGGACACCAGATTTTTGGGGAACATTTTTCACAATAATTAGAATAAGTTTCAATAATGTTAATTAACTTTATCCCATTGTTGTCAGAAAAAACTATTGCTCTATTTAGATTTGTTATTATTGCTAAAAAATGAGTTAAATCCCACCAAAAAGACTAGGTATCAGAAAAGTTGGTCGATACATGGGTATTAATATTTTATTTATTTATAATAAATGTAATCCAAGTTGTGACATAAAAAAATGAAACCAAGTACGAATAGTATAAAATTTCTAAACAGAAGTATTTTTTAATAAAAGGAATTAGTTCAATAAATTAGTTTGATAATTGCTTTTGTTTTGTTTGATAGAGAAATTGATATCTGAGATGAATAAAAAAAATATATAATAAAATTTGGCGGGCCTATTATTGCCATTAAATAATAAACATAAGTGCGGCAACATAATAATAATAAATTATTGTATCACGGAAAAGTCAAATGTTTCCTTTTTTATTCCTTCAACATATCAACTTATTTATTTTCATTAAATATACCAAATTATTTATTAAACTAATTCATTGAACTAATTCATTTTATTTAAAAATAATCTATGAATACATTGTCTACTATTTTTTCTTGCCTTTATTTTTTGATTTCAGAACTTTGATTACCTTTAACATACATAAATAAAATATTATTACTCATATAATAAATAAATCATAATTGTATAAAAACGGTTGAAAACCGAAATTGAAAAAGATAACTTTTAATTTTTCACTAATTTGAAGAATTATTCGAGGATTAAAAGTATATTTTTATATAGTGGGTGAAAGAAATGAATTTCAAAAGGGAGTGTTAATTATTAAAGTTTCAG
This sequence comes from Andricus quercusramuli, assembly GCA_932178445.1. Taxonomy (NCBI): domain Eukaryota; kingdom Metazoa; phylum Arthropoda; class Insecta; order Hymenoptera; family Cynipidae; genus Andricus; species Andricus quercusramuli. Next base: position 123,472 of record CAKNXH010002294.1, read on the forward strand.
TCGCGAAGTAATTGGGGCGCGCCGAAGGGGATCTTTCGTCAACCTTACACCCGTAATCCCTAAAGTTTGGGGCAAATTTTGCGAGTGAGAACGACCGAAGTTTGTACTCCGATAGATAACCGTAATAATAATTTATGATGGAAATTTTCATATTATTAATTATATTATTATTAATAATAACTAGGAACATTTGAAGTGATTTTTTGATTTTTTTAACTAATTTTAAGAGAACATTAAAAAATATTTAAAAAATTATTATCAAAAACTAAGCTGGTAGATTTCAATACATTTTTATGAATAATTTGAGTAATTTTTAAAGACATTTAAGAATTTCAAACGTTTTTCAAACTTATCTTTCAAACTCAAATTTTTTCGAAAACTTGGTAAAATCCTGTAAAATAAAAAAAGTCTTATAAATTTTTTAGATACTATTTCGGTATATCTGCAAATCTTCAAAGATCTTTCTAAATCTTTTAGAGAAATATAGGAGAGAAAGAAAAAAATGTCAGAAAATAAAGAAGCTTGAAAAATAAATATTTATCAGATTCTTTATTAACTGAAAGATTTGTTTAGTTGATAATTAAAAAATTTTTGTTAAAAATTCGTCTTTTTTGTTTGAAAATTCACCCCTTTTGATAAAAATTTGGTCTTTTTTTAAATTCAAATTGCAAATGTTTAGTTTAAAATTAAAATCTTTTTTGATTCAAAATTGACATTTTTTGTTGAAAATTCGTCTTTTTGGATGAATTCAAAGCTATTTGATTTAAAGAAAAATATTTAATAGTTTAATTATCATTAAAACAAAATGTAGATTTTTGAAGATTTAAAATAAAAAGTGTAGAAGCTTTTAAGAATTTTGAGAGGCTTCAAGAGAATAAAAAAATGTTATGAAGATTTCTGAGAAAATTTTAAATGCTATTTTAATTTATAAAACTTATTTTAAGAGCATATTTAAATAAATTTCGAAATATTTCCAAAATTGTAAAAAAAGAATCTGGAAGACTTAAAGCAGATTTTTTTATTTCCCAGAAGTTTTTCAACATTTTAGGAAAAATTTGAAAAATGTCAATAAACATTTAGTAGTTTTTAAGAAATTTCAAAAATACTTGAAGGTTTGAAAAAATTCAAAAAACTTAAAAAAAATATAGCTTTTTGAAGATTTTGAAAAACAGTTTTGAAGTTCTTAAAACTTTCGAAAGGATACAAGATTAAGATTTCATTTTAAGAGAATATCCAAAAAGTTGGAAGCCTTTTAAAGACTTTCAAAATGGTCAAAAACGAATTTGAAAGATATCTGAAATGTTCAAAAATCGTTTTGAATTTTCTAGAGAAGTTTGAAAAAATTATATTTATATACCCTCAAAGTAAATAAACAAAGAAAATGCAAAAATAAACAGTTTCTCAAAACTTTTATTCTGTATTAAAAACGATTTTTCCCTTTAAATGATAATTTTCCTGAAATTTTTATCTATGGAATAAAAAATCTTTTTTGGCTTAAAACACAACGGTAAAGCTTAAATTTTGTCTTTTTCGTTTGAAAATTCATCTCTCTTGACAGAAATTTTATCTTTTTTTTTTATTGAAAACGAACATTGCTAAAAAGGCATTTTTTCTGTTAACGATTCACCATTTTAGTTCAAGAATGAACTTTTTTATTTACAATTAATATTTTTTGTTTAAAAATGCAACTATTTGCTTAAAGATGAACTTCTTTATTCAAATTTTGATTTGATATTTCTGACATATTCAAAACTCTCTTTGTATTTTTTCCAAGAGTCTTAAAAATATATATTTATATAATCTTATGAACAAATAACCAAATAAACTTGAAAAATAAATAGTTAATCGAAATTTTTATTTTGTATAAAAAATTATTTCCTCCTCTACCTAAAATAATTAAGTCATATTTTTTAATGCTATGAGTTGTAAAAAAAATTATGTTCATAGAAAGATGTAAAACGATTTTGCATAAAAATTTCCAACTCGTTGATCCCCTTGAATTTAATCTTGGCTATAATTTTGAATCGTGAAAATTTGAATGCGATCGATAAACCGCTTGAGGGTAATTACGCCTCCTTCGGGGTACTAAACGAAAGAGGCGATTTTTAAAGAAAATCCTAGGAAGGAAACTTAAAATGTGTTACATCCTAACTTCCGGTCTGTAATCTGTATAACGGTACCCTAGAGTCGCGGAGGAGAATCGCGCCGTCGTTTAATAAATTAAGATTATCTACTTCAGATCGTTAACCGGGGTAAGGTGGGTCGTCACAAAAGTTTCTGCCGATAAACCCAGCAGTTAGTACTTCCTGTGAAAAAAATATTTAAAAAATCTGTGGAAGCATGGACGGATCCAGAAAATTTTTCGAAAGGGGTAATTGTGAATTTTCTTCGACGAAAGTATGTGAAGGGGGTAAAAATTACATGGGGTAAAACTTTTGTTAACAGTTCATCTTTTTGGTAGAAAATTCAACTCCATGGTTGAAAGTAGAATGACTTTATTAATCATTCTTTCTTTTTTGTTAAAAACTCATATTTTTGGGTCAAAAACTCAACTACTTTGTAGACAATTCGTCTTTTTGGCTTTAAACTTAAATTATTTGTTCAAAATTCAATTTTTGTTGTGTAATGTTCATATTTTCGGGATCATAATTCGACTTTTTTTGTAATAGATTCGCTTTTGTAAATTAAAAATTATTGTTTTTTAATGCAAACTGAACGATTCGATTTTTTGTTGAAAAATGATCTTTTTTGGATCAAAAATTGAACTATGTGGTTGAAAATTCGTCTTTTTTTGGTAGAAAATTAATCTTTTTGGTTTAAAATTCAACTATTTGGTTGAAAATGTATGCATTTTATTGTGGATTTGTTCTTTCTGTAAAAAAAAAAACAATTTTTTGTTAAAAATGCAACTTTTTTGTTAAAAATGTAACTTTTTTGTTGAAACTTCCCTTTTTATGGTAAAACTGAATTTCTATAACTAAAAATGTAACTAGTTACTTAAAAATGAACTTTTTTGTTGAAATTACACATTTTCAGTTTGAAACTTCAACTTTTTTGTACAAAAAATTCGTTTTTTTGTCTTGTCACTTCAACAATTTGGTAGAAACTTAAACTGGTAGTCGAAAATTCAAATGTTTTGTAGAAGATTCGTTTTTTATTGAAAATTATTTTTTTTCAACAAATACTTAAGTATTCTATTTTTTGTCAAAAATTGATTTTTTTTTAGTTTAGGAATTCAACTATTTGGTTGAAAATTTATGCATTTTGTTGAAAATTCGATTTTTTTATTAGAAAATTAATCTTCTTGGTTGAAAATTTAACTGTTTGGTTAAAAATGTACGTGATGTGTTAAAAGCTTCTTTTTTTGGTCAAAAACTAATTTTTTTTTGTTACAAACTAATTTTTTTAGCTATTAACTATTTCACTGAAAATTAACTTTTTTTTTGTTGAAACATAGTTTCGGGTAGAAAATTCAACTTTCGTATAGAAAATTCGTCTTTTTTCTTGAAAATTCAACAGTTTGGTAGAAAATTCAATTGTTTTGTAAAAGATTCGTTTTTTATTTGAAACTATTATTTTTTAAATAAAAATTCAAATATTCCATTTTTTATTGAAAATGGTCTGTTTAGTTTAAAAATTCAACCATTTGGTTGAAAATGTATGCATTTTGTTGTGAATTCGTTCTTTCTGTAAAAAGTCAATTTTTTTGGTTAAAAATTCAACTTTTTTGTTGAAGCTTCCCTTTTGGAGTAAAACTAAATTTTTATAACTAAAAATTTAACTAGTTAGTAAAAATGAACTTTTTTGTTGAAATTTCTCATTTTTGGGTTGAAAATTAAACGTTTTTGCACAGAAAATTTGCTTTTTTTGTCTTGTAAATTCAACAATTTCGTAGAAACTTAAACTGGTAGTCGAAGATTCAAATTTTTTATAGAAGATTCGTTTTT
>CAKNXH010002294.1:127518-154779 GCA_932178445.1 Andricus quercusramuli
TTGTAGAAGATTCGTTCTTTATTTGAAATTAATTTTTTCTAATGAAAATTTAAATATTCCATTTTTTATTAAATATTGTCTGTTTAGTTTAAAAATTCAACTATTTGGTTGAAAATGTATGTAACTTGTTCAAAATTCGTCTTTTTGGTAGAAAATTAATTTTCTTGGTTAAAAGTTCAACTATTTGGTTAGAAACGTATGCACCTTGTTAAAAATTCGTCTTTTTTGGTAAAAAAATAATCTTTCTGGATACAAATGCAACGATTTAGTGAAAAATTTATTTATTTTGTTGAGAATTCGTATTCTTTGATAGAAAATTAATCTTCTTGGTTAAAAATGTATGTGTTTTGTTGACAGTTCGTCTCTTATAGTAGAAAATTGATCTTCTTAGTTTAAAATTAATCTTTTTTCACTTGAAAATTCTACATTTTTGTTGAAATTTTTTTTCTTTGTTGACCGAAAATTTTTTTTTGGTTGAGGATTCATGAGCGAAAAGTGGCAAATTAGTATGGACGTAAGGACGTGCGGTCTCTCAGACCGCACCTTGCTTCTGCTATGTGGGTTCCAACCCCCACTGGCGTAAAAGATTATTACTAATAAAAGTTGAAAATATTCGTTAATTTCTTACTTCTTCCAATGTCCCTTCATATACTTGTATAAGTTGGATAGCAAAAACTTATTTACTTATTCAATTAGATATACATTTATACAGTGGTCTGTAAGACCACCACGGTCTGTGAGACCACCATGGTATGTGAGACCGCCATGGTCTGTGAGACCACCATGGTCTGTGAGACCACCATGGTATGTGAGACCACCATGGTCTGTGAGACCACCATGGTCTGTAAGACCACCATGGTCTGTGAGACCTCACGTTGATTTTAGTGCAAAAATGAAATCACGTCAATAATAAAAGGTAAACTTTGGTTCCTTAAGACTTCCGGGAGGGGGGGGGGGGGGCCCCTCAATCGCCCCTATCTGGATCCGCCCTTGTATCGGAGAAGTATGTCGTCGATGCATATACTTATTACTTTATAGCGGATATAAAGTACTCTATCGCGCTAGCGATGGGGTTGCTGACATTATTCGAAGACTTTCCACGTGACGATAAATCAGCAGAATTGCGGTCATTTAATGCATACATGCTATTTTGTATCGGCACGATAGATCGTGTAAATATATCGCGTGCACGACTTCGACCAGGGCGGGCCATTTGTTCCAAGATATTATGAGTTAGGGCATCTATTATGCGAATTCCTCACTCCCATTATTACCACGTCTGCTTATTCAGGACAAAGTTAAGTTATTTTAGGGCAGAAAATTTATGGCTGGATGTTGAATAAGACATGGACAGTCCATGTCCTTTTTTTATCTAATTCCCTTTTTTCCACTTAAATTTGGAAAATCCCTTGAAACACCTAAAATCGAGAATTCTGACCCATTTTTCCTATTTTTTTACAAGGTTCAGATTAATTTTTTAAGAATCATGGAAACAAATTCAAGACATTAGAAAACAGGATGCTTTGAAAGAGAAATAAGGGGAATTTTTTACGAAAATTGAAAAATAAATTAGATTCAATAAATTTAATGTAGGTACTAATATGAAATTAAAACTAAATCGCTCTAAATTCCTAATGTTGCAAGTAAAATATAGCATTTTTAACAAAAAAGATGGATTTTTAATTAAAAAGTTCAATTTTCAACCAAAAAGATGAATTTTTAACTAAAAAGATTAATTTACTACCAAAAAGACAAATTTTTCACCAAGAAGACGATTTTTTAACTGAAATGTTGAATCTTTGATTGAAAAAGAAACGACTTGTTAATGAATTTTTACCTAACAAAAGACGAATTATTTTTAAAAATTCAATAGTTGATATTTCAAGCAAAGAGATTTTAATTATTCATTTAAATTTAATCAAAAGAATTCAATTGAATTGACACAAAAATTTTGGAATAAAAAAATTCCATTGATTTCCGTAATATTGGAATGAATTTAGAGGAATTTAAGGTAAACGAGAAGAATTCGACAAAATCCATGAAAATTCAAGGTGGATTAAACAAATCAAATGAATTGAAAATAATTTTTATATATAAACAAACTTGATTGAATGCAAAAATTTTGAAATGAGCTTAGAAAAATTCACGGGAATTTAAAAGATTTTGATTGTCTAATAATTCAAGTGGAGGTGAAAAGACTTCAGTATCAATTAAATGAAAACTTTTAAACATTAAAAAAAGTCAATTGCACTAAGTAGAAATCAGTACATTTCAGGAATTCGAGTGAATGTAAAAAAATTCAAGAGAATTCCAAAGAATTTAAAAGAATTCAGGATAAATTAAGAATAATCCAGGGCGAATTCCAAAAAATAATTTCATATCTCTTCAAATGTTTGGAAACCTACTAATTTCTAAGAGAAAAAGTGACTAATAACTACAAAGCAAATCAAAGGAATTTAAGTGAATTGGAAAATGTTTTGAAAATCGGAAAAATTTATTTATTTTCAGTCAAATTTGAGTGAATTTTAGAGTAATTTAAGGGAAACGAGAAAAATTCGATGAAATTCATAAGAAATCAAACTGAATTTTGGAAAAAGCAACTGAATTTCCAAACAATTAAAAAATATGACAAAAATTCATAGAATTAAGTAAGTTCTAAATGAGTTTAGAAAAATTTATGAGAATTTAAAAGAATTTTTGATGAAATGTCTGAGAGTTTAGGACGAGTTTTAAAGATTTCAAAATGAATTAAACAAAAAATGTCTAAGAATCCATTGGGTTGAGTAGAATTGAGTAATTTAGAAGAATTTAAGAAAAATTTAAAGAATTCAGGATAAATTAATAAGAATTCAGGATTCTTGAAAATTCTTGGGAATCTTTTACAATATCCTCAAATATTTCAAATCCTTCGAAATCCCATTGGATTACTGATTTTTAAATCAAAAAGACAAATTTTCGAAAAAAGAGTTGAATTTTCATCCAAAAGGATTTCAATAGACTTTTCTAGAGAAAAATACAAATTTTAAACAGAAAGTAAATATTCTACAAAATAGTTAAATTTTCAACAAAACAGAAGAATTTTCAACCAAAAAGCATGACTTTTCAACAAAATTGTTGAATTTTAAACCAAACAGTTGCATTTTTATCCAAGAAACATGTAATTTCTGCTAAAGCAGGTGATTTTGAAATCAGAAAGACAAATTTAAAAAAAAGAGTTGAATTTTTAACTGAACGGTTGCATTTTTATTAAAAAAAGAAGAAAAAATTCTTTTAAAATAGATGAAATAAAAGAACCTCAGAAAAATAGTTAAATTTTCATCCAAAGCAGATTATAGTTTGTTTTCCAACACCAAAATAAGAATTGTAAACTATAAGTTAATTTTCTGCTAAATAGTCGAATTTTGAAGCAAAAAGTATGACTTTTTAACAAGATTGTACAATTTTCAAGCAAACAATTGCATATTTGTCCAAGAAAAATGAAAATTCTACTAAAAAAGGTGAATTTTTAAATCAAAAAGACAAATTTTCGAAAAAAGAGTTGAATTTTCATCCAAAAGGATTTCAATAGACTTTTCTACAGAAAAATACAAATTTTAAACAGAAAGTAAATTTTCTAGGAAATAGTTGAATTTTCAACAGAACAGTTGCATCTTTGTCCAATAAAGATGCAATATTTCTACTAAAAAAAGATGAACCTTTAAATGAAAAAGACAAATTTTAAGAAAAAATATTGTTCATCCAAAAACTATTTCAGTTGACTTATTAGCAAAAAAATATGAATTTTGAACAAAAGGTTAATATTATACGAGAAAAGTTGAACTTTTAACCCAAAAAGACCAATTTTTAAGAAAACAGTTGAATTTGCAAAAAAAAAAGATGCATTTTTAACCCGTAGTGGTCACACCTCCTAAAAATAACGTAGTGGTCACACTGGGTCCAATGGACCCCACGCAGACAAACAGTTGTCATTTGCGTTCTTTTTTATGTATCGACTCAAACCTTGAACTGGAATTTAGTTGAAGACTTCCTCTTCATAATCCAATAATTTGTTCCTTTCCAAATTTTGTTATGTTGAAAAACGCGAGAAACATTTTTTTTCGAGAAATTGGACTTTTTTCACAAAAATATTCATCAAAATTTCAATTTTTGAGATTGAGCAAAAACGCTCTCTGAGTTTTACTGTCAAAATATTACAGTTTGAAGAAAAAATACTATTATAACAAGCTTTGGAAAAAAGTATATTTATTTTACAGTTTGAAGTTATCAATTTTATCAATATCAAGCCTGGGGTCCATTGGACCCAGTGTGACCACTACGGGTTAAGAAAATTGTTACATTTTCAATCAAACAATAAAATTGATAACTAAAAAGACAATCTTCAGGAGAAAGTTTTTGCGAATTTGCAAAAATTACGTACATGAGAGACGGACCTCCTCCCCCCTACCGTAACAAATCGTAACCAAATGTTCGATCCCCCCCCCCCACCCTTGAGATGTTACGTAATTTAAGTAATAGTAAATGTGCAGCAGCCCTGATTATTTTTTACAATTCTTACAGAAATTCCCTAATACCATAGGGATCATAGGGACCAAATCTTGAAAATAGGGTACTTTAGGGACCTCAACTGAATATAGGGTACAATAGGGGCTATAGGGACCGGTCTGTGAGGGCTGCATTTTGAAAACAGCTCAGTTTAGAACCAAGTTTTCTTTATTCGACACATACTTTTTATTGACATGATGTGCAAGTAGCTCTAAAATTTGGTCCACTTTAGATACCAATTGAAGATTCGCGAAACTTTTCTTTATGGTTACATAAAAGTGGTAGATTTCATAGAAATTTTACTTGACAATATCCAGGTCCAATGTAGTATTCGTACTTCGAAAGAGCACTCAAAACACCCCGGGAAATGAAAGCAAGTGAAATAGCTCATAAGACTGTGATGTAGGTATATAGAAGGCTGGAAAGTAACGAGTTTTTTTTTATACCTGCGATAAAAACTTACTTCAGAGAGAACTGACGGAATGCAACTCATTGGTTTCGTTGACGCCTTGTTGGGAATTACACTTTTTATTTGCTTCCAATTTCCAAGCTTTGAAATTCCAAGCTTTTTATTATGCTAGAGGAACGTGTCTTATACTGTCTGATTTTAAATCGAGTCCTTAATTTGAAATTTTTTTGCGTCCGCCTATCTCAACAATTTTCGATCGTTTTCCAATTCGTTAAAAAAAGTCTCATCCCAAAAAGGTTAAATTTTTCTTTTTTTTTTAAAATTTTCAATTTTCTCGGAAGTGCCAGGGCTCGTAACTGCTCAAGCTTAAAAAATAGTAGTATCGTCACCAAAATTGTCTCAAAAAAGTAACCGAAAAGTAACAATAATGTGGCGAAATAACTAACCAAAAAGAAAGATTTTTTACCAAAAAGACAAATTTTCCACCAAAATTCTGAATCTTTAGGAAAATAGTTCAACTTTTAACAAAATGGTTGAATTTTTCTGACTGAAAAAAAATTAATACAAAAAACAGTAAAATGCATGAGAAAAAGATAATTTTTCAACAAAGTAGGTTATTCTTTAACCAAATTGTTGAGTTTTTAAGCCAAAAAGACCAATTTTTACAAAACAGTTGAATTTTCAACCAGTAAATATGGACTTTTGATAAATAAGTTACCTTTCAACAAATAAGTTATCTTTCAACCAAATAGTTGGGTTTTCTACGAAGACACGGGAATCTTCAACTAAAAAAGTCGAACTTTTAACAAAATAAGTAAATTTCTAACCCAACAGGTGAATTTTCAAAAAAATGTATGTATTTTTAAACAAAAGGACGATTTTCAATCAAGAAGATTAATTTCCCTGGTGGAAAACTTCTTACAAAAAAGTAAAACTATTTTTACAGCAATCTGCAAATAAATACAATAAATTACAACCAAAATTACAGAAAAGGAAAAGTTAATTTAAAAAATTTTAAAATTATATCATTTTAAGCAACTCGAATTTTCCTAGAATTTTTTGAAAATCCTGCAAAAGTGAAAAAATTACCTTAACATCGTCCTGATTCTTTTTTGAAAATTTTAGAAATTTTATTAAATATTCTTTTAAGATTAACTAAAAAAATATACTGTTAGTTTTTCTAGGAATTTTGATACGAATTTTTTATTCATTTTTAACTTACTCCATTATTTTCCAAATTAATAATTGTTCAATTGTAATTTATTAATCAAAAAATGTTTTTTCAATCTTTTTTATTTTTGCTGCTAATATTAATTTTTCAAAATAAATAACCATTTGACATCTTCTCAGCAAACTTAAGAATTATTTGGTATTCTTACTATAAAACCTTTAAAGATCCTTAAAAAGCTTCAAAATTTTATTTCAAAATCTTAAAAAATTTGAATTTGGTTTTTTATTTTTCAAACTCTTTTTCAGTTTTCAATTAAGATTCGATCTTTTTAAAACTTGTAAATATCTCTTAAAATAACTCGAATCTTTACTTTGAAATTGATAATTGTTCATTTATGCATCAAAATTCAATGATTTCACTTACACGTTAAAAATTTGTTAAATAGTCCAATTATAATTGTACCAAAAAATATGAATTTTCAACAAGAAAATAAAGTTTTAACAAAAATTCTTCAACTTTTAACCGAATTTCAACCAGAGAAGATAAAATTGAAAAATATCATACACAGTTCGATATTTCAACAAAAAAGATTACAATTTTTAATTAAAAACTATTAATATTAGCTAAATTGCAGTTTTTATCAGAATTTATAATAATTCAATTGATAGCCCTTTTTATACATTTTACATACGAACTAATTATTATTTTACTGTTATGCTCTAATTTTCCCGGCTCTGAAAGGCCAAATTTACTGAAAAATTTTAATTCGTACATTTTCCACAAGTTTTTAAATAATACGATTAATAAATTAATTTATTACGATATTTCGGGCAAAAAATGTAACCAAAAGTAAGATTTTCATAAAATTAATAACTTTTTAGTAACCGTGGATCAAAAAAGTAACTAATTTACTAAAAAGTAACCCGTTCTGAGCCCTGAGAAGTACGGAGCTTTTGAGTTTAAATTATTTCAACATTATCAATCTTTCACATTTAGAATTCTTCAAAAATGAAAGTTTACAAAATTACAGAATTTTCAATTGCTTCTAAAATTAGAAGGGGTCTAACGTTTCGATTTTTAAGCTTGACTGATTTCAAAATTAAAAAAACTTAACGTGTTTGATTCTTTCAAAAATAAGAAATTTTAAATAATCTGAAGAGATTTAAAGAGATTTCATAAGATCTGAAAGGACGTTAAAAGATTCCCAAGGAATTTTAAAGGATTAAAATATATTTCATGAAAAAGAAAGTGAATTACAAAGATTTTAAGGGATTCCCAAGGGTTTCAAGAGATTTCGTAGAGTTTTAAGGGATTGAAAAATATTTTAAACATTTAGAATGGATATTAATGGACTTTAAGATTTCAAAGATTTCATAGCCATATGATTACAAGGGATTTCAAAAGAATTAAAAATATTTCAAGAGATGTCAAAGGACTTATTAACATTTTCTATACTTTCCAAAACAAGGAATTTAAAATGATTTCAAGACATTTAAAGAGGTTTCATAAGATTTGAAAACATTTTAAAGTATTTCCAAGAAATTTCAAGGAATTTTATGGGATTAAAATGTATTTCATTAAATTGCAAGTGATTTAAAAAGATTTCATGGGATTCTAAGAAATTCCCAAAGATTTTAAGGGATTTCACGAGTTTTCAGATAATTTGAAAAAATTCCATAGGAACATAATTACAAGGGATTTTAAAAGAACTGAAAAGGTTGTTTAGGATTTTTATAGATTTAAAGGGCTATAAAGATATTTTTTTAGAATTTCAAGTGATTTTATAGAATTCGAGGAATTCGAAAAAGTTAAATATATTTCAAGGGATTTCAAGAAACCTCACTTCAAAATTTTTTTCATATAGATTTCAAAGACTTTCCAAGGTTTCATAGTTATATGATTGTACCGGATTTGAAAAGGATTAAAAAGATTTTTTTGGGATGTCTAAAGATTGGAAACGATTTTAAGAGATTTCTAAGCATTAAAAAAAATATCAAGGAGCAGGAACGAAACGGACTGATTTGTGGAAAAGTTTTGACTAGGTCCTTCACGACAAAGCACCTGCCCATTCATCACAGCTCATTCAGCAATTTCTGGTGAAACGCGGTCTTCCACAATTTCCCCATACAGTTCTGACTTGCCTCCCTGTGATTGCTTACTGTGTCCTTAATTAAAGTATGCTCTACAAGGAAAACAATTTCAAGGCGTAGAGGAAATAAAACAGAATTAGTCGAAGCAGCTGTTAGCTATTCCAAAAGTTGACTTTAAGGAGTGCTTCCAAAAGTGGAAGGATCGCTGATTTTGACCTTTCTGAAATTATGATTCAAGTATTAAAAGACGTTCATTTCTAATACTGCAACTTTAAACGATTTCAAGTTGTGACTAAATAATTTGAAATGTTTTTACCTAAATTAATTAAACACTTGCAATTTAAAATTAATAATTAAGGATTTAAATATTTTTGAAATTGCGATTATTCTCTTTGGAGAACATCGTAGCATAAAAAAACATCTTTCGTTTTGCAATTTCTGATGTCTAATTTTTTTTTATTGTATACGAAATAATATTTATCAATTGCCTCAGTAAATTTTCGATTTTATAAGTTATTTTGTTGGATAAAGAGCCCTTTCTTTTATCACCGAATCAAAATAAAAAAATCAGATTTTATATATATATATATATACAGGGTGTTTTTTTTAACTTGAGACAACGAAATATCTAAAAAAATACGCATCCTACGGAAAAAATGTCTGGAATAAAAACTTTTTATTTTCGAGGGGAAAAGAAGACTTGTTAAAATTTACCCCACCCCCACCCCCGCAGGAGGCAGGGGTGGGGGTAACTTTGTAATTTCAAAAGGCAACCCCAATTTTTTATCACAGATTCAGATTCTCCTTTACGAAATACGTAAGTTTTATTCGGAAAATTTGTTTCGATTCGCGATAGATGGCGCTGCAATTGCGAAAAATGAAATTGTTGACACCACTTTTAGCTTTACCCAGGAATAACGACGCGGACGTAGTAGTTGTCTATTCCCTTCGGGGTTCCCTTATATTAGCAATTGCAGCGCCATCTATCGCGAATCGAAACAAATTTTCCGAATAAAACTTACGTATTTCGTAAAGGAGAATCTGAATCTGTGATAAAAAATTGGTGTTGCCATTTGAAATTACAAAGTTACCCCCACCCCTGCCTCCTGTGGGGGTGGGGTAAATTTTAACAAATCTTTTTTCCCCCTCGAAAATAAAAAGTTTTTATTCCAAACATTTTTTCCCTAGGATGCGTATTTTTTGAGATATTTCGTTGTCTCAAGTTAAAAAAAACACCCTGTATATATATTTTATTTTTTATTTTTATTTATTCCTACTATGAAGCAGTTATCAGATGCAAGAAAGTCGTTTCTTATACATAAAAAATGGTTACAAAATTAAAAAAAAAGTTAAAGAAAAGAAAAGGGAAGAGGTTTAAATGGTTCAGTTCATAATACAAACGCTATAACACATTCCGTAAACTTTCTTTATACGCTAAAAAAATGACGTTGAAATTTATTTACAAAATAAACCCAACGTATGCAGATTACTAATATTAAAAATTTACTTTACTTCAACTGATTTATTCCCCTGATATTGACCTATTCCACTATTTTCGTGAATTCTGTTGCTGCGATACTCTTCAATAGCACTGTAATATCCGTGTAATAATGCGTAGTAATTGAGTAATAAAGCGTAATAACGCGCAATAATACGTAATGATGCGCAATAACGCGTAATATTGCGTAATAAGGCGTAATATGTACTACTTCGTACAGTTTTTTGACGAGTGAATACTCCCTCATCCGAAGGGGAGTACTTTGAAGGGGATATCATCGCCAATGACCAAAATTAACTCTTACTTCTGATACACCACAAGGTCGGATACTTTCCGGGCAGACCTCGAGCCAGTTTTACTTTATAGCGTTATTATATTGTTTATTATTATATTATTATGTTATAAAGTTTTTCCAGCTGCAGCTAAATTTGTAATTTAACTTTTTCGTACGGCACATGTAAATAAATTACATTCATGTTTCGTTTTAAAATATCCACTTGCTCTGTAAATGGGCTTCTAATGTTATTAAAGTTGGAACATGATCCTCATATCAAGGTTTAAAATCAGGCATTCGTCCTGCACTTTTAATACAAGGAGGACGTGCTCAACTGACAACAGAGAGTGATGTACCGTCCACTTCGACTAATTACATTATAGTTTTAATTATATTCTCCGTACCGTGAAACTCACACCAACTGCAAAATACCAAGCTCGGAAGCTTTTAAAAGTTTGGCACAAAAGTGCTCTCCCTAGCGACTTTTCGATGGACATCGAATCCGAGCTCAGTTTCTTCGTTAAACGGAAATGAGCTGCGCGCTAATTGTGTCCGGTTCTTGAGGCGAGTCTCTTTCGACAAAGGAGAAAAGTCTGATTTTCTCTCTTTCTTCTGATTCCTTTGATCCTGAATACCGGACCGAGTTTCATCTCGGATTTTGCGAAAGTTTCCGACGAAACTCCAACTGAAAGTAGAGATGAAAAGTGGACAGTAAATTCTAAAAGGAGGGAAGGATCTATGTGAATTATTATTATTGTTATTATGATTATCATTCACAGCTTTATTACTTCTGTCAAGAATCTTGGAGTTAAAAATCAGGAGCTTAACTCTTACTGGAGTCGTATAATCAGTTTAAGCTGTAGGAAGTAGTTCATTCGGTATCTTTCACGAACTTGTTCAGAGATACTTACTCGAGAGCTATCAATGGACCAAGTCGGTCTTAAAGCAATTATTGAGAGAAACTGTTCCAAGTCCTCTTCTTTTCGTTCCTGGAGACATCTCGCACCATTCAAGATAGAAAGTTTCCAAGTGTCATTGCTTTTCTAGTAGGTACTTTTCAATTTCATATCACTTATTTATCAGTTTTTGTCTCAACGACCAATAATAAATTTTTATGTAAATATAAATTTATTGGAATTATTTAAATGTATGTATTAAACTTGAAAGGCGTATCATCATTCAAAGCTCTATCGTGCTGGGACTTTTATAACTTTAAGGGAAAGAAATTTTTCAAGTTTGGCAATGTTCTCTTTTTAGAAGCGACCAAGTTTGGATTTTTCCAGCAGAAAAGTTTCACAATTTTCTAGCTTTCAATAGGTTTTTTTCACGCCCTTTCAAGAAGTCAAAAACAAGTTTTTTCAATCTTTATGCTTAAAAAGTGATATTTCTATTTTATATTTATGAAAATAGGCGATGAGCGATTTTCGGAAATACAACATATGATTTGGTGATTTTTAACTTCTTCAATAGCAATGAAAGAAATTTTGTCTACTATAATTTCGATAGGGTTCTTCGTCTTTTGCATTGGATGCCACTATTTTTTATTTTAATAAATATTTAAGCTTCAAAAATGAAGGTAACAAATAAATTTGACTTTTTTGACTTTGAAATTGTTGTTAGGCTTGGAAGAATGCTTGTTTTTGTCTTTAATTATCTTAAAATGAAAAAGTAAAATTTAATTTTTTATTGACGAAAATATGGGTTTGAAAATATCGTTGCATTCACTTGAATTATTTTTAACTTACACTGAATTCTTTTAATTCCATTTTGAATTCGTATTAATTTCATCGGATTATTTTGTATTCTTTTGAATCCGTTGCAGTTTTACTAAAATCAATAAAATATTTCTTTTCAAATTCTTTGCAATTCATTTGAATTCATTCAAAATCCACCTTGAATTCTTATTATTCTAACCTAAATTCTTTGAAATTCACTTGAATTCTTTTCAATTCACTCGATTCTAATCAATTCAATGGATTTTTTAAGTTTTTAATAATTCACACCGGAGTGCTTTAAACTCACCTTAAACTCAAATGGATTTCATCAAATTCTTTGGAATTCCCTTGTATTCTTCTTAATTGACTCGAAACTAATAAATAAAATGAGTTTTGTTAATATTGTTGAATTATTTTCAATTCACTTTATTTTTTTAATTCACCTAGAATTTGGATGAATTTAATAGAATTCTCTAATTTCCCTTATATTCCTCTGAATTCACTAGCTTTTTATATAATTAACTTTTACCTTTTTTTCCAAATCACTTGATTTTTGTTGAATTTTCTCTAAATTCTGTTAACTTCGATTTTGCTAAATTCAATAGAAATTCTTTGATTTTTAAAATTTCGTTCAATTGACTAAAATTCTGATAAATTTCATTCAAGTCTCTTTAAGTCTCTTGAGATCATCTAAATTCAATACCACTTCACTGGAATAAGTGGAATTTTTCGAATTTTATAAAATTCATTTGAATTCTTTTGTATTTTACTTGAACTGTTTTGTATTCACTCTGAATTCGTCTGAATGTATCCTGAATTCGTTTAAATTCACTTGGAATTCTTACAAATTTTATCGAATTCTTTTGAATTCTTTTAAATTCAAAATACCATTAGTTACATTATTAATGTATATTAGTCACTTTTGGAAGCGTTTGCAGGATTTAAAAATTCACATTAACTCTAATAGTTTAATTTTTTACTCTATGTATACCGTTTTCGGGTTTCTGTATATCTAAAATCCCCCTCTCACAAGAGATCGTCAGACCTTTAGTTCAAACTCCCTTCCCAAATATCCTTAATTACCCCAAATTTCATAATATCATTCAAGCAGTATTCAAGCCTGTGGTCTTTTTAATTTCTAAAATCTCCCATCGTCTGCAGCCCGATCTTTATTAGAAGCGCTCGCATTCGCCTGAATATTTGGTCAGAGAAGTGGAAAACTACAGAAAACCGAAACACCTCAAGAAGAGTCGGTATTCGGTATAGTATCGCTTGTCCACATTCATCCTTGGCAGCAAACCTCCCGTTTGACAGTAGTTAAACGCAGTGAAAAGACGAATAAGCGAGAACCACGAAGGGTCACCCATCCGAGCGCTAGCCGCGGCCGTCCCAGCTTAACATTCGAGATCTTGACGGGTCGAGAATCACCACCTAGCTACTACCATCAGTAGGGCACCCTAATACAGATCTACATACTTTTCTATTTTACATTCCCAGAACTAAAGTTGATGAAATGAAGTTGTCTTATTCGAAAATTGGAAAATTTAAACACAGTAATGTTTTTTAGTCCAATTCCGTGAAACGTACACATAAAACTAGGAAAATCAGCAAGTATAATCCGAATAAACCCGCCAAAAACTTTCTAAATTTACAAAACACACAAACATATCTCCATCGGAAATGAAATGCATTTGAGAGTTTGTCCCACTTTATTTTGGAACTCTTGGCAAATACAGTTTTCATCCAGTATTTATCATAAACATAGAAGAATACTGATATTCAAGTATCAAGTTTCTCAAGTCGAATTTCAGCGAAACGAGTTTCAAAATCCTGCTTAAATTCAGAGCTTATTTCCTGCCACTTGGCCAACAGGAACGACAATATCACGATGCATTTTTGTTATTAAAAGGAAGAAGAAACGGAGGCAAGTGGCAAGGGTTAGTGGATGAAAAGTTGAGGTCAGAGGGATGAAGTGGAGTTGAGTGAAGTACACTAGAACGCGCTGCAAAGCTGAGTGAAAGAAAAAAAAGTTTGAGGTTTTAGCCAGGGAATCAGAAAGACAAGGAGAGAAAAAAATAAAATAGGAAGGTAAAGGATGAAGTGGTTGCAAGACACATGAATTATACCACCAACGAGATTTAAATTAATTTCTCTCCGTGGTGGCTATGAAAAGAATTCATTACTTTTCCGAGACCTTTGAAGTGCCAGAACTCAATAATTCTGAAGCAATGGAAAAAAGTACGCTCAAGATCTTCCCTGCTGTTCTTCTGTTTGTCGGATCCCTTCCCCAGGAACCCTTTTAACGACCAATTTCATGCTCACTTGAATGTGGATATGACTGGGGAAATAGACAAGAAAGACATTTTATTTAACTAAATATTCGTGCTTGAGAAAACGCATTCAGAATTCCTTTCGGATTCTGGGAATGAAGCAGCAATGGAAACTGACTAATTAAGCAAGTATTTAACAATTTCCTTTATTACAAAGGCTTTAGTTTTGTTTATTTTCGTGATTGCTGGAAAGCTAATTATTTGCTTTTACCGAGGCTTTTACGATTTTCGAGGTTTGTGCAGTTTTTTTGGATTGAAGGTTTAATTTAAAACTGGCATAGTATGATGATTAGGCTCTGGATTCTTTCAAATTTGGAAAGGTTGTAAAGTTAGATCTTTCAAAATTTGCATACTTTTGGAGAAAATAATAGATTCATTTTTCGTTTACTCATGTTGTTGAAAACGATTAAACTTGAATGCTTCACAATAGTGAATGATAAAATTTCAATGCTTCCCATATATACAATTTTACATATTAATGGTTCTCAAGTAAATTGAATGCTTCCAAAGTTTCAATTTTTGAACTTGAATGCTTCCAAAGTTTCAATTTTTGAACTTGAATGCTTCCAAAGTTTCAATTTTGAACTTGAATGCTTCCAAAGTTTAAATTTTTAAACTTCGATGCTTCCCAAGTATTAAATTTTAAACTTGAATGGTTCCCAACTATAAATTCTTGTGTTCGAATCCTTCCAGGTAATAAATTTTAAATTTGAATAGTTTAAAAAATTGAATTTTTAACTTTAATTCTTGCCAAGTACATGTGATTAAACTTGAATGCTTTTAAAGTTTAAATGATGAAACTTTAATACTACCCAAGGGCACAATTTTAAACCTGAATGATTTCCAAGTATGAAATTTTTTACTTAAATGCTTCCCAGAAATACATGTTTAAGCTTCAATGTTAATTAATAATGAAAAACTTTAATGCTTCCAAAGTATCAAATTTTTAACTTGATTGCTTCCCACCTATAAATTTTTATGCTAGAATGCTCCCCAAGTATACATTTTCAATCTTGAATACTTCCTAAATATAAATTTTTATTTGAATGCTTCCAAAATTTAAATTTTTAATTTGAATGCTTCCAAAATTTAAATTTTTAATTTGAATGTTTCCAAAATTTAAATTTTAAATGCGAGTATACATTTTTAACTTGAATACTTCTTCAGTATTACATTTTTACGTTGAATGCTTCCAAAGTTTAAAGGATTAAACTTGCATGCTTCCAAAGATTAAACTTGAATGGTTCCAAAGTTCATTGTTAAACTTGAATGCTTCCAAAGTTTAACCTTTCAACTTGAATGCTTCCAAAGTTTGAATTTTTAGCTTGAGCGCTTCAAAAGTTGGAATTTTCAACTCAAATGATTCCAAAGTTTTAATTTTAAACTTGAATGCCACAAAAGTCTAAATTTTCAACTTTAATGCTTCCAAAGCTTAAATGATTGAACTTGAATACTTCGAAAACTTAAATTATTAAACTTGAATGCTTCGCAAGTTTAAATTTTCAATTTAAATGCTTTCAAAATTTAAAGTTTCAACTGGAGTGCTTCCAAAGTTTGAATTTTCAACTGGAATGCTTCCTAAGCTTAAATGATTAAACTTGAATGATTCCTAAGCTTAAATGATTTAACGTGAATACTTCCAAAGCTTAAATAATTAAACTTGAATATTTCCAAAGTTTAAATGATTAAGCTTCAAGAGTTTAAATTTTCAACATGAATGCTTCTAAAGTTTAAACTTTCAACTTGAAAGTTTCAATGGTTTAGATTTTTAACTTGAATGCTTCCGAAGCTTAAATGATTACACTTGAATACTTCCAAAGTTTAAATTATTAAACATGAATGCTTCTACAGTTTAAAGTTTAAAGAGTTTACATTTTTAACTTGAATGCTTCCGAAGTTTAAATGATTAAACTTGAATACTTCCAAAGTTTAAATTATTAAACTTGAACGCTTCGACATTTTAACTTAAATGCTTCCAAAGTTTAAATTTTCAACTGGAGTGCTTCCAAAGTTTGAATTTTCAACTGGAATGCGTCCTAAGCTTAAATGATTAAACTTGAATGATTCCTAAGCTTAAATGATTTAACGTGGATACTTCCAAAGCTTAAATAATTAAACTTGAATACTTCCAAAGTTTAAATGATTAAGCTTCCAAAGTTTACATTTTTAAGTTTCGATGCTTCCCAAGTATTAAATTTAAAACTTGAATGGTTCCCAACTATAAATAGTTAGGCTTGAACTCATCCAGGTATCAAATTTTAAATTTGAATAGTTCCAAAAATTAAATTTTAAACTTGAATTCTTGCCAAGTACATGTGATTAAACTTGAATGCTTCCAAAGTTTAAATGAGAAAACTTCAATACTACCCAAGTGTACAATTTTAAACCTGAATGATTCCCAAGTATAACAATTTTTTACTTAAATGCTTTCCAGAAATACATTTTTAAGCTTGAATGTTCATTAATAACGAAAAACTTTAATGATTCAAAAGCATTAATTTTTTAACTTGATTGCTTTCCATCTATACACTTTTATGCTAAAATGCTCCCCAAGTATACATTTTCAATCTTGAATACTTCCTAAATATACATTTTTAATTTGAGTGCTTCCAAAATTTAAATTTTAAATTTGAATGCTTCCAAAATTTTAATTTTAAATGCGAGTATACATTTTTTAACTTGAATACTTCTTCAGTATTACATTTTTACGTTGAATGCTTCCAAAGTTTAAATGATTAAAATTGTATGCTTCCAAAGTTTAAATTATTAAACTTAAATGCTTCCAAAGTTTAACTTTTCAACGCGAATGCTTCCAAAGTTTGAATTTTTAACTTAAACGCTTCAAAAGTTGGAATTTTCAACTTGAATGCTTCCGAAGCTTAAATGATTAAACTTGAATACTTCCAAAGTTTAAATTATTAAACTTGAATGCTTCGACATTTTAACCTAAATGCTTCCAAAGTTTAAATTTTCAACTTGAATGCATCCTAAGACTAAATGATTAAACTTGAATACTTCCAAGGTTTGAATGATTAAACTTGAATGCTTCCAAAGTTTAAATTTTCAACGCGAATGCTTCCAAAGTTTAAATTTTTTAACTTAAACGCTTAAAATGTCGGAATTTTCAACTTTAATGCTTCCAAAGCTTAAATCATTAAACTTGAATACTTCAAAAGCTTAAATGATTAAACTTGAATGCTTCGCAGGTTTAAATTTTCAATTTAAATGCTCGCAAAATTTAAATTTTCAACTTGAGTGCTTCCAAAGTTTGAATTTTCAACTTTAGTGCTTCCTATGTTTAAATGATTAAACTTGAATGCTTCCTAAGCTTAAATGATTAAACGTGAATACTTCCGAAGATTAAATAATCAAACTTGAATATTTCCAAAGTTTAAATGATTAAGCTTCAAGAGTTTCAATTTTCAACATGAATGCTTCTAAAGTTTAAACTTTCAACTTGAAAGTTTCAATGGTTTACATTTTTAACTTGAATGCTTCCGAAGCTTAAATGATTACACTTGAATACTTCCAAAGTATAAATTATTAAACATGAATGCTTCTAAAGTTTAAAGTTTCAAAAGTTTACATTTTTAACTTGAATGCTTCCGAAGTTTAAATGATTAAACATGAATACTTCCAAAGTTTGAATTATTAAACTTGAATGCTTAGACATTTTAACTTAAATGCTTCCAAAGTTTAAATTTTCAACTTGAATGCCACAAAAGTCTAAATTTTCAACTTTAATGCTTCCAAAGCTTAAATGATTGAAATTGAATACTTCGAAAGCTTAAATGATTAAACTTGAATGCTTCGCAGGTTTAAATTTTCAATTTAAATGCTTCCAAAATTCAAATTTTCAACTTGAGTGCTTTCAAGGTTTGAATTTTCAACTTGAATGCTTCCTATGTTTAAATGATTAAACTTGAATGCTTCCTAAGCTTAAATGATTGAACGTGAATACTTCCGAAGCTTAAATAATTGAGTTTCAAAAGTTTAAATTTTCAACATGAATGTTTCTAAAGTTTAAACTTTCAACTTGAAAGTTTCAAAAGTTTAAAATTTCAACTTGAATGCTTCCGAAGCTTAAATGATTACACTTGAATACTTCCAAAGTTTATATGATTAAACTTGAATGACTCTTAAGTATACAATTTTAAATTTGAAAGCTTCCTGAGTATTGAAATTTAAACCTGAATGCTTCCAAAGTTTAAAATTTCAAGCTTCAATGCTTGCCAAGTATAACTTATTGAACTTGAATTTTTTTAAAGTATACCATTTTTAACTTGAAATTTGTCTGAATATACATTTTTTAAATTGAATGCTTCAAAAGTTTCAGTTAAAAATTTTAATTCTTCCTAAATAAATATGATAAAACTTTAACGCTTCCAAAGTTTAAGTAATAAAACTTTAAAGCATCCCAAGTATACAATTTTAAACCTGAATGCTTCACAAATATTAAATTTTTAACTTGAATGCTTCCCAAGTATAAAAGATTACACTTGAAAGTTTCTGAAGTTTAAACGCTTTCCAAGTAAAAGATTAAACTTGAATGCTTCCTAAGTATACATGTTTAAACATCAATGCTTCCTAAGCATGGAGATTTAATCTTTAATGATTCACAAGTCTACGTGATTAAATTTCATGGCTTCTCAAGCATTAAATTTTAAACTTGAATGATTCCCAACCATAACTTGCTTTGCTTGAATCCTTCCAGGTATTAAATGTTGAATTTGCATATTGCAAAAAATTAAATTTTAAACTTGAATGCTTCACAAGTATAACAATTTAAGCCTGAATTAATCCAAAGTATAAATGTTTAAACTTAAATGATTCAAATTTCAAACGATTAAACTTGAATTCTTCCAAAATTGGAAAACCGTCATATGTTTGATTTATGAATTTTCCTCGTCTACTAGAAGGATGTTTTCTTTCTTAGATTTAAAAAAGTAATATTTCCACGATTTAGGTCACATGTTCAATTTTTCGAAGGAAATGTCGAGTAACTACGTTCACCGACCTCAAGTTGCTGGCAACGCGATGCAATCCTCGATTAAAGTCGCACCTCGCATATCATTTTATATAGCGTTGCAGGGCAAGTTTAATTTCGAAGTATACCATGCCATATGGCTCACTGGGAGTTGGATTAACATTCAAATAAGATGAGAGCGGTGAACAGACATGTAATAAATAAGCTTAATTTCCTGGGCAGATGTGAAACTGTTGGTGCTGAGATTAAAAAAATTTGCTTTGTCTGATTTAGATTTAGTGGGTTTAGATGTAGGGGAAAGTGGGGTATGGTGTCAGTGCGGGGCACGGTGACTCTTGCTAATAATGCTCGGGTTTCTTGAGTTTTATATTAGTGTTCTTACATAAAATAGCTTTCTTGAGTACCAAAGAAAGCTATGTTCCGCAGAAAAATTAATATGGAAATGAACAAAAACACGAGCATTATTTGCAAGAGTCGTAAGGCCTGCACTGACACCATACCCCATTTTCCCCCAATTCTATTTTTACGAATTTGCTTTCCTGAATTTCCCGATACGGTGGAGATCAAAATAGTATAAGATTGGAAGGGGTATAGAAGATAAGAATTTTAGAACATTATAAACATAATATTTTTGAAACTTGGCTACTTCCAAAGTTAGACAAATTTAAAGTTTGCAGCTTCCGAAGTTACCAACTCTAAATCTTGGTTGGATTCAAACTTGGGTGCTACCTAAGTTAGAAAACTTTGAAAACTTTGCTGCATCCAAAGTTTATGTTTCCTAACTCGAAAAGCTTTGAAAACTTTACTGCATCCAAAGTTTATATTTCCTAACTCGAAAACCTTTAAAAACTTTGCTGCATCCAAAGTTTATATTTTGTAACTTGGAAAGCTTTGAAAACTTTGCTGCATCTGAAGTTTATATTTCCTAACTCGAAAACCTTTAAAAACTTTGCTGCATCCAAAGTTTATATTTTGTAACTTGGAAAGCTTTGAACACTTTGCTGCATCCAAAGTTTATATTTCCTAACTCGAAAACCCTTAAAAACTTTGCTGCATCCAAACTTCATATTTTGTAACTCGGAAAGCTTTGAAAACTTTGCTGCATCCAAAGTTTATATTTCCGAACTCGGAAATCTTTGAAAACTTTGCTGCTTACAATGTTTATGCTTCCTAAGTATGAACATTTTTAAGCGTGACTGTTTCAAAAGTAGATGCTCCCTTAATTGGAAAACTTAGCTGCTTTCAAAGTTACACAAATTTCCAAAATTCCAGTTTCCTAAGTTAGGAAAATCTGAAAATTGGTTGCATTCAATCTTGGATGATATTTACATTATAAAACTTTGATACTTGGCTGCTTTCGAAGTTGCATACTTCCTAAATTGAAAAATTCTGAAACATGGTTGCTTCTAATTATTGGTGTTACCTAAGTTAGATAACTTTAAAAACTTTGCTGCATCCAAAGTTTATATTTCATATCTCGTAAAGCTTTGAAAACTTTGCTGCTTACAATGTTTATGCTTCCTAAGTTAGACAATTCTGAATCTTAGTTGCTGTCAAACATCGATAATACCCAAATTAGAAAACTTTGAAACTTCGCTGCATACAAATTTTATGTATCTTAATTGGAAAGTTTTGAAAACTTTGCTGCTTCCAATGTTTATGCTTCCCAAGTTCGAAAATTTTGAAGCGTGGCTCTTTCGAAAGTCGATGCTCCCTAAATTGGAAAACTTGACTGCTTTTCAAAGTTACAAAAATTTCCAAATTTACAGCTTCCTAAGTTAGGAAACTCTGAAAATTGGTTGCATTCAAACTTGGATGCTATATAAATTAGAAAACTTTTATACTTGGCTGGTTCCAAAGTTGCATACTTCCTAAGCTGAAAAATCTGAAACATGGTTACTTCTAATTGTTGGTGTTACCTAAGTTAGAGAACTTTGAAAACTTTGCTGCATGCAAATTTCATGTTTACTAATTGGAAAGCTTTGAAAACTTTGCTGCTTTCAATGTTTAATGCTTCCTATGTTAGAAAATTCTGAATCTTGGTTGCTCTCAAACATCGATGATCCCTAAATTATAATACTTTGAAACTTTGCTGCTTCTAAAGTTTTTGGAATTCAGGAACTTTTGAGCATTGTAAGCATCCAATTTTTACATTTTCTCCATCTGATAAGGCATCCAACATTGGAAGCACCCAATCTTAGATTTTTTTCTCAGATCCAGCTTTGAATGATGCCATATTTAAAAGTTTATTTATCTATTTTATTTATTTATTTATTTTCGTAAAATTTGGAATTTTTCGTACTTTGTAAGTAGCTGGGTTTAAATTTTTTCTAACATTGTGAGTCTTGAAGACTTTGGAAGCATGCAACTTTCAAATTTTTCTAACTTTGCAAGCATAATTCTTTCATAAAATTAAAAATTGGTTAAAAATTCATCTTTGTAGTATATATAACTGTTTTGTTTACCATTTGTCTTTTTGGGTAGAAAATTCGTCCTTTTGCATTGAAAATTTGTAGCAAATTCTACTACTTTGTTGAAAATTTAATTATTTTTTTGAAAAAAAAAAGTTGTAAATTTAACTGTCTTCTAAAAAATTCATCTTTTTAGCTTGAAAATTCAACTATTTGGTTGTGAGTGCAACTGTTCGGTTGCTATTTTTTTTTAGTAAAAGTTTTACTGCTGATTTGAAAGTTCATCTTTCCGGGTTTAAAAGTTAAATGTTTTCTACTCAATTCTTTCGTTGAAGACTCATATTTTTTAGTTGAAAATGCAACTTTTTTTCTGAAAGGTACCTACATTAATTTTATTTAAAACAATTTATTCCCCTAATATTCCCCTATTTTAAGAGCATTTTGGGCTGTGAAGTCTCTTATTTGTTAACTTACCCAATAGAGAAGAAATTTGTTCAAGTATCTTTATCACTCCTTAACTCACCTGAAACATAAAAAAGTTACAATTAATAACAAATTCGAGAATAAATCATTAAAAAGAGATATTATAAAGCTAAGGAAATAAATACTGGATCTTGAAAATAATTCTCAACTATCCCTAGGAAATCTTCCACTCATTCCAGGACCCTATTAAAATCATAACTTCGGTCCAGATTATTTTCTTGTGCTTTTCTTGGCCTCCCTTGGGTGCCAAAGCCACCTGGGCGTGCTTGGCTAACCAGTTTATGAACTTATAACTATATGTGTAGCTTAATCTAGAAATATTTGCGGGCAGAGAAAACCTTGAAAGTTTGGTAGGAAACTCATCTTTGGCATTTTTGTTTCCTAGCTTATATTCACTTAAGCTTGATGCAGGATTACCCCAATTTTCTTAAAGACCTCGGTTTCATTAAACGATAATAAGAGCGCCCTTGGTGGGACACACGAGAGGAAATTGCTCCCACACAAACTCAGGCCAAAATCGAAACTCCTAAATTACATCCCTCAAGTTCCACACTTTGACGGTTTCATTCGCGAGAATATTGGCCAATTTAAATTCTCTTTAAAATAAATATTTTCCAGCTTTAACGAGAAATTTTTTCTTCAAGATGCCTTCACAGCTCGTTAAAAGCTAAAGTATCGGTATGATTAATTAGGATCGATTGAAAAAAAGAGTATGATGAAGTTTGAAGGAAAAGTTTGCGAGAATTCGAAGTTTCTGATTTCCAGGTCAATTTATACTTTGTAGGATAAATATTTAATTAAATTGAAAGAGTTTTTAAGGTAGAGGCATCTCAACTTTCGTTTTTCAGAAAAATCTCTATACTCCGGTATTTTAAAATTGACGGCGATTTAATGAAGGTATTTTTCAATTTGGCTGCTTTCAAAGTTAAAAAACTGGAGCAGTAAAGTTGTAAAGTTAGTTTTTAATTAACTTTCAAGATCCCGGGTAGCAGGAAAACTTCATTTTCAAAATGCCCTCATTTTTTCGTATCCTTAATATTCAAAGACCAGTTCTTCTCTTGTAACATTTTCAACATAGAATATTTCATAAGTGGACTAAAACAATTTCAGGCTAAAATTAACAATTTCAAATTTATTTTTGTATTTCAATAAAAAAATATTACTGTTCTCCATAAAAGATGAATTTTAAATATAAACGAATCAAGTTTCAACAAAACAGTTGCATTTTTGACCTACACAAATGAATTTTCAAGCAAATAGTCCCATTTTTTAGCAGGTAGTTAAATTTTCAAGACGAAAAATTTAATTTTCAAAAAATGATTAATTCTCAACAAAAAATGTAATAGTTGATATTTTAGCAATACATGAGTTTTCAAAGAAATAGTTGAACTTTTTAAAAATATATAAATTTAGAGTAAAAAAATTAACTCTGAATAAAAGGAAAACTCAATTTTCAACAAAATAGACAAATCTTAAGCCAAGGAGATGAATTTTGTAACTAAAAAGACGACTTTTCAACCAATGAAGACTTTTCAGTCAAAAAACAAAAAATATTTAATCTAAATTGCTGAACTGTCAAGCCAAAAGGCGAATTTTCTGTAAAACACTTGAAATTTCCACAAGAGAATATGTATTTTCAACAAAAAAGTTCATTTTCAACTAAACGGTTGCATTTTTTTACCAAAAAAAAGAGTTGAATTCAAAGAGATGAACTTTCAGCTAAAATGATCAATCTTCAACTGGAATAGTTGAATTTTTAGTTCAAGCATTAATTTTCAATGTAAAAAAAAAGAATTTTCAAACAAAGAGATTAATTTCCAACTGAAATGATGAATCTTAATGAAAAAGATGATTTTTTGACAACTTTAATATTAAATCAAATACAGGGAAATTCCACCAAAAAAGATTCTTCATTCTATAGAAGAAAAATATCAACCAAATGAATTTTCAAGCCAAAAAGACGAATTTATAGACAAAAAAGATTAATTTTCAACAAAAAGGATGAATTGGTAACAAAATTGTTAAATTTCTAACTAAATAATAAAATTTTTAACTGAAAATATAATCGTGAGGAGAAAGAAACTACAAATAAAAAAAAAATAAAAATACAAGGAAAATAAATGACTAACAAGAACAAAACTTCATTTTCAAAATTCCCTAATTTTCCCTGACCATTACTATGCAAAGACCCGAATCTTAATCATGCAACGTTTTTATATGCAATCCGTTATATAGGATTAAAACAATATTGAATTGAAATTCAAAAATTTCAAATGTACATATTATCCTTGACAGTTCTTTAAAGTTCCCATTATAGAAATTCTCTGAATTTTGTGAGATTTTGGTTAAAACCCCTGACTTTTCGTGACCTGCGACCACCCTGAAAATCTAAATTACCATTTTGACGGGAAATTTTTTGAATTTCTTTAATTGATCAAGTAAATAATTTTTGACGGTAAGTAAATAGATAAGGCCGGTTCTAATTATAGATTCCGTTACCGACATCGAGACCATTCCAAAGCTCAAGTGGTTCGTGTCCGTGCTAAGTTTCTAGAAGGTTATCGCAGGTAACCGATGACGTCACTAAATAGTATTGCGCAATTGTGAATAACGAATTTTGCATGAACAACTTCAAGGTTATTTATTATCTCAATTAGTATTGTTATGAGAAAAACAAGAAATCATTATTGCTTCCTTATACACAACAATTCATTAAATAAAGAAGTTTTTAAATTAAATGTATTATCTATAAGGAAGCAATAAATCATCCTCGTTTTTTCATAGCGATACTAATTGAGATAATAAATAACCTTGAAATTGTTTTGGCAAAATTCGTTACTCACGATTGCGCAATACCATTTTCTGACGTCAACGATTACCTTCGAGACCATTCTAGAAACTTAGCACGGACACGAACCACTTGAGTTGTGGAATGATCTCGATGTCGGTAACAGTGTCGGTAACGGAATATGTTATTAGAACCGGCCTTTTTTATCTTCTAAGGGAGTGTATTTTTTTCCCCCTCTCTTATTCCTTTGAACGAGGAAATCGAGTGCCATGTCTGAATATGCAGAAGTAGAGACTAGACTAAAGTGACAGAGGCGTCGAAATTACGACAGCGTTGTTCACGTTCGAATGAACTACTCTGGTGAGACGAACATGCAAGAGGAAATTTACGTTCTTGCGCAGCGTGTACATTCATCAGCGATGAGTAACAAATTTCACGTTTCTATTCTCCAATCTAGTTCCTCCTCCGCCTTTCTGTGTCATAATTAAATAGCGGGTTAAGTTCACCGGTGAGAATAACAGAGCCGACAGGAATTATTAGTTTATGAAACGAAATATTGCTACACTTGCTTCATTCCTCATGGAAAACTTCCACTCAACAACTTTTCATTTAAAAGTGAAGTAATTTAAATCAACAGGCGGGTAAATTAATAAACAGACATGCAATAATAATCTTAAAAGTTTGAGATGGTACGTTTTCATTAAAAGGAAACTTCAAAATTCTATCTTAGGAAATTAATAACAATAATATTCGAATTCAATGTTTATTGTACATTATTAAATATTATACTTATTATATATTATGTTTATTATATATCAATTATTTATCAGTTTTTTAAGGTTTCGTAGCCCCGAAATGGAGAAGGGAAAATGAGGGTTGGGGGGTAGTAGGACAGAGGGGAAGGAAAATAGGGAAATTGGGGGGCAATGAGAGTAGGGGAAGTAAGAGATGTGGAGGGAACTGTGGGGTGGGAAGTAGGGGAAGTAAGGGGATTTTTTTTTTTTTTAAATCGTTGAATTTTGAAGTCAAAAGGGCGAATTGTCGACAAAACAGTTGAATTCTCGCTCAAATTAGGATTTCCAATCAAACAGTTTAACTTTCTACGAACTGTTGAATTTTCAAGGCTAAAACACGAATTCTCTACAAACCAGTTGAATTTTTGACTCGAAAATATGAATGTTCTTGTTCAATGTTGATATTGCAACAAAAAAAGATTTTAATTTGAAATAAAAAATAGTCGAATTCAACCAAAAAGGGCGAATTTTCAACAAAATAGTTGAATCCTCCACCAAAACAGATATTAATTTCAAACAAAACAGTTGCATTTTTCAACAAAAAGAATTTATTTTCAAACAAGAAGATTAATTTTTCACCAAAAAGACGATTTTTCAGCAATATAGTTACATTCTTAACACAAGAGATTGAAAATTCATGAATCTTAAAAAATGAATTTTCAACTAAAGAGTTCAAAAATCAACCCAAAATATGATTTTTTAATAAAGAAGATTAATTTTACATGGATGCAATAGGTATTTTTTCAACCAAAGGGATGAATCTTCAAACAAAAAATTAATTTCGGACAAAAAACATAGTTAAATTTTCAATCAAGTAGCTGAATTTTTGACCAAAAAGATGATTTTTTAAAAAAGTGTTGCATTAAAAAAAATTTTATTTTGAACCAAATAGTAGAATTTTTAAACCAACCGAGATGAATTCCGAACCAAAAATATAATAGTAGACTTTTTATCAAAATATAGTTGGATTTTCTTATTGGGTTCTATTAATTCAGTTCGCATTTAAGCGGATGTTTAATTTTTGACCAAAAAGTTGAATCTTCAACCAAACAGTTGAATTTTCATTTGAAAAAATAATTTTTTGGCAAAAAAAGGAATCATCAATACAATACTTAAATCCTCAACTAGATCAGATTAATTTCTAACTAAACAGTTGCATTTTTAACAAAAAAAAATATTTTTTACAAAAGACGAATTTTTATCAAAAAAACATAAATTTTCAGCCAAATAGTTCGATTTTCAATCAAGAGAAATAATTTACAATCAAATAGTTGAATTTTCAGATTAAAAAGATAATTTTTCAACCAAAAATTTTTTTCAACAAAAAAGGAATTTTTATACATGTTTTATATTTTAAACATACATGAATTTTCAACTAAAATAATGAATCTGCAAAAAAAATAATTTGTTAACGAAGCGATGGTTCAGCTTTCAAGCAAGTAGTGGAATCTCTAATCAAGATATATTTTTGAGTTAAGAAAGAAAAAAAGTGTCAACAAAATTGTTGAACGTTCAAACCAAGAAGTGGAATATTCTACAAAAAAGTTGGATTTTCAACCTGAAAATATTTTCCACCAAAAGGGATAACTTTTTAACAAAATCAGTGAATTTTTAACAGAATAATTGAATTTTTAATCAAATAGTTAAACTTTCAAGAAATAGTTGACTTTTCAAGAAAAAAGTTATTGTTTAACCAAGAAAGATGAATTTCAAACCAAATAGTGGAATTTGAAAAAATAATAATTTTCAACCAAATACTTGAACTTCTA
>CAKNXH010002294.1:164661-206048 GCA_932178445.1 Andricus quercusramuli
TTCACTTGAGCCGCAGCATTACTGATCCCTCAGTTTTTTCTGTGAGACGAAGTTTTAACTTAAATGATAATCTTTGACAAAAAAAATTAATTTCCAACAAAAGCGTTCAACTTTCAACACAGAAGTAGAATTTTTCAAACAAGGAGATTAATTTTATGCAAAAAAATGCAAACTTTCAACAAAATACATGAATTTTCAACCAAATAGTTGATTTTTTGACCAATAAGGATGACTTTTTAACAAAATTATTGAATTTTCAATGAAATAATAACATTTGTAACTAAAATTACAATCGGCAGAAGGAAGAAAATGAAAAAATGAGAAAAACAAATAAAAATAAAATAAATTACTAACAAGAATATTATATCATGATAGCCGCAAAATTCATTTTCAAAATTCCCTGAAAATTCGCTACCCAATTTTTCATTTCCCAAGATTTTTACAAGAATTTTTTCATAATCTTTGACTTTTCTCTGATTGACAGGTCTTCTGTGACCTGCGCACAGTAGGAAAAAAGAATTTTTCAGTTGAAAACCACTTCAAACCGTCAAATATTGATCGGTTTGGATGTAACAAATTTGAAAAAAAAACTTATAAAATTTTCCAGAGAGTTTTCGAGTCTGATTTCAATTATTAAAAACTAACAATTTGTTTATAATTTCTTCATAATATCATGAAAAAACACCTTCAATTAATGTTACTGTATGAAAAGTAAAGTGATTGCAACCATTTTCATATTAATCACAAGCACTAGGTACGTCAAATAGAAAAAAAATGACATTTGTTTAGTTATAAAAAGACTGAAAAACTGAATCAAAAATCCGGCTTGACAATTCTCTGGAAAAATTTATTAGCTTTTTCAATTTGTTACGTCCAAATCGATTACGATTTGTCGGCTTAGTATTAAGTTATTTTTACCCGAAAAAATAATTTTCTCCCACAGTGATATATACCCTGTGATATAATACCCTGATTAATCAATCCTAATTTTCTCCTATTCTTCCCCGAGATATTTCATTAGTTTCTTCCCCCATTCAGAAATAGTAGGCAAACACAGGAATCCAAATGGGGTTAATTTTCATGCCTCACATTCCTGGTGGAATTCGTTGGACCACAAGAAAAATCTCCTCCAAGTGACAGAACGAAATGAAGTGAAACGAGGGTAAAATGAAGTTCGAAGGGTAAATGTGGAGTAGAGCAAGACATAAAGGGACAGACGCGATCCTGAAATTCGATGCCGACTATATAGAATGGCACGCGATGGTAAATGTTGGCCAGAAGCCAAAATTAATTACAACCAGCATCTTCCGCTGTTTCCCTCGATCACAGCTATCAACACCCTGAGAACCTTACCTCTTCTCGTACCTTCGCATTGTCTTCATTTCACCACTTTTTTATTCCTAACGTGAGCAGAAAGTTCAACTTCGTTTGGCTGCGATCTGAAAATTCACTGATGCGAAAAATTCCATTCTGTTGAGTTTCAACTGCTGTTATGCAAAATAGCCTTATTCTGATATTCTCCTACACATTTCGAAAATTTCATATCCCGGATTATCTACATTCAAAAATATTCCATTTTATGCTGATCAACATTCGGGATAAAAGCAAGATTCCTTTCAAGCATAGATGTTTACTTATAAAGCTTCCAAAGTTGATTGTTTCCGGTCAGAAATTATTCCAGACTTCATAACCCAAAATGCTCTCAAAACAGGATCATACTTTTCTCAAAATAGTAACCGAAAAGTAATAATAATGAAGCAAAAAAGTAACCAAAAAGAAAGATTTTTTACCAAAAAGACGAATTTTCCACCAAAAGTATGAATCTTCCAACACAAAAATGTATGTTTAAGAAAATAGTTCAACTTTTAACAAAATGTTTGAAGTTTTCTGACTAAAAAAAAATTGAATATAAAAAACAGTGGAATTCATTTAAAAAATAGGATTTTTCAACAAAATAGGTTATTTTTCAACCAAATTGTTGAGTTTTTTGACCACAAATACCAATTTTTACAGAACAATTGAATTTTCAACAAGTGCATATGGATTTTTGACA
Organism: Andricus quercusramuli; assembly: GCA_932178445.1. Taxonomy (NCBI): domain Eukaryota; kingdom Metazoa; phylum Arthropoda; class Insecta; order Hymenoptera; family Cynipidae; genus Andricus; species Andricus quercusramuli. The sequence goes on from CAKNXH010002294.1 coordinate 166,715, forward strand.
AATAAGTTATGTGTCAACCAAATAGATGCAAAAGTAACAAAAAATCCTTCAAATCATCCTGATTCTTTTTAGAAAATTTTGGAAATTTATTGAATATTCTTTTAAAATTAACTAAAAAAATATAGTGTGAGTTTTTCTAGGAATTTTAATACGAATTTTTTATTTATTTAAAACCTTTCAAAAAAATTAAAAAGCTTATCAATTTTGTGTTCGGAATTTTGAAACATCTACATTCTGTTTCAAATGTTTTTACATTTTTTTCAAGTTCTAAATTACTTCGGAATCTTTTCAAAACTTCTAAATATATTTTAAACTTTTTCCATTATTTCCCAAATTGATAATTGTTCAATTGTCATTTATTAATAAGAAAAAAAAATTTTAATCTTTTTTAATTTTGCTTTTAATATTAATTTTTCAAAATGAAAAATCATTTATAATCTTCTCAGCAAACTTCAGAATTATTTGGTTTTCTTAAAACTTTTGAAGATCCTTGAAAAGCTTCAAAATTTTATTTCGAAATCTTAAAAGACCTAAATTCAGTTCTTTATTTTTCAAACTCTTTTCCTGTTCTAAATTTAGATTGGATCTTTCTAAAACTTGTAAATATCTTTTAAACTGGCTCGATTTTTTATTTTCAAATTGATAATTGATCAATTGTTATGTATGCATCAAAATTCAATGATTTCACTTACATATTAAAAATTTGTTAAGTAGAACAATTAAAATTGTACAGTTCAAAGTTTAAATTTAACACCCTGGAATATTAACGATTAATGGCTCTCTATTTCAAATAATTCAGTTTAAAATTGTTTAGTTTTTAATATTTGATTTATAATTGGTTAATTGAAATGAACCAAAAAATTGGAATTTTCAACTAAACTGATGAATTTTCAACAACAAAAAAAAACAGTTTTAACAAAAATTCTTCAACTTTTAACGGAATTTCTACCAAAGAAGATAACTCCTTATTGAAAAATATAATACATAGTTCGATATTTCAACCAAAAATATTTGAATTTTTAATTAAAAACTAGCAATTTTAGCTAAATTGCAATTTTTATGGGGATTTATGATGATTCAGGTGTTAGGCCTTTTTATACATTTTACATGCGAAATAATAATTATTTTATTGTTGTTCCGTAATTTTCCCGGCTCTAAAGTGCCAAATTTACTGGAAAAATTTGAGTTTTTACATTTTTCACAAGTTTTTAATACGATTAATGAATTAATGCATTTCGTTATTTCGGGCAAAAATGTAACCGAAAGTAACCTTTTCATAAAATAAGTAACTTCTAGTAACCATGGATTAAAAAAGTAACTAAGTTCCCTATTTTCGACTACTCCCCTAAACCCATTTCTCCTCACTTCTTTTGAATTTTCAAACCAAAAGATTTTAGTTTTTTAGAAGACAGTTGAATTTTCAAATACAAAGTTAATTTTAAACCAAGAAAAAGAACTTTTCCATTAAAAAAGACGAATGTACAAAAAAAAATGTTGACCAAGAAAATTACTATTTAACAAAGAAGTTCATTTCCAACCACGAAAGATAAATTTTCAAACAAAAACATTTATTTTCAGCAAAATGATCGAATTTTCAAATAAAAACCAAAATATGTTGCATTTTCAACCAAATAGTTGAAATATTCATCAAAAACAATGAATTTCCTAACCAAATGCACAAATTTATAATTAAACAGTTGAATTTTCCACCAAATAAGGTGACTTTAGCAAAGTAGTTGAAGTTAAAATATAATTAAATTTTCAGTCAAATAACGCAATTTAAATTTTCAATCAAATAGTAGAATTTTTAAATAAATCAATGTTGAACCAAAAATATAATAGTAGAGTTTTCAAGCCAAAAAGAATTACGTTTCAAGCAAAAATAGTTGGTTTATCTTAATGGGTTCTATTAATTTAGTTCGCATTTAGGCGAAAAAAGAGGATTTCTTTAAAAAAGAGGCAAAAAGGGAATAGGGGAAAGACGGTGAAACCTGCAAATCCAAAACTCAAATGATTTCAAAGCATGATTTCTTCAAAGTTGAATGCTTCCAACGTTATAAGATTTCAAGAATTGTCAAGAAGTGGCAACGAGATTTTTTTTTAATAGAAATAGATTGAAAGTCGTTAATAAAATAACAAAATTTAAGAATTTAATCTTTTTTAACCAGTGGTTATAAGTTATAATTAATAGCGTAAGTATGCAAAACAGAGGATCAAGTCGCTTAACTCGATAGAATTGTGATTACCATTTTAATTGAATTTCAAAATATATAGTTTCTTTTTCTCATCTGGAAAACGTAAATCATATCTGAGCTCACGATATTCTTGTAATTTCGAATAAGCTTCAGCAGAAGTTAATAATACTGCAGTCTGAAAGTTCAGAAGGTTATGCTGAAAGTTTTCTCGTAAGGTCTCAGATTGCCAGGATGATGATGGATGCTGTACATTGGACATACTTGAATTATTGACTTTTGATGAATACCCCATAAGGGGCCGTCGTTGTCAATTTCAGGATGCCCCCCCCCCCTCTTTGAGATAGTAGCTCCCCTTTCACCAAACAGTAACGTAACCCGAAATTCTCTCAAAACAGGGGAAACAGGATGGCTTTTTGCGAAAATAGGGAAAAAAATTCTTTGAAATAAAATGAATGTAAATAACATATTAAATTCAATATAAAGCATTTTAAATTCCTGAGATTTCAAGTCTGAATATATTGCATTGTCAATAAAATAGTTGAATTTTCAATCGAAAAAGAATTTTTAGCAAAAGAGATGAATTTGCAACCAAATGGTCCAAGAAAAATTACCTTTACAACATAAAATATGAAGTTTTCACCAAAAAACGAACTTTCATCCAATTGAATAGAACGAAAAAAAAACGAATTTTGACCAAAAATAGCTGAATCTTCAACCAAATAGATGAATTTTCAATCAAGAAAGATGAATTTGAAACCAAATAGTTGAATTTTCAAAAATAAAAAAGATATTTTTTGAACCAGAAATGAAATCATCAAATTTTCAGTTTAAAAAATTTATTTATGAACAAAAAGGACCAGTTTTGAACCAAAAGTTAAATCATCCACCACAAAGACGAATATTCAACAAAAAAGATTCATTTTCTAATCAAAAAGTGGCATTTTTAATAAAATACATTAATTTTCTACCAAATAGTTGATTGTTTAACTTTTGAAGGACAAACTTTTAACCAAAAATGAAATCTTCGTCAAAATACATGAATTTTCAACAAAATTGTTGTTTTTTTAAGCCAAAAGAACGAATTATTAACAAAACAGTTGAATTTTGAACCCGAAAACAGGATTTTGTACTAAAAAGATTAATTTTCTAAAAATGGTATTGTCAAATTTTCAACCTAAAAGATGAATCCTCAACCACAAAAGAAAAACTGTAACAAAATAATTTAACTTTCAATCAAGTAGTTGAATTTGTAGCAAAATAGTTGCATTTTTATGGAAATAAATAAATTTTCAAAGAAATAGTAGAATTTTTAACAAAATGAGATAAAATCTGAACAAGAAATATAATAGCAGACTTTTTAAGGAAAATAGTTGGATTTTCTTATCATATTCTATTAATTTATTTCGCATTTAAGCAAAAAAAGGAGTAGGTAGAGAAATTACTTAAAAGCAGAGGAAAATTAAGAATTTTTTTAATTTTGGAAAGAGCAGAATCAAGGAAAGACTAGAAAAGACCAATTTTCAAATAAAAATATAAATTTTCAACAAAAAATGGAAGTTACATTTTTAGTAAAAAAAATGTATTCTCAAGCAAAACGGAAAAACGAATTTAAAAAAGAAAATAGTTGAAATATTAATCAAGAGATGAACTTTTTGCTAAAATTATGAATCTTAAAAAAAATGTATTTTCAACAAAAGGGTTCCACATTTAACCCAAGAGATGATTTTCTGACTAAGAAGATTAATTTTTCAAAAATGCAGTAGTTGAATTTACAACGAACCGTAAATACAATAGTAGATTTTCAACCAAAAATAGTAGTTTAACAAGATCAATTCGTATAACTAAATAGCTTGAGAAGTTCCACTCTCAGATTCCCCATAACCACAGTCCCACATATGCATGCATTCTGTTAAGTAGTACAGCCAATTAATGGTCAGACAAGCTACTGAATATGGAACAAATGTAGATATTTTGATAAATGTCGAGTTAAATCAATGGTTTAAAATTATACAATAACAAATAAAACATCATATATTTAGTGAGATGAAAACAAAATTTGGTTAATAAACAGTTTTTATATGTTCCAAGAATATTTTCTCTTTTAAAAAATACAGTCATTAATTTAAAGATTTATTCAAATCTTAAATATTATAGTTTAAAATCAAGTTTTTTTAAAAGAGTTTGTTTTTAAAAGACTATAATTTTCAGCATTTGAAACATGTTTCACTTATATACATATATTTTTGTTACGATACTGTTTTATCTTTATTTTGTAATTTTTCTATTTATAAGAGAGTGTCTACGTGTACCGAAAACATAGGGATTTCGTACAAAAATTTCGGTTCCCGTAGCTACAGCTTCTATATAAAAAATATATTCAAGTGTCCTAATATTATAAAGAATTATCTTTATTTTAAAATTATTCTAACATAAATTAAGACAATTTTATATTCAAATTAAAAACAGGCAAATTAATTATAATAATTAATTAATTTGTTTCTAGTTTTTAACAAAATAATTTTTTAGACGTGAAATGAACAATGGTTTTTATAGTTCTAATAATTTAGTAGAATAATATTGAGAGACAAAAGAGGAAAACTTTAATATCTTTCAAACTTTCTAGAAGTCCTTTAAAACTTCCTTGAATTATGTTTAAAATCCCTAAAAATCCCTTGAAATACTTTGAAATCCTGTAAATTATCTTGAGATTTTTAATATCTCTTAAAATTTCTTAAAAAATTTTGAAGAGTTGGAAATCCTTGAAATCTTCAAAATCTTGAAATATTTTTAATCTCTAAAATCCTTTAAGATCCTATAAAATCACGCAGGTCTCCAAATCCCTACAAAACCCTTGAAATCATGATTATCTTACATTTTTTAGTATCTCTTAAAATATCTTCGAAAATTTTCAAAACATAAGAATCCTTTGAAATTTTGATTTTTGGGATAGTGGATATGCTACTTAAGCCAATCAGCGAAGAATTTTGAAAATATGTTTAGTGGCGAAGTGAAAAAATATTTGCATCAGCGAGCAATTATAAAAAATAGTAAGCATTAGTATCATTTTTTTTCAAAATAGTCGCAAAATAGTTACAACATTCGAAAAAAGTGTAAAATAGTGTCAATAGTCGCCCAGATATGAATGTAAATATAAAATATTTAAATTAACAAGTAGAAAGAAAGATATTTTCTACGAATTATTTAAAAAAAGGAAAAAAATACGGCTGTTATTTAAAGAGCTTAAGAGAAAATGACAGCATGTGAAAAATCAACACAGTGCTCAAAAATAAATAAAGAGAATATTTAAATATTTCGTTTGTGGGGAAAAAGGAGAGTATTCATATTCAGTCAATTAGAGAACAAATTTTGAAATATGACACCAAAAACGTATGGAAGCTGTTGAATATAAAATAATTGGGTAAACAGTGATGTATTTACTGCTAATATCCGGACGTTTCATATTGCATTGTTTATTCAAGTTTTTCATGGAATATTTCGTTTGAAAATTCATAAATGCTAAGTTTTGGTGAAAGATTATTGCATTTATTTTCCTTTGATATGTGAAATGAATCATAAAAACCTTCAAATTTTAAATCTTCCTAAGTTCTAACTTGAAGTTTGTATTTCTAAATTCGGAACCTTCATAAGTTAAAATTCTTATAATTTTCAATTTATCCAATTAGAAATTCTTACATTTTTAAGAATTCAATTTGAAAATTTCTACTCTTAAGGACCTACATAATTTTTCAATAATTGCAGTTGCCCAATTTTTATTTGTTATTTGTGATTGTTAAATTGCAAACTCTTCAATAACAAACTACTTCAAACCAATTCCATTTCAAATCATGCAAATTTTCAAGAACATTCTAGCAGACCGAATCCATTTCAAATCAGGCAGGGTCATCCACTTGAAATCGCAGAATCTCTCGGGGACGAAATATGTTGTTTTTCAGAGGAAATTACACGATACGTATTTTTCCGATTTGCAAACAAAATTTTTAATGAGAAGTTACGCGTACTTGAATTTTGTGCTTTGTTTTTCAAAACACCCGATTTTTTTTCTTTCGACCTCTGTAACTTTTGACCTAACTGAGATATTTATTATTTTTCTCTTGATTCTTACATTTTTTGTCATTTTTTTTTAACTTGTACTTTGATAATGAAGATATCATGTAAGTTTGATGCTTCCTAAATCTCTTTCAAAATCCGCCGGAAAATTAAACGAAGGTTTAAAATTAACAAAATGGCAGCGGTTTTTCTGAATAAATTAAAAATATATTTTCTCAAAAACCCACCCTTAAATTTGCCAATTTTTTTTTAACTTGTACTTTGATAAGGGAGATATCTTGTAAGTTTGATGCTTGCTAAATAACTTTTGTAGCCAGGAATATTTTTTTCTTAAAATCAAATTTTCTACTTTTTCTTGGAAACAATGACAGATAGAAAAAAAATGTTAAGATAAAAGTTTGCACGTCTAAGAAAGTTGTATGAAATGTCTGTTGTTCTTTTGTAATATCTTTCATAGCTTACGAGAAAAATTCAAAAATTACATTTGTAGGAAAAAAAAATTCTCCTGGCCTCAAAAATGGTTTAGTCAGCATGATGCTGACAAGATATCTTTCTTATATTAGTGGAAAATTTTCACATATACTTTCTGGAAAACCCCGCCTTTTTCATTCTTCCAAATATTTTTGAAAAGTTTCTACTAATAGAATAAAGGCATATTTTCAGCATCATGCTGGCTAAACCATTTTTGAGACCAGGAGAATTCTTTTTTCTACAAATGTAATTTTTGAATTTTTCTCGTAAACTATAAAAGATATCCAAAAAAACAAGAGTAATTTTTCATAGAACTTTTTTAGACGTGCAAACTTTAATGTTTTCATTTTTTCATTCGGTTGTAAGAAAAAAGAATTCTTCTGACTACAAAAGTGATTAAGCAATCATCAAACTTACAAGATATCTTCATTAACAAAGTACAAGTTCAAAAAAAATGTAAGAATCAAGAAGAATCAAGAAGAAAATAATAAATATTTCAATTAGGTTAAAAGTTATAGAGGTTGAAAGAAAAAAATCGGGTTTTTTGAAAAACAAAGCAAAAAATTCAAATACGCATAACTTCTTGGTAAACATTTTGTTTGCAAATCGGAACAATACGTATCGCCTAGTTTCCTCTAAAAAAACCGCACATTTCTTCCCCGAGAGATTCTGCGATTTCAAGTGTATAACCCTGCCTGATTTGAAATTGATTCGGTCTTATTTTCTTTTTTTTCATTCAAGGCAAAATACTTTTTTCGTAAAATTTGTAACAAAACAACTTACCTTCCTCAAAGTTCTCCATTTTGGGTAATGTATTTTGACAAAAATCATAAATTTTGATTTTGTTGAATAACAATTTTTTCGATGAAAAAGTAGTGCTTTACTTTTCTGCGATTAGTTGAAAGAATAGAAGCTCCCACGTCGAATGAAAATAATTTTTTTTTCAAATACCACTGCTTGTTTGGAAAAAATACTGCATTTTGAAAAAAAAACCTGTAATTTTTTGAACATTTTCAGGTAATTTTCATGGAATTCAGTCGACTTCAAGACAATTCTAAAGAATCAGGGCGGATTAAAAATAATTCAATAGTGGTTAACCTTTGGATTTTATATTTTTAGTTTATTGAAAGAAGTGATAAAAGTGATTTTTTTCATTTAAAAACGTGTATAGTGACTTTATTTTTAAAAAATGACTACATATGGATTTGAGAAAAAAAGTGACTAATTGGTTATCCATTTCTCTGAATTACCCGGGTAAAAAAAATCCTATTGAGATCCCATCGGGATCCCGGATAAAGTCTCGCTAAAGTACTGAGTATTTTTTCTATATTTTGAGCAGGAATTTTCAGGACGCATGTCCCACCTAATTTCTTTTTTCGATTTTCACAAGCCTTAAATAAGTTTTTGGACAAACAGGTCCGTTTTATTTTATTTTTTTGAAATTTGTATTGATCCGCTAGGCTTTTTTTTAGGACAAAAGTACCGGAAAAGTCACACCTAGTTCTTTTTAAATTTGTTCAATCCTGCCAATTTCTAGGATAAAATTACTAGATAAATTCCAAATTTCAAATATTTCAAAATGTTGTGAAAATCATTTAGGACTTGAAAAAAATATAATAAAAATAAAGTGAAACTCTTCCGGAATTTTCGTTCTAAAAAAGTCCTGCTAAAAAAATAAAAAAATTGAGTGAGACTTTTCTGGTACTTTCATCATTAAAAAGTCCCGGTAATACAGGACATATTTTGAACTCTTTTCGAACTTCAGTACTATTTTGGCAGCACTTTTTTGGAACATAAATCCAATCAGAATTTGTCAAATTTTCGAAAAATCAAAATGAAACTTTTTTAGAACTTTTGTCCCACAAAATTCCCACAGAACTTGTAAATATTTCTGGAAAAATTAAAATCGACCTTCTATTATTATAGTCACCACTTGGGCTTTTAAAAAATGCAAAGAAAAGTTGGTATTATGTACTGATTTGTCTCATACCTAGTACTTTAGCTGGACTTTATCCGGGATCCCAGTGGGATCCCGATGGGATTTTTTTAAAACTCGGGTTTAAGCAATTTCTGATTTTAGATTCAGGAAAGCACAAATTCTACTCACAACAATCCACAATTCTGCCTATGAATATAATGAATCCGACCATTTCTATACCAAACGAGAAAAAAAAAATATAAACAGAAAAGTGAGTTTTATAATATTCGTTGACAGTCTTCGTTAAATCATCACTGATCCTTTTTCGGATTCGGAGTCGCGGCAAAGTGGTTTCAACAAATTCATGTGCTGCAAATAAATCAGTTGCTTAATAACCACTGACTGGATTAACTTGGTGTTCGTGCAGGTGTATTTCGCACATAGAAAGGATTCCCCCGATGTGCAATTCACACTCCCACGCACGATGGCACACGTAAAATATGACGCATACAGACGGAGTGAATTATGCGGTTAGTCCCTGCTTCTACCTTTGCACTGTAAATTTACACAATACTAGACTTTGGACGTTTACACTATACAGGAGATATAACTACAGCTGTAGGTACTACAGCACCCAAGCGTCGCGACGCCGTCCGACGCTTTCCTCACGACTAACGTCACTACTCTGTCTGTTTGCTTAGTGTTTACTGCCTTGTTGGCCAGGTCAACAATCCATCATCAGAAAGGATTAATATTTCTACCCGGAATTTAGAAAAAAAATCATTAGAAATAAAAAAATGAGAGTTTTGATGACATTTTTTTGGACTTAATTTTCTGGATACTTCGAAAGAGTAATTTAAAAGTTAGCAGGGGTCACAGCGCTAAAGGAGCTCAAAAAAAGAGAAATAGGGTGGTTTTCTCACGAAAAAGGGGAAAATAGGGGAAAGATTGAACATTTAGTTTCATATGTCGAAAAGAACAAACAATCTTTTTATAAGAGATGTTATATTATTAAATAATTTTCAATGATTTCTGCCATTAAAGATTTATTTTTAAAAATTGGATGTACTTTTAGATCGTTGGAAATCCATGCAGAATGATATAAAAATGTTTCAGAAAAAATAAGATTTGTTAAATACACAATTTTGATATGTTTAACATCGTTTTCATAGATATTTCTTTCCAAGATTTGTCATTTCATCCTTATTATAATTAATACTTTCAATGTAAATTTGAATCTAAACTTTTCAGTGTAGCGAAGTAAAAATGCTGAAATTAATCCAGTCCTTTGAGCTGAGGCTGTTTGAATTTGTGGGTCGACATCCAGAACAAGTAATGAAAAACATTTTGAAATCGGTTAATACCTTCTGTTCTTCAACTTACAATTTAAAACTGAAATTTAAAATTTGAATTTACAATTCAAAATTTTTTTTTTAATTAAAAAAAGTTTTCCTCATTCAAAATTTTTTTGAAAATATACAAAAACAGCTTTAACCAAAGAAACATGTTATTATTCTGCAGTCATGGTGACATTTTTTCCGTGGTTCCAAAATCGCAAAAAAGATCTGAAATCCCAAAAATCCTAACTCACGACAAATTTTTTTTTTCCGAAAAAGCAAAATAACAAAACGTTTCTTTGGTTCAAGCTGAATAAATTTCAGGTTCGACATATTCAACTTTTTTTAAAAATGTGTGCATATGTCTCAATAAAAAAAAACGTTTTTGCACATTTTCAAAAAAAATGTAACTGAGCAGAACATTTATTTTTTAATTTCGCAATTTTAAGTTCTCAACAAATAAGATAATTTTTGAACAAAATAGTTGAATTGTTGAACTAAGAACATCAGTTTTAACCAAAAATCGAATAGTTACATTTTCATTTCAAAAAATTAATTTTCTATTGAAAAAACTGAATTTTCTCGCGAATTGTTGAATTTTAGAGCCTGAAAGAAGAATGTTCTACAATGCAGTTAATTTTTCAACACGAAAATATGAATTTTCAATGAAAAAGTTAATTTTCAACCAAACATTGAAATTTTTAGTTAAAAACCCTAGTCTTTACCAAACAAAAAAAAACGTTCACCAAAATGATGAATGTTTAACTAAAAAATGAATTTTTGACAGAGTTTTTCAAAATTCGACCAATTAGTTGAATTCTCTACAAAACTGTTGAATTTTCGAGCGAAAGTTCAAATTCTCTACAAGACAGTTGAATCTTTCATTCGAAAACACGAATTATCAACAAGAGTTAAGTTTTTAACCAAAAAAGATTTTTTAGTCAATAAAGAAAAAAATTGCATTCGAAATTTCGAAATTTAGAGCAAGAAGATTTATTTTCTACAAAATAGGACGAATTTTTAACAAATTGCATAAATTTTTAACCAAATAGTTGAATTTTCAGAATACACAAGATCAACTTTGAACTAAAAATGGAATTTCTACATTTTAATTTCAAGAAACTAATTTTCAAATAAAAAAAAAAAAACAATTTTCTACCAAATTATTGAAATTTTGAGCCAAAAAAATAATTTTCTACATTACAGTTAAATTTTGAAATCAAAAATATAAGCTTTCAATACAAAAAATAATTTTCAATTTATAGAATTCCTGAAAAAAAAACAAGAATTCAACGATCAAATTTGGACAAACACCACAAAATGCTCCTATTGCAATTCCTAAAAAACAAAATAAAAAAATTTGTTTCTTTGGATAAAAATAAAAAAAGAGGAAAGAAAAATGAGATTAAGATTAAATTTAAGGGGATGTGGTTGGTTGCGTTCTTATTTTTCTTTCCACTTTTTTATTTTTATCCAAAGAAACAAATTTCTTTATTTTGTTTTTAAGGAATTGCATAATTGCATTAGAATTAGAATTATTAGAATTGCATTAGCATCTTGTGGTGTTTGTCCAAATTTGATCGTTGAATTCTTGTTTTTTTTCAGGAATTCTATATATTTTCAAAATTTGAAAGTTCAAACATATCTATATATTGAATTGATTGTTGGACGTTAAATGGGATTTTGAATTTGATTTTAGTCTGATTTAAAATTCTTGAATTTCAAATAATTTTCAATAAAAAATTGCAATTTTCAGTTTAAGAACATGAATTTTTAACAAAGTTGTTTGAATTTTTAACTAATTTTCTTGCTAAAAAATATAACATTTGAACGAAAGTCATGAACTTGCAACCAAATAGTTGAATTTCCGACTAAAAAAGTTATATTTTTAAATACAAATGGAATAGTTCAATTGTGAGTTTCAAAAAAAATTTCAACGAAAAAAAAAGTTTCAACAATAGTTAAATTTTTAAGCTAAGATTTTTAAAAATTTGTACATTCCAACTAAAATATGTTAATCTTCCAGAACTTACTTAAAATACTATATATTTTGTAACTGTTCCAATTTTAGATTGGATAATAACTTCTGTCTCCAGTTTTCACATTTTCAATTTGCTTTAAAATGTTGCATCTTTAAATTTTTCAGAGTATTTATTTTTAATGGTCAGCACTTGAAACGTGTATCTTATTCCTTCATAAATAATTTATTTAAGTGCTATAAATGCTTCCAGAGTCGGAGAAGATTTCCATCTTGAATGCTTCCAAACCAGAAGAAAATCAATATTTCAATCTTCAATGACTCCAGGGCCAGGAAGCTTCTGTATTTGGATGCTTCCAATGTTAGAAAAGATTTCCGTCTTGAATGCTCCCAAATTGGAAAATAATAAGGATTACAAACTTCAATAATACCAAAGTTGAATGTTTCAAGAGTCGGACAAGATTTCCATTTTGAATGCTTCCAAATTAGAGAGAAATAAAGATTCCTAACATCAATGATTCCAAACTTGAATGCTTGCACAGTCAGGAGGGACTTCCATCTTGAATGCTTCCAAATTAGAAATAAAGATTCCAAACTTCAATGATTCCAAAGTTGAATTCCTACAGATTCAGAAGAGGGTTCCATCATGAATACTTTCAAAATTAGAAAATTTCCAAAGTTGAATGTTTCCAAAGTTATAAAAGATTTCCATCTTGAATGCTTTCAAATTAGAAACAAATGTAGATTCCAAAGTTGAAAGCTTTCAGAGTCAGAAAGCTTCCGTATTTAGATGTTTCCAAAGGTGGCAAGTTTCCAAAGTTTAATGCTTCCAAGAGTCGCAAAAGATTTCCATCTTGAATGCTTCAAAATTAGAGAGAAATAAAGGTTCCTAACATCAATGATTCCAAACTTGAATGCTTCCAATGTTAGAAAAGATTTCCGTCTTGAATGCTTCAAAATTAGAAAAAAATAAAGATTACAAACTTCAATGATTCCAAAGTTGAATACTTCCAGAGTCAGAAAGCTTCCATATTTGGATGCTTCTAAATTTAGTAAATTTTTAAAGTTGAGTGCTTTCACAGTTAGTAAACCTTCCTATTTAGAATGCTTCCAAATTAGAAATAAATAAAGATTAAAAATGTTCATAATTCAAAAGTTTACTTTACTATTCCCAGAACTGGAAATTCCACATTTACATTCTTATCTGCCATATTCTAAAAATGTTCATGAGTCAGATGAGAGAAAATGCTTCAGATTTTTCTTTATAAATCCAAAGAGAGTAAGCAAATAAAAGCATCCACCAATGGCATGTGGTTAGCGAGATTTTACCGAATATCATCCCCTCGGATACCCAGCTTATATATCCGACACCGTGGATTTTCAGGAATCTCTTTTGCGAAGGTTCCGTGATCTACGTCGAAATACAGTTAGCTCTTTTTCCATCTGTTTTCTACCCACAAGACATTCTGAACGAATGGGTCGTTCAAGTCGAGGAAAATGTGGATAATGAAAAACGAGTAAAAATGAATGCCACATAAAAGAAATAGCCACATTTGGACCAGGTTAGAGTATTTTTCTCGTTGAATACTATGAAGAAATGACAAATCCGTCTAAAACAGGATGGAATAACTTCATTTTCAAAATTCCCTGATTTTTCCTGACTAATTTTTCATTTATCCTGGCCATTAATATTCAAAGACGAGCATTTTAATCTTCTAACATTTGTAAAATAGACTCTGTTATAAATACATTCACTTGGATCGAATGAACTTCTGGACATTTGGAAAATTTCATATTAACTCCTACAAGTAATGGAGACATTGATTTATTTGTATAATCTTTTAGTTATTTTGTAGAATTTCCTAAAGTTCCAAAGTGAATTATGAATCCAACATGAATAATCTCATTACTTCGATGATTGAAAGATAATTCAGCTTCGGATGCCTGTGTGTCTCAAAATTTTTTGCATTTGATTATACATTATACCTTAGGACATCTTTTATTATTATTAATAGTAGACGATTGGGAAAAATGAATAAAACTTTAATTTTAACTTTAAATTGCAGAGATAAGAAGAATAAGAAAGAGACTCGGCTCGGGAAAAAGTTCGACATGACCGAGATTACTTGGATCGGCTTAACAACTTTCGGTTAAAATTTAAGTGGTGGTTAAATTTAATATCAGACCATTAGAAGTCTGAAACCAGTCCTAATTACGCTCCAACTTCTGTCCAAATGTTCGGCAAAAGGAAATAAAATGGCCGCCGTTAAAATCTAATATTTGCAAAGGAAATGCAAGGAATTTAACGAGAGGACTCTTCACTTTGATTTCTGTAATAGTGGTTCATATGATGCTCGAACTAATGAACTCCACTGCTTTGAAATCTGATAATTAAATTGAAAAGTGCTAATTAAATTTTACTATATTTCATTGAATTGAAATTTCGAGAGGATTCGATTTGATAATTGAAACAGATATTAACAAACTTATCAGCAAATTCAGAATATTACAGAAGTATAGACAACAATGATAAGCATGAAAAATCTCGATGAATCCCAGTCGGGCGCTTGATAAGTTTTGAAGATTTTAGAATACATTTTGATGTATCTTTTGATGCACTCATTACAGGAAGTTTTTAAATTCTTGAAATAGTCCAAACTTTAATTCTAAATCTTTTTAAAACTTTTAAATAGGCAAAACAAATTATAAGTCCAATGAGCCTACAAACTTATAAGTTTAAAATCCGTGCATTAGGAAGCTTTCCAAGTTTACGTGCATCCAATTCGAAACTTGTAATCAAAGTTACATCTATGTTTCAAAAAATTCTAAATTTGAAGCATTCCTAATTAGCTAGAAGCTAGTCCTAATTATTCTTGACTTTATAATCATCTAATCTTATAAACTACAAGATTGTATACTACTGGCAGTAGAGAAACTTATAAGTTATAGGTTCATATAACTTCAAACGCATATCAGATTATAAGTTCTAAGTTTCTTTATAAATTTGGAAGAATCCAAGATCAGGCTTCACAATGCAAAATTTTTTCCAACCAGAGGAAAAGGGGAATTTTTTTACAAAAATTGGGGACAAAATAAGGGAAGAAAGATAATACCTGAAGTACTTTCATTATCCTTAACTGTATTCTTCAGACTTTATCAAATATTTCCATTTTTATCAGTTAATCATTTCTATTTTTTACAGGTATACATTTTTCACAAAAACTGAAGGTTTTCTTGACAAAGATGTAAAATTTCATCCCAATTTTTAGTGTAAGAAACAAAATTTCGAAGGGGATGGAAATCAATCATTTTGTAGTAGAATATTTGAATCTTTTGATGGAAAACTGAACTTCTTGGTTCAAATTTTTTCATTGAAATTTTGTTGAGAATTAGGGGTTTTGGATGAAGCTTCATCATTTTGGTTAAAAATTCACCTCTTTGGTTTACAATAAACTATTTTGTTGAAAATTCGTCTTTTTGGTAAAAAATTGATATTTTCGGGTTGAAAATGCAACTTTTTTGCAGAAAATTAGTCTTTTTGGTTGAAAATGTGTCTTTTCTTGTTAAAACTTGCACTACTTTGTTAAAAATTCATTTTGTCGTTTGGAGAACGGACATTTTCGTTGAAAATTTATATCTTTGGTTTAAAATTCAACTATTTACTTAAAAATTCATGTATTGGGTTTTAAATTCGTCTTTTTTGGAAGAAAATTAATTTTCTTCATTGAAAATTCATCTTTTTGGTTGAAAATTGATCTTCGTAGCTTGAAAATTTAACTATTTGGTTGAAAATGCAATTACTGGCACTAATTCTACCAAGAAAATTATATTTCTACCAAAAAATACGAATTTTCAACGAAATAGTTAAAGTTTCAACTGAAAAATTGAATGTTCAATACAAAAGACATGAATCTTCAGCAACAAAAAAAATTAATTTCCAACCAAGTAATTGAATTTTCTAACAAAAAGATCAATTTTCAACCAAGCACATTATTTTTCTACCAAAAACAAAACAAATTTTCCACGAAATCTAAATATTGTGTCACAATCTTAAAAAATCCTCATTTTGTTTAAAAAAATTTGGAATCTCTTCAAATATTAAATTATTTTCGAAAGAAGACGAATTTTTAACAAAAGAGTGGAATCATCACCAAAGAAAAATTATTTTTCAACCAAAAAAGATTAAATTTGTAATGAAAGAGACGAATTTTTTTACAAAATAGTTAAATTTTCAACCCAATAAATAACTTTTCTACCAAAAACCTTATGTTTTTACTTTCAAAAAAATGAATTTTCAACGAAATAGTTATATTTTCAACCAAAAAGTTGAATTTTAAATCCGAAAATATGAATTTTCAGCAACGAAAAAAATCACTCTTAACCAAGTAACTGAATTTTCTACCAAAAAGATGAATATTTAACTAAGAAGATTATTATTTTACCAATAAAGACGAACTTTTAACTTAATTAATACATTTTTAACTAAAAAGATCCATTTTCAACCAAAAATGGAATAGTTACTTTTTTAGTTTGAAAAAACAAATTTGAAAAAAAAAGAATTCTGAACAAAATACTTAAAACTCTTAAAATAAAAAAATACCTTAAAATCTTCCAGAGTTTTTCCGACATTTTTAGAAATTTTCCTTCAAAATTATTTTTCAAAAGAAAGAACCATTTATAATTTTCTCAGTAATTTTAAGAAAAGTTTTTTCTTTTTTCAAAACTTATTAAAATCCTTCCAAACTTTGAAATTTGTGTTCGAAATTTTCAAAAACTTATATTTTTTTCTTCGACATATTTTTGAATTTTGTATTATTTTTTCTAAACTTCTAAGCCTTCTAAATATATTTTAAATAGATTCGTATTTTTCCTCGGTTCAAAAAAAAATTCTGCATGATAAAAAAATTGCCTTAAAATCTTTCGGATTCTTTTTTGACTTTTATGGAAATCTTTTCAAATGTTGAAATTTTTCAAGAAGTATTCTTTTTAAATTAATTTCTCGAATTAAAAAATCATTTAAAATTTTCTCAGAAACTTAGAAATTTTTTTTTTTCTTGAAACCTATCAAAATTCTTAAAAAGCTCATAAACTTTTTTGTTAAAAATTCATTTTTGTAAGTAGGTACCAAATTCCAGCAGTCTGTTAAAAATTCCAATATTTCGTAGAGAATTTAATTATTGTGTTAAAAAATTCAAGAATTTTGTTAAAACGTCATATTTTTTGGTCGAAAATTCAACTGTTTGTTGAATGTTTGTCCTTTTTGATTGAAAATTCAACTTTTTTCAAAATTCAACTATTTTGCTGAATTCTGACTCAAAAGCATTATTTACATTGAAATTCGTATTTACGATTTTTCAACTTATATTCATGAAACATTATGACGCATATGCGCCTGTTATTTTCTACCGAATTATTATTTCAAAAACAATAAAAACGTAGTGGAAAATGCGGCTTTAAATTTACATTATTCAAAATTATGCAAGTTGCTATTAAAAGCCTTAATGTTTCAATAATTTAATTGAAAACCTTCTAAATTAAATAATTTGATATTCAAAATTTATAGATGAGACTATTTCAATAGCTCAATACTTGTACAATTTCAAATTGAAACTCTATTAATACTTTAAACTTTAAACAACATTCAAAACCATGCATTTGTTCATTAAATTTGTTTATGACAACGGTGAAATATTGATTAATTTTACATTACAAATAACAGATTACAAAATAAACTTCGGGTGATTTATTTTAATTGTAGTTGGAATAATATTTTTTGATAAAACAAAACTGGGAAAAAATGTTTCGTTCATTTGAACGTTCTAAACTTTAGGTACATGGCTGTAGGTGATTTTGAATAGTAAATTCCCGATTCAGCCCACTGTGAGATGATTGGAAAAAATCGGAATAAAGTAAACTGAAAAAGCGAATGTTTGTTGAATAATAAAATAAAAAAAGGTGTAGAGTGATCTATCGCCAAGGGGCTCGTAAAAAATGCGTTGCATAACCTCTCTGGGAAATCGTCAGTTCGTTACCCATAACCAGTGTGATTTCAGTGCCTTGCACTAGTAGATTTTATTCCCCTGTTTCCTGGGGCAAGTTTCAACGCTCTATGAATTTTGCCACCTACCGAGTCGAACGCTCCTATTAGGTGGGTACATAAACCGATATCGTAAGGTTATTCACCTGACGTTGTGGATTTTAGCAGTATAGGTGCTTGGCTCAGTTGGTAACAGTGTAAATGTACCCACGACACCTTGCTCTCGACTAAATTATACGAAATCGTTTAATTTACATTGCAAATCGACCACCGCACCGTTCGTCCCTTCGAATGGTCCAGTTTGTGAGCCAGTACAAGGCACGCATTATACGTAGTGCCTCAATCAAATTAAGAGAGAAACTAGTCACTACTTACTTATTTTATTACATTTGCAAACTCTAACTTTCCCAATTAGAGCTCGAATTTAACTTCAATGCTGGTTCGAATTCAGTGAAGCACTGAAAGCCTATTTGCACTGAAAACCCACTTCTGTACTTCAGGCTTCACACACTTTTCCCAAATCCCCTCTGTTTTCCATTTTTAAAGGATTTCCCTTTCTTCTCTGTTTGAAAATGCTTTCAATATAACAAAAAATAAAAAGTTGATTGCGTCCAGATTCAGAAAGCTTCCATATTTGAATGCTTTTATAGTGACCAAGTTTTCAAAATTGAATGCTTCCAAAGTGAGAAAAGATTTCCATCTAGAATGCTCACAGTTTGATCCAAAATTTCCATCGGGAATGCTTCCAGATTCAAAAAAGATTTCCATCTTGAATGCTTCCAGATTCATAAAAGATTTCCATTTTAAATGCTTCCAGATTCAAAAAAGATTTTCATCTTGAATGCTTCCAAATTAGAAATGAAGACAGGTTCCAAACCTCAATGATTCCATAGTCAGAAATTTTCCATACTTGTATGTTTTCAAAGTTAGAAAAGATTTCCAACTTGAATTCTTCAGAATCATACAAAATTTCCATCTTGAATACTTCCAAATTAGAAAGAAATAAACATCCCAAACATCAATGCATTGGATGCATCTTTGTTAGCAAATTTCCAAAATTGAATGCTTCCAAAGTTAGAAAATATTTTCATCTTGAATGCTTTCAAATTAGAAATGAATATAGGTTCCGAAACTCAATGATTCCATAGTCAGAAAGCTTCCATATTGGGATGCTTTCGAGGTTAGAACAGATTCCCATGTTAAATGCTTCCAAATAAGAAAGAAATAAAGATTCCAAACATCAATGATTGGAATGCTTCTACAGTTAGCAAGTTTACGAATTTGAATGCTTCCAAAGTTAGGAAAGATTTTCATCTTGAATGCTTCCAGATTCAAAAAAGATTTCCATCTTGAATGCTTCCAAATTAGAAATAAATGAATACAGGTTCCGAACCTCCATGATTCCCTAGTCAGAAAGATTCCATATTTGGATGCTTCCAAAATTAGAAAGGATTTCCATCTTGAATGCTTCCATATAAGAAATAAATAAAAATTCCAAACATCAATGATTTGGATGCTTCTACAGTTAGCAAGTTTCCGAATTTGAATGCTTCCAAAGTTAGACAAGATTTCCATAATGAATGATTCCAGATTTAAAAAATATTTCCATCTTGAATTCTCCCAAATTAGAAATAAATGCAGATTCGAAACCTCAATGATTCCATAGTCAGAAAGCTTCCATATTTTGATGCTTTTAAAGTTAGAAAAGATTCTCATCCTAAATGCTTCGAAATTACAAACAGAGATTCCAAACATCAACAATTTGGATGCTTCTATAGGTAGCAAGATTCCAAAGTTAGAAAATATTTCCATCTTGCATGCTTCCACATTGGAAGAAATAAAGATTCCACACATCAATGATTTGGATGCTTCTTTAATTAACAAGTTTTTCAAAGTTAGAAAAGATTTCGATCTTGAATCCTTCCAGATTCATAAAAGATTTCCATCTTGAATGCTTCCAAATGAGAAATAAATGCAGATTCCAAACCTCAATGATTCCATAGAAAAAAAGCTTTCATATTTTGATACTTCCAAAGTTAGAAAAGATTTCCATCTTGAATGCTTCTCAATTAGAAATAAATAAAGATTCCAAACATCAATGATTTAGATGCTTCTGCAGTTAGCAAGTTTCGAAAGTTGAAAGCTTCCAAAGTTAGAAAAGATTTCCATCCTAATGATTCCAGATTTAAAAAATATTTCCATCTTGAATGCTTCCAAATTAGATAGAAATACAGATTCGAAACCTCAATGATTCCATAGATAGAAAGCTTCCATATTTTGATGCTTCCAAAGTTAGAAAAGATTAAGTGGGACGATGGTCGTGGGGGTTACGGCATAGGCTTTGGACCCACTGCGTCTGCTTGCGGGTTCGATTCCCGCCTCGCACTCTGGAAGAGCCTCGGTGGCCCATGCGGTGAACACTTGCCTAGCAAGGGAAGTTGTTCATCTCCGGAGAGTCGTGGGACCGGTACCTCTAGAGAAAAAGGTTCTCCAAGTACTTAAGGCTGTTGCTCTTGGTGGTTCGGAACCCACCTTAAACTGTAAGTCCCCTTCCCACCACCAAGTAAGTGTGCGGGGTGTGTGTGAAGGAATAGGGAAGAGATACAAGAACAATGTAAGCCCTTAGGGGACACATTAGAAGCTTCCATTCCAAGTTAGAAAAGATTTCTGTCTTAAATGTTTCCAAATTAGAAAGAAAGAAAGAAAGATACCAAACATCAATGATTTAGATGCTTCTACAGTTAGCAAGTTTCCAAAGTTGAATGCTTCCGAAGTTAGAAAAGATTTCCATCTTGAATGCTTCCAAATTAGAAAGAAATAAAGATTCCAAACATCAATGATTTGGATGCTTCTTCAGTTAGCAAGTTTCCAAAGTTGAATGCTTTCAAATTTAGAAAAGATTCCCATCTTAAATGCTTCCAGGCTCATAAAAGATTTCCATCTTGAATGCTTTCAAATTAGAAATTAATATAGGTTTCAGACCTCAATGATTCCATATACAGAAAGCTTCCATATTTGGATTCTTTCAAAGTTAGAAAAGATTTCCATCTTGAACGCTTCTAAATTATAAATAAATACAGGTTCCAAGCTTTACTGATTTCAGTCAGAAAGATTCCGTATTTGGAAGCTTCCAAAGCTAACAAGTTTCTAAATTTGAATGCCTGCAGACTCAGCAAAGATCTCCATGTCGAATGCTTCCGAATTAGAAATAAATACAGATTCCAAACTTCAATGATTTCATAGTCAGAAAGCCTCCATATTTGGATGATTTTTTAGTTAACAGGTTTCGAAAATTGAATGATTCTAAAGTTATCAAGTTTCATAAGTTGAAATCCTTCAGAGTCAGGAAGGATTTCTACATTGAAGGCTTACAAATGATAAAGATATAAATATTCAAAACTTCAATGATTCCAACGTTGAATGCATTCAGAGTGAGAAAAGATTTCCACCACGAATGCTTCCAAACGAGAAAAAAAAATTAAGATTCAAGACTTCAATAATTCCAAATTTGAATGCTTCCAGGACCAGAAAGCTTCTATACTTGGATGCTTCCACACTTAGAAAGTTTCCAAAGTTGAATTGATTCCAAACTTCGCTTACTCCAAACTTTAATACTTCTAGATTCAGAAATAATTTCTATCTTCAGTGATTCCAAATTAAAGTAAATAAATATTTCAAACTTTTATTCCAGAATCAGAAAGCTTCCATATCTGGTGAAACTACCACTTCTGTAATTCAGAATTCATACACTTTTCCCTATTCCCCTCTTTTCACTTTTTTTTAGACTTTTACACTTTCTTCCCTGTTTGAAAAAGCTTTCAAAATGAAAAAAACGAAAAGTTGAATGCTTCCGAAGTTAGCAAGTTTCCAAGTTTGACTGTTTCCAAAGTTGAAAAATATTCCTATCTCGTATGCTTCCAAATTAGAAAGAAATTAAGATTTTAAACTTTAATAATTACAAAGTTGAATGTTTCCAGAGTCAGAAAGCTTCCACAGTTAGCCAGTTTCCAAGGTTAAATTGATTCCAAACTTCAATAATTTTAAAGTTGAATGCTTCCGGAATCAACAATGATTCCGATCTTGAATGATACCAAATTAAAAATAAGTAAAGATTCCAAACATCAATGATACCAGAATGAGAAAGCTTCCATATTTGGATGTTTCCAAAGTTAGAAAGTAGTTTCATCTTGAATACTTCCAAATCAGAAGAAAATAAACATTTTAAACTTCAAAGATTCCAAAGTTAACTGCTTTTAGAGTCAGAAAAGATTTCCATCTTGGATACTTTCAAATGAGAAAGAAATAAAGATTCCATACTTCCACGATTCCAAAGTTAAATGCTTCTAGAGTGAGAAAAGATTTCTATCTTCATATTTCATATTATTTTGTCGAAAATCCAAGTTTACAATTTTTTTGTTATAAACTTAAATTTTTATTTTTCTTGAAATTTTGCATGATTTGAAATGGAATTGATCTACAAGTTTGAAACTCAAAACCTGCGTTCTAGGTCTTTATAAACATCCAAAATTGTAATTTCTTAGTCTCTGCATCTTTAGAATTTCCTAACCATATGCTCTAAATGTTTTTATAAAATGTTTAAAAATTAAACTTATACATTAAAATACATTTGTATATCCAAATTTAGAAGGATCTAAAATAAAAATATTTGGAAGCCTAAAAAGTCCTAACTTTCTAATTTTGGATGTATTCACAAGTTCGGTAGCTTGATAACTTATAGAAGAGAACTTAGAAACATCAAAATATTTTTGAATCTTGTAGATTAAAAATTATAAATAGTTAATTAATTATTAGGTAGAAATAATTAATCTTTGATGACTAAATTTCATCACAAATGGCTCATTTTAAAATTAATTATTAAAGTTTGGAAATCTCCCTGAGATCTTAAACCATAAAGTACAATCCTGATCGTCTTGTCTGACCCTCTTGCGGTGGCTTTAACGTTTTGTAAGAATCTAAGCTTTATTTATATACCTTTTTGCGTGGTTAGGGGAGCTTGGTGTTTCACAATGGGATAACAAGGCAAACTGTTTTCTCTCTTTCACTAAGTAAACACAGCTTTGTCTTTTATCACTTCAAAGAGAAGTTTTCCACCTAAAAGAATGACCTATTTGACTTTCGGAAAAGAGGGCGAATTATACTCCACTTTTTCTCTAAGTGGGGAATTATACCTCTTTCATCAAAATTAATTCCGTAAAAAATAGTCTCGCGGATTTCAAATTTCTGCTGAAATATTTAAGAACTTATCATTGACCGGGGTTTCTATTAATTTCAATTCACAAAAATTTGAAAGAAATTTCAAAATAAAAAAATTGCCTTAAAATCTTCCAAAGTTTTTTCGCCATTTTTGGGAATTTTCTTTGCAAATTATTTTCCAAAATGAAAAGCATTTCTAATTTTCTCAGGAATATTCATAAAAGCTTTTTCATGTTACTTACCGGATTTACCGGTTATGTAAAAATCAAATCACCTCTTACTAGAAGCACGCGAAACGTATTTAACACAAGGTTTTCTTATGTATTTAATTAATTTGGAAATAATTTTTTTCTACATAATATGCAAAGTATGATACAATTTTGAAGTCTTAAGTATCTGCGCAGATTTTGATAATATGATGGTTGTTATTTTGATCTAAAATTTTGTAATTATGCAGAATTGAGAAATTTTGCTTTTAAATCTTTTATATTCTTTTTCGACATTTCAAGAAATAATTTCGAATGTTTTGAAATCTTCTTCAATTTTCTCTCAGAATTTATTTTTTAAATGAAAAATTATGGGAAATTTTCACATGAATCTTAAGAAACTTTTTTGAGAGCCTTTCAAAATTCTTAAAAAACCTTCTGAACATTGTTTCGCAATCTTCAAAAATCCCCCTTTTGTTTTGAATTAAAATTAAAAAAAAAATTTTGAGTTCCTTTTTAAAAAACACCCATTTTTAACATAACAGTTGAATCACTAAAACATTTTTTTTTCAACAAAAAAATTAAATTTTTACCAATAGATACGAATTTCCTACAAAATAGTTTCATTTTTCAATCCGAAAATTTGAATTTTCAGCAACAAAAAAATCATTTTTAACCAAATAATCGCATTTTCCACTAAAAATGTAAATTTTCAAGCAAGAACATTATTTTTCTACCTAAAAAAACATTTTTTAAAAAAATAAATAAATGTTTAACTAAAAAGATCCGTTGTCAACCAAAAATTAAATAGTTACGTTTTCAGTTTAAAAAAATTCTAAGACAACAAAAAAAAGGATTTTTAACAAAATAGTTAAATTTACAACTAAAGAATGATACTCTGGCAACAAAAATGTAATAGTTACATTATCAGTTAAAAGAAAGCAATTTTTAACCAACAAAAAAATAATTTTCAACAACATACTTACATTTTTTACCAAAAAGGTACGACTTTTGAACAAAATAAATGAATTTCCAAATGAAAAACTATCCATTCTCTACCACAAATGGAATAGTTGAATTTTTTGTTTAAAAATAATTTTAAACAAAAAAAAAACAAACTTTCAATAAAATAATTAAATTTTCAATTAAAAAAAATCAATTTTCAACCAAGAATGGAATTTTCAGCTAAAAAACTTAATTTTTAACAAAAAAGAAGAATTTTCAGCAAAACACTACTTACATTTTCTACCAAAAATACGAATTTTTACAACATAAATGAATTTTAAACTAAAAAGATCCATTTTCAACCAAAAATGGAAGCTAAATTTTCAGTAAAAAACAAATTAAAAAAAAAAATGTCAACAAAATAGTTAAATTTTCAACTAAAACAAGATCAATTTTCAATAAAAAAGGGAAAAGTTATATTTACAGTTAAAAGAGGTTATTTGGAACCAGAAAATGAATTTTCAACAAAATACATAAATTTTTAACCAAAGAGATGTACGTTCAATAAAAAAATAAATAAATTTGATCAAATCACAGTGGAATTCAACCAGAAAAGCAGAATTCTCTACAAAATAGTAGTATCCTAAACCAAAACTGATTACTTTTCAACTAAATTAATGCATTTTCAATAAAAACGCTGAAATTTCCACCAAGAGAAAAATTTTCAAACATCTATAACATCTCTCGAATTATTCCTCAAATTTTTAAAAATCATTCAAAGTAAAAAACTAGTTGGAATGAAAAAAAAACTTCGAAATTTTTATTCGAAATCTTCAAAAACTTGCATTTTGTTAAAAAATTTTTGAAATAATTTCAAATTTTTAACCATTTTAAAATCTTTTCTAAACTTCTGAACCTTCCAAAAATGATGAAAAATTATTCGAATTATTCCTAAAATTTGGAATACATTCTGCATAAACTTCTGAGCCTTCTAAATATATTTTAAATAGTATCGTATTTTTCCTAACATTTTTTATAAATTCAGCATGATAAAAAATTGCCTTGAAATCTTCCGTATTCTTTTTGGACAATTTTGAAAATGTTTTGAAATCTTCTTTAAAATTAATTTTTCGAAAATAATCATTTTTTGCAGATTATTTTTCGACATATTTTGAAATCTTCAAATCCTAAAATTAATTATCTAAAATAAAACCTTCATCATTTAAAATTTTCTTAGAAATCTTATTGTCGGTATCGGTGATTTTTTCGATACAGGTAACGATACTGTGAAATGTTTTTAAGTATTCCTTTGAAATTAGTTTTTTTAAATAAAAAATCGTTATGAATTTTCTCAAAAATCTTAAGAAATTTATAAACTTTTTGTTCGAAATCTTCAACAATCCACATTTTGTTAAAAATTTGTGAAAAACTTTGAAAGTTTTAAATTATCTTCGAATCTTAAAAATCTCTAAAACTGCAAAATATCTTTTAAAATAATTCAGGTTTTCTAAACAAACATTTAAATCTGGTAAAATAAAAAGTTTTAAAAATCTCCCACATTTTTTTCGACATATTTTGAAATCTTAAAATTAATTCTTTAAAATAAAACCTAAATCATTAAAAAAAATTCCCATAAATGTTATTATCGGTGTCTTAATTTATTTTTTACCGGTGCCAATATTTTTCAAAATTTTCAATGTGATTCCCACTTGGAATTTGTATTCCAAATTTTTAGTCCCGGTTTTTCCTTATTTTCATTTCAGGTTTGCCGTTCACAAATTCATTTCGAATATTCCGAAAATAATTTCCTGTTCTTGAATGATGATTTTGTAGAGACTATAATTTTCACACTGAAAATAGGTCATAATTCAGTATTAAACCACTGTTTCAGATTGCAGTTCTCGGAAAAAGGTTGGAACCGAATCTCACTCGAAATAAAAAATGTAACTTAATTATTGCAGTTGTTTACCACTTTCCCTATTTATCAATCTCTCTACCCTCTCCCCATTTTCTCTCTCTTGATTAAAAACACGCTCTGCGAACGAAATGAAATATACGATTTTCTGTGAAAAATAAACAAAAAGAAGTGACACGAATTTCCTTTCAGGGTGGAATTTAATTGAATAAGGGAAGCCAATAAAAATGTTAAGTACCTACGTGAGATGCTGTAATAAGATGATAGTATCAGTTAAGTACGAGCAAATCTTCAAGGCAGCAAGAAATTAGTTCTCATTAAAAAATAAAAAGATAAGGAGGCAAAGTTCCTCTAATTATATTGACCAGTCTGATTTAGTTATGTTTCTTAACTAACTCCAGACAAACTCAATAATTTTAATTATAATTTTATAAACTCATAATCAATTAATGACAGTCTGCTGGATCAGTTTTCCAATACTTCATAATTTATCTGCAGCAAGTGTGAGTCTTTCATGAAATTTAATTTCTTAGGTAAAACAAAAAAGATTTTCTACCAAAAGAGACCAATATACATCAAAACAGTTAAAAATGTAACAAAATAGTTCAATTTTCAAGCCAAAAAGATTAAATTTTTCGGAAACAGTCCACTTGTGAACAAAACAGTTAATTTTCAACAATTAAAAATGACTTTTCTACCGCGAAAGATGAATTTTTAAACCAAACGAACAAATTTTTAATTAAACAGATTAATTTCAGACCAAAAAAGATGACTTTCAAAAGGCACTTGTATTTTCAACCAAATAGTTGAATTTTCAAACCAAAAAGACGATTTTTTTAGAAGAAATCAGTTCATCTATTACTACGAAATATGACTTTTCTACCATATGAGATGAATTTTATACCAAAAGACGAGTTTTATCAACAAAATACATGATTTTTAAAACAAAAAGTTGAATTTTTTAATTAAAAAAAGCTTTGAACCAAAAATGAAAACATTCTATTTTCATTTAAAAAATTACTTTTCAATAAAAAAGAAAAAATTTTAAATAGTTTCATTCAATGGAAAAGAAGACATTTAAAAAAAATTGAATCCTCAAACAAATAGATGAATTTTCAGGAAAGAAGAAGATTAACTTTCTATCCAAAAAGGCGAATTTTTAACAAAAGAATTAAGTTTTCAAGCTAGAAGGTCGAATGTTTTCAGAAACGGAATTTGTCAAATCTTCAATTTGAAAAAATAATGTTCATAACAAAAGGAAACTAATTGTCAACCAGTTAAATTGAACCAAAAAGTACGAAATTTTAGTTAAAAAGTTAAATCCTCAACCAAAAAGATGAATTTTCAGTAAACCAAGATTAATTTGCTAATCTGAAAGACGAATTTTCAATAAGTTTCCACCCTGAAATGGAATAGTTAAATTTTAAGCTTAGAATTTATTTCTGAAAAAAGAAAAAACGAACTTTCAACCTGTTTAATTCAATCAAAACAGAAGAAATTTAAATCAAATAGTTGAATTCTCAATCAAAAATATAAACTTACAAGAAATCGAATAACTTTCAAAATAGTAAGACAAATTTTCAACAACGGATGCATATTTTCTACCAAACAGTTAAATTTTTAACAAAAAAGTTATTTTTCTAACAAACTGATAAATTATAATTATAAAGGTATGAATGATAAATTTGAATTTTTCAACGAAAAATGTAACAGTTGATATTTCAACCAAAGAATATGTTAAATTTATATTTAAAAAAGCAGTCGAAATCAACGAAAAAAGATGAATTTTCAACCAAATATTTGAATTTTCAACTAAAAAGATCATTCTTCAACCAAAAATGGAAAAGTTCAATTTTCAGTAAATAAATCAATTTTGGAAAAAAGTAAGAATTTTCAACAAACTTTCAAATAATACGATGAATCTGCAGCCAAAAATAAATGCATTTTTAACAAAGTAGTTACATTTTTAAACAGAAAAGGCGAATTTTTTGTAAAGCAGTTGGATTTTTAATGCAAAAATACGAATTTTCAACAATAAAGTTTATTTCCAACCAAAAATTTTCATTTTTAATCGAAAAAGATGAAACTCTAGCAAAGAAGATTAGTTTTATATCAAAAGAGAAGAATTTGCAAATAAAGAAGATGAATTTTCAGTTCAAAAACTTAATTTTTAACTGAAATGATGGATCTTCACAAAAAAAATTTTAGGTGATTGAACCTTCAACCAAGTAATTGAGTTTTCAACCACCAAATTTATTTTATAACGGAGGAGATTGATTTTCTACCAAAAATACGAATTTTCAACAAAATACATTAATTTTCAAACAAATAGTTTATTTTTCAACTAAAGAAGATACAATTTCAACCTAAAAGTGGAATTTTTATCTAAGAAAGATCCATTTTTATCTCAAAATGGAATAGTTAAGTTCTCAGTCAAAAAATTAATTTTCAACCTAAAATTAAACGAATTTCCGAAAAAATCGTAAAATTTTTTAACCAAACTTGATGAACTCCAAAGTAAAAATATAATAGTAAACTTTTCAATAGAAAAAAATGAAATTTTAATAACAATGGTTGGATTTTCTTACTGTGTTCTATTAGTTTATTTTAATTTTGAGCGAAAAAAAAAAACAGAAAAGGGGAAGCTCCTTGTAAACAGAGGAATTATTTTAAAAAATAAGAAAAGAGGGGAATAGGGGAACGAGTGTGAAGTCTGGGTGAAATTAAAGTAGCAGACTAATTTTGAGCTTTGAAAGAATTGAGGTTGGAGGAATTTACAAGTCTCGAACTTCTAAGTTCTAGGAGAGATTATAATTTAGAATCTTGCTAAGTACTAAATCCTTCCAACTTGAAAAAAAGACAACTCATTTAACGACTTTAAGGCTTTTCAAGTTGAGGCTTACAAACCTAGAAATAAATATTTTGAGTTTTAAAAGTATTGAGGTAGCAGGAATTTCCAAGTATCGAAATTCTAAGTTCTGAATTCTAAATTCCAAGTTCTAAGTTCTAGGTCCTTAAAACTTTTCAAAACTTGTATGATAATGTTGAGGGTATTCAATTTAATGGTTCCAAATCTAGATATAAATATTTTGAGTATTGAAAATATCGAGGACAATTTACAAGTCTCGAACTTTTAAGTTCTAGGAGAGATCATGATAGAATCTTTCTAAGCCCTAACTCCTTAAAACAATCATCGAAACTTTGAAATTTTATAAATTGGATGTCATTTTAATGTGTTCTATGCATACTTTTGGATTTTAGTTATCAATTTTTTTTTAATTTAGCCCTTTTTTTATTCAGCAGGAGATGACCTATGGCTATGATTTCTGTTGTATGTAAATTCACGTCTGAATATGCTAACTTGGGTTGTGCTGACTGTAACAAAGCACACGGTGAGCCGATTTGAGTGAGGTAGTTTCCATAAGTTTTGCTTGAGTTACATCATCCCGAGGGAGAATCAATATCGAAACCAGCAACAGATCCGTAAATTAGGTTAACTTTATTCAGAATGCTTTGGCTTAAAAGGAAAAAAATATATATATATATAATAGTTGATATTGCAGCCAAAAAGGATTTTCGTTTTAAATAAAAAACAGTTGAATTTCACCAAAAAAGACAGATTTTCAAAGTAACAATAACATTTTAAAGCAAGGAGATGAATCTTCAACCAAAAAATGAATGTTTAACAAAGTAGTTCAACTTTCAACTAAAAAATATATTAATTTTTTTAAAAGACACAGTTAAATTCAAGAAAAAATATGAATTTTGTGTAAAGCAGTTGAATTTCCAATCACAAAAAGTTGTCTACCAAAAGAGATCAATTTCAGAGAACAGTTGCCTTTGAAACCCAAACATATCAATTTTCAGCAAAAAAGTTAATTTTCAAACAAGGAAGATGAATTTTGAAGCCAATAGGTCAACTTTTAAGCTAAAAAGACGAATTTTCAACAAAAC
Organism: Andricus quercusramuli; assembly: GCA_932178445.1. Lineage (NCBI taxonomy): Eukaryota > Metazoa > Arthropoda > Insecta > Hymenoptera > Cynipidae > Andricus > Andricus quercusramuli. The sequence goes on from CAKNXH010002294.1 coordinate 196,953, forward strand.
AATTAATTCTTAATCAAATTGATCATAAATCCAGGCAATGCAAAAGTAAACATTCAGCCCCATGTGAACCATTTCTGTTGAATTTGGACGCATGCTAACAACTGACGCAACCTGACGCAACTAACGCGCTGTGATTACTGCCCACTCTGTCGCCACGCTGCTGATGGTCACGCATGACTAAGCAACGCCTCTTTTTCGGTCCCGTGGTCCGCGCTTCACCAAAATGCTGAGGACTCAAATTCTTGGAACTTCGTCAACCTAGGTTTCTTGAATCCGAGTTTCAGTGCGGCTTCAATCAAATAGTAGACATTGTATCCAAAAGAAATTAATTCTGAACCAAAAACATAATGGTGGACTTTTCAACCAAGAAAGGAGACAATAACGCTATTTGAAATTCCTCCTAGCCAAAAATACGAATTGTTGAAAAGTCAGTTGAATTCATCCCAGGAATTAAAGTTTTCAGTCCCGAAATTATTATACCATTAAGCCATTTCCCTTTCGGGGTAGGCGTGACTTGCTCGGTTGGAAAGTAGTGAAATAGGCATATAGGTATGAGGTAGATCGGTATATGGGTATAGGGTAGATGGGTATATGGGTGTTAGGTATAGATGATTTCGAATGATCTGGAGTTTTCGTGTTATTTATTCAAATAACACGTTCACTCCGCAACACTGCTCCGACCCAGGTTGCTGATCAATCTCTCTAGCGATCACCCCAAGTGAGGAGCCTCACAAAATTGTTATGTATGGTTCCCCACTTGGGCCCATTAGTATCCAAGGTCTTTGTTTCAGGCATCATTCACTCTATTGTCACTCTGTTTATAAACTATTTGTCACCACACATTTCTGTCCTGGCATACTACTCTAGCTTCCTTTACGTCCATGCATTTCTTCATGCAAGCTCTTCTGTTCCTATGACTTCTTATGTCTCTTCGGATTAATGTCTCATTTACAGATTCTAACCATTCTTTCGGCGGTCTACCTCTGGGCATTCTGCCATTTACTTTACCTTTATACACTTGCTTGGTCCGTCGTCCATCTTCCATTCTTTCAAGATGTCCGAACCACCTTAGCTGATTTCTTTCCCATATGTCAACTAGTGTCTCCCCTGTACCACATTCTTTGAGGATTGTTTTGAATGTAATTAATATATCAAAAGCTTATCACAATGGTGTCATATTACATTGAAAATTTTTAAGATCTGATAGCATCTCAATGACTCATGGCTCGCTTTGATGCGCGCGTCAGAAATGAAATTGAATCTCTATCCTGGTATCAAAGGATCGTTCAAGAATTTAATATTAAATATATCAAAGAAATTATGTCGGACATACTTTTGGAATGTCTAAACAATCAATTTGTGCATAGAAAAAAAGCTTTCCAATCGTATACCTAAAGTGTTTCCATTGATATCATCATGACGATTTAATTCCATCTCTGATGCATAGTCGTGCGCATCAAAGGGAGCCATTAGTCATTGAGATGGTATCAGATCTTGACAATTTCCAATGTAATATGACACCATTGCGATATAAAAGATTCTATATTGGAAATTTTACAAGATTAGAATTTTGGTCATCAAATACCAATGGTCAGGCAAAATAAGTAATTATTCATCGAAAAGTCAGGGAATTTTGAAATTGCGCCCACCCTGAGTGACGTTAGCGACACAGTAAAATCAGCCAATTGAGGCTTGTTAGTCAAAGTGATACAGTAGGATCGATTTGTTCGTAAGCATGTAATTAACGGTATTAGTCGAGCGCGATTCTACGATCAGGGGAAGTAGCTCGTTGATTCAAAGTCGAATAATGGAGCTTCGTTGTCCCTAACCTGGACCATTATGTGCGATTACTATACCTGCCTCTCTATCTATAATGTGTCTAATCTGCTCTTGTTGTGTGCAACATTGTCCTGGCTATGCCTCTGCGACAAACGGATTAGATTCGTCTCCCTGAGAGACAGCCGATTCAAGATAATGCTCCACACGGAATTTGATATCAACGGGCTTATAATACAAACTGATTGATAATTTGTGCCTTTGATGAAGATCATAGTCAAAGGAGACAGTATCCACTTTCTTGGAGGCGAAACTGTCAAGAGATATTATCAAAGTTAATTAATCAAGACTTGGGATTCACAAATTATATTTGTAAACATTTCAATAAATAAATAAAAAATGGATAAATAGAAAAAAGTGCAGGCAGCGAGAATCGAACACGCAACCTTCCGGGCACGAAGCAGAAGCGCTACTGCCTGAGCTACAGGTAAACGGGAATTGTTTTTCGCGAGTATTTCGAAGACGATTTTCTCGAAAATAGCGAAAAAGCGCTTATTACTTCTTTGGAAAATAATGCTCAGGTAATGAGCTTTCGTTCAAAAAATTATGGACCGAAACTAAAATTTATAATTGAAATCGATTATAGATAGCTATGGAAATATCAATGCTGATAATTTAATATTATTCAGGATGAATTCGAAATGAATACAAAATAATTGCAAAAAAAAAAGTTAAAATCACTGAAATCCGCGGAAATATTATAAAATCATTTGGAATCTTTTAAAGTATTTTTAAACTTTATAAGTCTTATAAAATCGTTCCAAATTTTCGGAAATTCCAGAAAATTCTTTACAGTCGCATGAAGTTTTTTTCAAATCCCTTGAAATTATTAAAATCTTTTGAAACGCCCTAAAATATTAATCATACTTTCAAATCCCTTTAAATTACTGAAATCAATTAAAAATTCTTTAGAATTTTTTTAAAAATTACCTAAAATATTCGAATCTCTTGAAATCTTTTCAAATTCCTTGCAATTTTGTAAAGCTTTTGAAACTTCCTTGGATTTTTTAATTCCAGAAAATATTTAAAACTCTCTGAAATCTCTTTATATTGCAAATCCTTTACAATCTTTTGAAATCCATTCAAGTTCTTCAAAGCTCTTTAAAAGTCCTTAAAATTAAAAAAAAAATAAATATTAAAAATCTTCTGAAATACCTTGAAACTTCGTAAAGCTCTTGAAAATTTCTTGGGATTTTGAAAAATACCCTAAAATCTTTTAAAGCCTTTAGAATCCCTTGCATTTTTTCAAAGCGCTTGAAAATACCTTAGAATGTTTAAAAAATACCCTAAAATATGTTTAATCTTTTGGAATCCCATCAAATTACTGAAATAAATCCATTTTTTTTTAATTTTTGAAAATACCCTAAAATATTGCAAATACTTCACAATCTTTTGGAATCCCTTGAAATTCTTTAAAGCTCTTGAAAATTCCTTGAAATTAAAAAAAAATATGTTTTGAAATCCCTTGAAGTTGATAAAGCTCTTGAAAATTCTGTGGAACTAATAAAAAATTAAAATCTTTTGAAATACTTTGAAATATTGTAAAATAATTTTTAAGTCATTACATTAATTAATTTTATATTAATTTTTTTTATTAATTTTTTTTAAATAATTGTAGAATAATTTTTTTAATGAAAAATTGTAAAATATTGTAAATGCCTTGGCTTTTTTTAGTTACCGAAAATATTTGAAACCTTTTGAAATCCCTTGGAATTATTGAAATCAATTAAAAATTCTTTGAATTTAACAAACCTAAGACATTAAAAATTTTTTTGAGATCCCTCGCAACTTTTTAAAGCTCTTGAAAATTGCTTGGGATTTTGAAAAATACCTCAAAATCTTCAAAATCCTTTAGAATTATCTCAAATGATTGAAATCTACTCAAAATACCCTACAACATTTCAAATCCATTAAAAACTTTTCAAATCCCTCGAAATTTGCAAAAACTCTTGAAAACCTTCGAAATCCTACCAAATCCATAAATTTTTGTGAATAAATTGTTTCAAATATATTAAATTATTATAAAATTCCATGAAATTTCATTAAAATCTTTTAAAATACCCTACGTTATTTTAAATCTTTAAAATTCTGGGAAATCTCTTAAAATTTTTAAATCACTTAAAATTGTCTTGAAATTTTTTAAAATACCCTCAAATCTTTCAAATCCTTTATAATACCTTCAAATTATTGAAATCTATTTAAAATCCGTCGAATCTTCTAAAATACTCTAAAATACTTAAAATCCTTTGATATCTTGTGAAATTCCTTGATAATTTTTAAAGCTATTAAAAATTTTCAATTTTCCCAGAAAACTTGAAATCTTTGACAAATTTATTAAAATTAAATCTGATAAAAAAATTCTGGGGATCTTTCAAACTGCCTTAAAATATTTCAAAATAATTCAAGAATATTTTTCAGAAATAGGTATAGACTCTGCAAGTCACTGTTTAAAAAAACGGAAAGTATTAATTTTTTTGCAGAAACTAAATTCCGATTCCTCAAAGTACGATAATAAAGGGAATTACTCACCAAAGTTTATCTCAGAAAATTAGTACAAGTTTTATTATGAGGCTCACCTGGAACAGAAAATATTATTTTGATTTATTATTTAGTTTAGATTCATTTCAATTTGGATGTTTTCTAACTTTAAATGCATCAAAATTTAACAAACTTTCTAAGTTTCAAAGAATCGAACTCTTGGAATCTTTAATCTTTCGGATAAAAACTTTTAAACTTTGAAGGGGTCACACTCAGAATGTGCGTCCCTTTTTCTAAGATTTGGAAGAGGAAAGTTTCAAATTCTAGAAAATTGATATCAGAAAAAAAATCTTATAATTAAAGCAAATTCTGATTTGGGACAAGTAATTTTCAACATTTCACGAAATCTGACTTGGAACAGGGATTGTTTTTGTAAATTCTAAATCATAATTATTATTATTTTCAAAAATTTCCTGTCCCAATCAAAATTATAATTCTCAAAGGATCCTCCCTATCCTAAAGTAAAAATTATAATTCTCAAAACGATTCCCTGTTCTAAAGTTTTTATTCTTTACGGCAATTGCCAGTTTTATCTCCAAATTATAATTATTTTAGAAAGATTCCTGTCCCATACATAAATTATAATTTTTTACTGAAATCCCCTATCCCAACTCAGTCACGTAAGCACCCTGGTATACAAAATGATTTTCTGCAATTTCCCACTCCCCTAACCAAATGTTAAGGCACACCGGTCAGGTAGACATCCCGGTTTAAGAGACGGTTTTATGCAATTTTCCACTCCCCTGATCAAATGTAAACGCGAATTTGAAAAGAGCATTTAGATACAAAAATCCAAAACTTATGAATTACATACTCTTATCTTCGAAACTTAGCCCCCTATAAAAGACTATAAAAAAACCCTTGAATAGCGGATCCAATGGCCCCGTTCCGTGGTATTTTATAACCCGTTCCCAGGTAAATTTCATGAAAAATATACGATGCACTTAAATCGTATATTTGACGCTTTGAAGCTTAAATACTTGTAATATTAACCATATAACGCCAGGCCAGGTGGGAAACGACTAGCACCAGAACGTAAACTTGGGGCGATCTAACCGTTTGATAAGGCACGTTTGCATAATCCATGGGTATCTGCACGATCCCGCTTATACAATAGCGTCCTAATCCAACCGTTCCATCAAACTCAAGACTCTAAAGCTAGCGATCGGTGACCGAGCTTATAAAGGCTGTTACATACCATAAAACGGGGCTAAGCGGGATGTTTTTTTAGGTTTTTCTCAGTATATTAGGGAAGGTCCATTAATTAAGAATGATTTTTTAAATTTTATACCCTTCACCCCCCGTTGTAAGGATTCAAGGATTCGTAATATTCTGCCCCCCCCCCACACTTTTTAGTAAGAATTTATATTTTTCACTCAATGACCTTGGATACTAATGTACCCACGTGGAGAGCTTTACTTGGTGAATGTAATTAGAGTATAGAGAATCGATTTCACTATGTTATTATCAGTATGTTTGCATATTTCTGGGTGATCTATGACATGGTGACTCTTCGTAGTTCTCCGCATGGGGTTATTGCTAGCGAGATTGATCAGCGACCTGGGTCTGAGACCTTTCTCACTTTTCTCGTATGATTTGAGAGATTTCCAGTGATTTGAAAGGATAACAACAAATTTCAAGAGATTTTAAGTGTTTTAAGGTAATTTTGAAGGATTTCAGTTGATTTTAATAGGATTACAATGACTTTAAAGGATTTGAAGAGATTTTAAGATATTCTGAGATATTTTAAAAGAAATCACGGGATTTTTAAGAATTTTGAAAGGATTTTAAAAGATACCGAACTGTTTTACCGAATTTTGAAAGATGTTAGCAGATTTTAATGAGATTTCGAAGACTTTAGGAGATTTTAAGAGATTTCAAGACATTTCCAAAGAAGTCAAGGGATTTTAAAGAATTTTGCAATGTTTTCAAGAGGTAATGAAGTATTTTACCGAACTTTGATATCAGGGGATTTGAATGGAATTTCGAAGATTTTAAGGGATTTTAAGAGATTTCTAGATACTTAAAGAGAGTTCATGGGATTTTTAAGTAATTTGAAAGAATTTTGAAAGGATTTCAAGAATAAACGAAGTGTTTTACCGAATTTTGAAGGATGTCAAGGGATTTTAATGGGATTTTGAAGATTATAAGGGATTCCATAAGATTTAAAAATATACCAAGGGATTTCAAAATATTTGCAAAGATTTCAAAGGATTTTAAGAAATAATTTACAGAAAAACTATAAAATCAATTAAAAAACCGATATAATAAATTTAAAATGTTACTTTGCAATATAAATGTTTTAAAAGCTTTTTTGATACTCAAAGAAAAAATCTGAATTAAATAGCAAAAATTAAGAAACAAAATTTGCATTTTTGTCAACAAAAAATTAATTTTTGAAAAGATTTATTTTGACTACATAGGTTTGCCATTTTTCTCTAAAATTACAGTTTGAAAAAGCAAAAACAGAAGTATAAAGAAGATCAGGTTATAAATATTTGGGAATCGAGTTCAAAAAAAACCAAATTATTTATTTCAAAACATAAGAAATAGTGAGAAATGGTGAAATTTTTGGCAATAAATATTTTTTCCACTAAACGAATAAGGAGATAAAGTTTAAAAAAAAATCTAAGATCTGAAGGTCTGTTTCATGTGAGTCCGTGAATCCACCAATTGGCAAAATATGATACATTATTTTTATTTTAGATTATTTCAAGAAGTTATTTTAGAGTGTTCTTTTATTTATTTTTATTTATTTGAGTTAGTTTAGAGTGCTCTATTATTTATTTTTATTTATTTCAGTTATTTTATAGTGAATAAAATAAGTATAAGTTACAACATAAAAATACTTGTATATTTTCAGTAAAAGTATAACTTTATATGAACTGCTTCGCATACAAGTGACCTAATTTGGGTATTATAATTTATCACCATGTCCCGCTTTTGCCTACAAATTTCAAACTTTTTACAAAAATTATTCTATAAGCTATCTACAATATAATAGGTGACATAAATATTTTAAAGAAATTGCAATCAAAGTTCACCAAGTCTTTTTTGCTTGACTTAACCAAAAGACAAGCGATTACAGCCTTACATATAACAATAATATTTTTATTAAATTTTTCTGCAAAAAATCTTTTCTATTCGCTCCGCTGGGAGTCGAACCATAGAACTTCTCATTAAGCTACAAGAGAGATCGAGAGAAGAAACTTTTTTCAGAAATATACGCATTATTATGCTAGATGGTACAAATCAAAATTTTCGAGGAATCTGTATTATCATTAGAGAATAACAAAAATTTCAACGTCTTTTTCAGACTAGATGAAGTTATGAATTAAACATTATTTTAGTTTTTTTTCTGAAAAAAGGTCTTCTCTTTTTGCTCCACTGGGAGTCGAACCACAGAACTTCTTTAACGAAGCGAAAAGAGAAGATGTTTTTTTCAGAAAAATTAATTTAAATAATTTTTTAATCATAGCTTCATCTAGTCTAAAAAATTATTTTTAAATTTCTGTCATTCTTTAATGATAATACAGATTTCTTGAAAAATTGTGTACCATCTAGCATAATAATGCGTGTATTTCTGAAAAAGGTTTCTTCTCTCGATCTCTCTAGTAGTACTTGGTAAAGGATATACACTTAAAATAACTTAAATAGTCATTGGTCCTCAAGATTTACTAGAAGTACCCGATAGACTGGCATTAACTATATAAAAAATGTAGCCATAAATCGTTATTTAATAGCCGTAAATGCCTCTGACACGCGATATAGAGAAAATATAGTGGCGTGCTTGCCTTCCTGTAAAACATTGCGTTTCACATTTTTTTCCGTAATACATGCTCGCGTTACATTCATGCGAATTTTCAGTTTATTACCCGTTGGCCACCACTCGCACTCTAAAAAAACATGAAATTTCGTTTTATGTTTTATTTTTGCGGGAAAAATGTATGTCAAGGAGAATCATTCAAATTTGGAGTGGAAAATTTATTTTATATATATATATATATATATATATATATATATTAGTTAGATTGATGATGGAATAGAGTGATGTTGTTTGTCTGAGTAATATAACTTTATAAAATTATATATATATATATATATAATATAATAATATATATAAGGAATTGATGGGAAGGAAGTAGGGGTGGAGACGTAGGGAAGAAGAAGTGAAGGAAATGAGGGGGGAAGTGAGTCTAGGTGAAGTAAGAAAGGGAATAGAACAGGAAATAGAAGAGGGGATGAGAAGAAGTGAGGAGAGCGTAAATCGTGGAGGGGAGTGGTAGTAGGGAAGGTAGAGTGAGGTATGGGAGATGAAGGTGGTGAGGGGTAGTTGATGAGAAGGAGTAAGGGACGTGATGGGGTGGAGCGTGACAGGGGTGGAGGGGGTAGTAGAAAGTTTTATTTGTATACTATATCAGATATTATATTATATTTATATAAATCAGAAACTGATGGCGTGGAAACAGGTGAGGAGACTTAGGGAAGAGGAAGTGAAGGAAATGAGGGGAGAAGTGAGTACAGGTTAAGTAGGAGAAGGAAATAGAAGAGGAGTTGAGAAGTGACGGAAGAGCAAATAGTGGAAAAGAGGATAATAGGGAAGTGGAATAGGAATGGAGAGGGTCTATGGGTGCTAGAATGGAAGACGACGTAGGCGGCGAGGGGTTGTTAATGATAAGAAATAAGGCAAGTGATGGGGTGGAGAGGGTAGTGAAAAAATTT